>PVIA01001208.1:0-99895 GCA_004024845.1 Tonatia bakeri
CCTTCACTTCATCGCATTTTCTGCCACTTCCAGGCCCCGTGTGATCCAATGCCCCCTTGCCTGCCCACTCTGACCCCCTCCAGCGAGGTATCCCCAGCCACCTTGGCCTGCCTTCTTCTCTCATGAAAACTCACCTCTCATCTCAGTCTTTGAATTTGCTGTTATTTCTTCCTTCAGTGCTGTCTTCTTTAGATCTTGCGGTTGCATCACCTCATCATTTAATTGTCAATAAAATGTTGACTTCCTCCAGAAAGTTCCCAGCGTGCCCTAGGCAAAGGAACACATGCGTGTGCGCACCCCAGGCTGGCATTCTTTGGCACACTGCCCTACTTTATTTCCTAAGTGAACCCCATGTCCTCTAAGATGTAACTGTTTTTGCTGATGTTCCATCCACCTTCCTTTAATGGAGCAGAAGTTCCAAAGGCACTTTGTTGGGGACGCCACTCCATCCGTAGTACCCGTCTCACGGTAGGAGTGCAGCTCCGATATTTGTGTGAAAAAATCAGTTACCATGGAGTATCAGTGCAGCTGGAGTATAATGGATGCTGTGTGGTTGCTGTGGCTGTAATTTTGGGTGCTTCCTGCAGCCTGGTTTCTTTTTGCCCTGTGGCCTTACAGCTCTTTCCCTCCCTGCCTTCCTTGTGGCATAAGGGTATTAGGGCTAAAATGGGAACTTATAATTTTATGTTTGTTTTCTTGGGAGCAAAGAGAATAATTAATTGTAACTTGAAAAACAGAACTGAGATACCTTTACATTACTTATTACCAAGGTATTTTATAGACACCTGTCTGCTTTTGTTTCATAATGGAAAATTTTGATAGCTGATCTCTCTCCTTCCTAACCCCATACAATTTTTGCCGTCTCTCTTTTTTAGTATGCAAATTGTCTTTAATCTTGATAAAATTCTATAAGCCTTAGACTTTGATGTGATATGCATAAATATTTTGAATTTCATTTGTCTTCTTAGGCTATCCAATTTTAACAAATTTTGTCAGAGTTTTATAAGTCAAAAGGTCACACAGAAGCAGAAAAGCCCCTGCTCTTAGAAGGGCTCTATCAATGGTAAAAATATTTGTTACTTTATTTTTCTTTGTCAACTGGTCACTACAATTCTTGTGTGGAACACTTAGCACATTTAGAAGTATGCCCTTGTAGGGGTTCGTCCTAGATTAAGATTCTCCCGTGTGGGAGTGAGTCTCCCCCTGTGGCCTCGCTTCTCCAGATAGTCATCTGCTGTGACGTGACACACAGCGGACTCTGAGGAAGTGCCCTCCCTGTCTGGGGGTGAGTCTGAGACATTTTTAAAGAATTATGTATGTACATTAGTGTGTTAGACTTGCTGGACACCATGTTTAAATGTTCTTTCATTTTGTAAAATGGATTTCTTAAATCATAGCCTTTTAGATCTTTAAATACTAACACACTGGGAAGTAGAACTTGGTTATGATTTAAGACCGAGATGAGCAAATATGTTTTTAATCTTTTGGGTTGCATTGTAAATGCTGTTTACATTTACTATATATAATATAATAAAGTGCATTTATTACTATATAATGCAACAAAATTATTGCCATAATCAAGTAATAATTATTAAAATATAGATTGTCATTAATGATTAATACTACTGAGGTTACTACTAGCACATATTTTAAACATTTTAACAGCTGTGATTAATGGAAGTTCGAATGTTAGTAACTGAGTAAACCTTGGCTATTTCTGCAGAGGCTGGGTGTGCACCCGATGATTTTCATGAACTTTGAGATAAATTATACAACTTGCTCTTCTATAAAATTATCTTAAATACAACAGAAGGCTTATGGCGCTGATGCTTGCTGTCTTGTAGTATGTGGCTGGGTTTTCTTTTGCGTCATTTTGCCTCCGTCCCATTTAACCATCAGTATGGTGCTTCCGGGTGTCTCTCTGCTTACTGAGCTCTGTACCTCTTAGAGCTAATCTTCTGTTTCACTTGGTCCTCCTGCTGGTCTGTGTCCTCGTGTGCCAGGAAAGACACTGTTGTTTCTGCCTTCCTAGCGCTTTGTCATTCGCTAGACCGTGACTCTTCTCATCTGGTGCCGTGAGTTTCTCAAGGGCTCAAGGCCACCACTGTTTGAATTTAAATGGTTCTTTAGGTATGGCTTCATTTCAAAGACCATTTTTCCTTTTTTTAGAACTTGGTTGTTAGTGAACATAACATCAATAATGGAAAAAGAAGTGGATTTAAAGTGGAAGGAATAAGGTTTTGTCATGATACTGGAATTTCATGGCCTTGAGCAAGTCACTTTAACCTTTTTTTAACCTCTGTTGGCTCTTTCATCAAATGGAAATGATCATACCTCCCTCACAACAGGGTTGTTGTTTAAAAAAGTGAAAATGTCCTATAAGTATTACCACCTGTCAGAGGACTCTGATTTACTCCAAACATGGACTTTTCAAAGTAAAAACTAATTCACACGTAATTCAAAGTATCAGACTTTCGTATTCATTTTTATTTTATTTTCATTGACTTTTGTATTCACTTTTATTATTTGATGTGTTTTTTTCTGCTACTAAAAAATATTTCTTACCTCAGGAATGTTTTGAAGGAGGACTGGTTTTGCCCAGGTCCTTGTGGGGTCTGAATGGGCACCCCTCCCAGGAGTAGACTGAGCTTTGATGACTGGAAAAGTCCCCAATGTTGATTGGCAACGTGGCCCACTCCTCTTTCTTCATAAAGAGACAGAAGCATCCAGCTGTGGGCCTGCCGGGAGTGTGGAACTGCCCTTATGCAAAGCAGATCACTGTTATCCCAAGTGGTCTCTGACCTCTTCCCCCTCTCTCTCTCTCTCTCTCTCTCTCTCTCTATTCACTCTCTACCTCCAAGAATTTATTAAGAACCTCCTATGGTCCAAGCTCCGTTCTAGGCTCTGGAGATAGCCTTCACTCTCACGGATTTAACACTGAGGTGTAGGGAACGTAGAGATGGGCCACACACATAACTGCATGTGCCAGTGTTCAGGCGATCAATGTGAAGCAGGGTGGAAGGGGCAGAGGGACACAGTGCGTGTGTATGTGGGGGGTGATGTGTTAGGGGTGTTGGTCAGAAAGGGCGTTTCAGGTAGGATGACATCTATGTGGAGGCCAGTGAGAAGTGATTGGGCAGGTATTTGTGGCAGGAGCCCTCCAGGCAAAGCAACAGCAAGTGCAAAGGCCCTGAGGTGAGGCTGTGTTTGATGCGTGTGAAGAAAATGAGGTTGGTGTGGATGGAATGAGGTGAGCAGGAGGGACATGATGGTAGGAAAGGAAATTGGGGACTGAGTGAGGCAAGACTGCAAGGCTATTGTCAGGGTTTGGGCTTGTGTACTGAGAAAATGTGAAGCAACCGGAGGGTTTTGATCAGAGGGATGTCGTGATAAAGCTTACACTTTAGGAGGACCTCTCTGGCTGCTACGCTGAGAACAGACTACAAGGAAGACGGAAGGAAGCAGGGAGATGGGTGAAGAGGGTGTTGCAACACTTGAGAACAGAGAGGACCATGGCTTTGACCAGGAAGAAGTGATATGGGACCAGAAACTGGACATATGTAGAGGGTCAATCTGTTAGGATTTGTTATGGATGGAAGACCCATCCTGTGGCTTCCCCCTTCCTGACTAATGGCCAGCAGAGCACACACCTCACCTCATTTCTCCCACCCTTTATCATAGGTGGTCCTGGGGGTGGTAAAGGAGGTGAGAGTAAGCTCTCAGCTTTTCAAGAATTTCTTTCGTGCTTTGAGGAAGGCTCAGGTTCCAGCACACTGACCCTGGAAGAAGATGACACTGGCATGACAAGAGTTCTTAATTTTAAGCTCACTTTGCACAGCACTTATGATATAGGCAATCTTAAACTCTTTTTTAAAAAGTCATTTGAAAAAGTCAGGATAATCTGGAAAGTGTTACATGGTACCTGAAAGAAGTTGGTCATTCGCATAAGAATTGCTGTCCCATTGGAGAAAGGTCTGGATTTCTTAGGTAGACCTGCGGTAGGAGTGGGGTGAGGCGTGGGAGCAACAGGATAGGGCTTTCTGTTTCCTGGCAGTACACTTGCCTTCCCAGGGCAAGCTCTGCAGGCATGTAGTAATAGACTGTTGTTGTTTTCACAGCTTTATTGGGGTATAATTTATATGCCATAAAATTCATCCATTTTTAGTGTACAATTCAATGATTTTTGGTAAATACATATACGGAGTTGCACAGCCATCACCCTAACCTAATTTTAAGTCATTTCTCAAAGATCCTTTGTGCCCACTTGCAAAAATTCCCTGTTCCATCCATGTAGTGGAGTGCTTATGTTCTTAGGCATGTTCAAAGTTCAGGAACGGCCATTTAGTTTGTAAAGAAAAGATCAAATCAGAAAAAAATTGTATTTGTTTATGCTCCAGTTTGAAGTTTTGAGGCAACCAGAAAATGTGAGCTGTCTTGAAAAACAAAACTTAACAGTGTTTTGAGTCACCACTTTTATAGGAACCTGAAATGTTAACCTAGGTGAACACCCTCCGTCTGTCTGTATTTCACATAAAATGCGAGCATGTTGCAGGCAGATGACGCTGGTCAGTGAGTTTCTAGTGATTGTCAGAGTGGAAGAGGCCAGAAGGCTCAGGTGGACCAATTTTCATCAAATTATAATTTTGTTTCAGGGCTGGTACATGCCAGACTTTATGATTAAGACACCAGCACCTTGGGTACCTGATTTTTTCTCTGTCAACATTTATATCTCATTTTATGATGCCATGTGTTTGGAGTGCCAACGTCGTCCGTCTTAAAGTACACTCAGTTGGGGTAACTCATTTGTTTGTCAGAAAAATAGCTGTAGTGTACTGAGTACTTACTAAGTGCTAAGTGTTCAACCTCAGTTTCCTCATTTGGGAAATGGGGGTCCTAATAACTACTTCACGGTTGCTATGATGATTACATTGGGTACTGTAGGCAAAGCAATTAGCCATGGCTATAACGAAATAACTGTCGAGGAATCAGTGGCCATTATAATAATTAGTAACTGTTACTCCTGCCTGTAGTATTGCGCCCCAGTTTTGAAGCTCAGGCTAGACTCTGTATACCCTAGAGCTGCTGGCCCAGCCTTCTGCCTGCTCCCTGATGGCTGGCTGCTCTCCTGGCCCACTCATACAGGCCTGCTGCTGATCGCTGTTGTTCCTGCTCCTCCACTGCCTTCTTTTGTGTCTTTTGTATCTTTTGTTAGAGTCTCAAGCTCACTATCTTCCAGGCAAACAGCCAGAGAGAAGTTTCATATACAGGGTCCAGCAGAAGTAAGGCTTGCTTGCGTGTGGCTTGTAGGGTAATAATATGGGTATAATAATTTTTAGTTTTAATTGAACATTTCACCTAAATGTCACATGGTATGCTTGAATGTGATATTGTTATGAATTACATGCTTATAATTTTGTAATAAAAAGGGCATTATTTGTGCTGGATTCTATATTTTAGGGTACTGGGTACTCTGGAGGAGAGGTCACCAAATCCTTCTCTAGAACTTCCTGGCCTGGGCTCCAGCTGTGCATGTTTGGTGCCCACCAGGCCACGGAAACTGCCCTGCACAGTCATCATGGTTCCTCTGGGAACCTGGTTCTCGGATGGGATCCATTTCAGAAATGTTCCAGAAACCATCTCCGGAGAGCGGGTATCAGAGGGGCAGATTTGGTGCTTTATACTGATGTGCCGTGATTTGGAATTCTGCTTGCGCAAATTCATTTGAGATTATCTAAAGATTAAACTTCCTGTGTACTGTCTGCATTCCCTGTAGCCTTCTTTTTTTCTGTTTTTTCATGGGTATAGCATGAGCGTGTTTAGAATGATAATGCAGAAACCTTGCCATAATTAAATACACATGCTGCTTCAAGTCTACAGAAGTCCCAGGTGTGTTTCTAATCTCTGTGTTACAACTACAGAGGGATTTTTTTTAAAGATAAAAACAAAAGATATAAATGATAAAAAAAATCTGAGCCAAATACATAATTACGCAGGCGAATGCCATGGTGTGCTATTGGGAGGCAAAGTCAAATAGTGCTTCACAGGGAGCGTTTTGGCTCCCCAACTCTGCTCTGACGGCCCCATTTGAGATGCTGTCAGACGAGGACCTAGGTGACTGCAGAGCTGTGTTTGCAGAGCGTGTTCGTGTAGTCATCCGCCTGGCATTTACCATGAAGTATTATTTAAAATCCAAGCACTCGTAGATTTTTGATTTTTAATCAGAAGACATGTTTCTGGGGTTCCCTGAGAATATTCACTTTTCTGTGAAGAAAGGTTAATCAGTCACTCCACTAGGAGTAATGAATGAATTCGAAGTTCTTTTACATGTTGTAATAGTAATAGCTGATATTTTTGAATATTTGCAGTGGGTTCAGCAGTGTGTGGAAGTCTTATGTCGATTATTCTGTGTTGCAAAGGTAAGTGCTGTTGTTTTTCTAGGACACGGGTAGGGAGTCAAGCCTCTGGAAGGGGAAGTAACTTGACTGTGGCCACACATGCCACAAAGGGCCGTGTCAGACTCCAGAGCCCAGTGGCATTAGCAGATGTCATATGTTGCTTTGGGTCTTAAACTACACTCAGTTTAAGAATCAGTTAAGGCCTTTGATTAATATGAAGATTCCTGTGCACTACCCTAAGATTAAATTAGTAAATCTAGGTGCAGCCCAGGAATCTGCATTTTTAACAGTCCTCCCCCCATGATGCTAGTTGAGTTGATCCAGAGATTGCTCAGAAATACAGCTCTCCTGCCCCCAGGGTCGTTTTCAGCTTCAGGGGCATGAAGGACTTGTGTGGGTGGGGGGGGGGGGCATGGAGACTTTTGAGATCTAATATGTGCATGCAGTACTGACGGTAATCCGTGCCTGGGGCAGAGGACTCAGTAAATATCACAAGGTGAGTGGGAGGACAGAGCCAAGCCCTGAACCCACCCTTTGTTTATAAAACCATGTAAAATGGAAGGGTGATTTATAATTTGAATTTTAATTTAAATTCATTGTAAAAGGAAGCAGCATTTGTGCTTAATAAGATCTTATCTATATGTTCTTTTAAGGAATGTTTATTGTCATAATGAATTTTGTTCATAACTTCTCTTTACTGAATGACATTCCACAAAAGTGTAGAATTTTCTAGGAAAATGTGTGTTGTGAGTAATTATGGAAGAGAGAAATAGTAATTTTTTTCTTTTTTAATATGATCAGATAAAACCCTCAAACTAATGATTCATAAACATTCTTCATCTTTGATTAGTCCATTTTATTCTTCAAGCTAGACATTTTGAATAATTGCCATTTTGTTAAAAGGGGATTTAATTCTCTGGGGATAATTCAGCAGAGTTTGACTTAGATTTATAAATAGCCAAAATCAAATCACTCATTATCTATTAAATGTTTTGACCACAAGAAATTTTGCTCTTAGGCCTCATTGAAATGTTTCATAACAACACAATATGATGTAAGACAAGAAACTACGATGCAGTGCTGGCCTTTCAAAACTACAGTAATCTTTACCTGTAATCATACCTACCATAGCTCTGAAGGCTTTGTGGCAGTCCTGGATGTGAAGACAGTGAGGTTCTCTTTCTGCTCCTTAACCCGTTTCCCCACAGGGAGGCCTGAGAAGGGCTCAGTCTGCCTTAGGAAGATATTGGCAAGAGGCCAGGGCTCTCCTGCTCCTGAATTCCAGTCCCTTCTCGTGGAGTCCCGTTGAATGAGCCACTAATGCTGGAAGTGCTACAAAATGTTGGTCCTTTTGTGGACTGGACATATCAGAATGGCCAGTATCCAGCAAGTCTACCTTGCCATTCATTTTTGAGTGCAGCCAATTTTCTGGCAGCTTATATGGTCATGTTGGAGCCACAGCTGTGTGTTGGGCTGGCAGTGGGGAGAAGATGGCACTTGAAGGGGTTGTATTGGTCTGCTAGGGCTGCCGTACCAAAGTGTCATGGACTGGGTGGCTTAAGTAACAGACATTTATTTCCTTGAAGTTCTGGAGGCTGGAAGTCCTAGATCAAGGTGTTGGCAGGGTTGGTTTTATTCTGAGCTCTCTCCATGTCTTCACATGGGCTTTCCTCTGTGTTTCTCAGTGTCTTTATCTCTTCTTGTAAAAGTACCAGCCATGTTGGCTTAGGGCCTGGTCTAATAACCTCATTTAGCTTTAATTACCTCCTTAAAGACCCTGTCTCCAAACAACCACATCTGAAGTGCTGGGGATGAAGACTTCAACATAGGAATTTGAAGGGGGAGATATAATTCAGCTCCTAACAGTGGAAGATGCAAGATCCTGGAGTGATGGAGACAAGGGTTATACAGTGGTAAAGAACAGTGCCTTTCAAACTCTTCTTTTAAGCAGTGGAACTCTTTGGATTGACTACACAGAGTTGATTTCTTTGGCCAGCTGCACTTAGTAGTGCTTTGTGAAGTGTTACTGCAGTACGAGGGCACAGTCTATGTTATCACGGGTTAGAGCAACACCGACCATTCGAGTGCCCACCTGTGCCTGACTTTTACACAGCAACTCCGCTTCTCCCAGGGAAGGGGGTAGTAGATCTATTTTACGGATGAAAAAATGGAAATTAAAAAATAAATAACTTTCCTGAGTTTACACAACTACCAAGTGAGATTCAAACTCAGGTCTGCAAAACCTGTCACTACCATGTACCCTGGACAGCATGCTTGGTTTTATTATGTGTAGAAAGGGTATGAGACGTGGATTTGGAAGGTAAGGTTAGTGTCTTGGCTTAACCACAAAGTTTGACCACTTTGGATCAAGCTTAGCTCTGTTTGCACTTAGTTTCTGGACTCATGATCTGGTATGGGTGTTCATAACTGTACCACAAGATTGCTTAAGGATTAACTGAGTCCTCTCAAAGTCTTAGTAAGCTCTCAGTCATGGTTAATTTTGTTAGCGAAGGTAGCATTGCATAATGACACAAAGAATCTGGTGCTGGAACAGATCACACTTGCTGACTCTGGTGAACCACTCAGACCCTGAGCGCAGGTTGGCTTTTCTATGAAAAGGAAAGTAGTGGCTGGAGTGTGATAGCCAATGTAGACTATTCCAACCTCGTTATCAGGATTGTTTGCTGTTGGCTTCCTGCTTTGTCTAAACTGCACCTCCTGTTTATGAATGGGAAACACTCACTTTCTCCTGGGGATAGTGACCTGCACATTTGGCCGTCACTAAGTTTTAGATAGGCTGTCTGTTGCAAACCCATTCATTAACCATTAATCATTAAAAATAATAATACCCCAAAATGTTGAGTTTCACTTCCATGCCTTTTTTTTTTTTTACCATAGTGAATTTATTTTTTGGAATAGTAGCAATGTTTTGGAAGATATAAATGATCCAGGAAAAATACAGCATTTTAAAGTGCTGATATTTTACAATGGGAAAATAAGTAGATAATAAGAATTAACATTGATATATACTACGGACAGCATACACTTCACTAGGACTTGAACTATTTTTCACACTTAGGGTTCTCCTTCTTTCGTGTCTGTTACTATTTTTTTTTCCAAAAGCACCCAAAATGGTTTTTACAAGTAGCTGTTATATAGAAATTTTCTGTGAAATTCTTTAATTTTTCCTTCTTTTGTTAACATTACGAAACATTCCACATATCCAAAATACCAAGGATATCACAAGCTTCAGTTGTTGTTTACATTTTGCTTTGTTTCAAAAGTTTTAATTCACAATTTTCTGAAGCTTAAAAATTGCTCACCACTCTACCTTACAGGCATCTGAGAGTGTACGTTTTGGGTTTGACTATGTTGTTGTCAGGGACCTTGAAGCATCAAAATGCCTTTTTTAAAGCCAAATTGACAGCTCGACTATTTCTCTCTCCATTTCCTTTTAAGTTTTGTAATAAAACTTATTATACAGGGTCTGGCATAAATAACGTGCCTTTTTTATTACAAAATCATAAGCATGTAATTCTGTAGCATAACAATATCACACTCAAGCATACCATATGACGTGTTAGGTGAAATGTTCAAATTAAAACTGTAGACTATTATGACCATATTATTGCCCTACCAATCACACTCAAGCAGGGCTAGACCCTGTATATTGTTACATGAATTCAATGAAATTCAAAAGAATTCAGTGAAATTCAGTTTGCAGTGTTCATTTGATGTCCGCATTTCCTGTTGGAGTGCAATATTAAGCCCCGTCCCATATCAAGTGCATTAATGCTGACAGTGCTTCACCAGAGGCTGAAAGTGGACACAAGAATCACTGGAGTGTTGAATCGCCACCTTGTGACTTGGTAGCTGTGCAATTCCCAGCCTCTGTGCGTCTCCCTTGGCACCTGTGGGCATTCAGTAAGGCTATGTTCAGCTTTGGAAAATGAAGCGTTCCCCAAATCTGGTGCCATGCAGGCATGTGGGCTGGGAACCATTTCAACCTTAGGACTAGCTCTCATCTTTCAAGCTGCTTTTTCTGGCTGCCCACCGTATTGCTCGATGTCCTTGGCTCCAGTGAGATAGGGAAGAAGAAGGCACAGTGACCCATCCCTGCGTGGGTCTTGCTGATGGTGCTTCATGTTTGGCTTCTTTCATCTCTTTCCTAGATTTATGAATTTTGAATGATAGAAACTACGTGACTTTGTATTCAGAGTCATTCTGGTCTGATTTGCCAGAGAAAGCAGTGGTTGATTATCTTTTTTTTAAACAGGGAAATATTGTATGTTTGCTTTGAACTCTACCATGAAATATGTCGGTTATGTTTTATAATATATACTGTGTCAGGGTCAAAGTATTTATACTTTTATTTTTCTTCATGTGATAAGAGAACTCAAGAGAAAGACACCCTAGTAGCATTTGACCTCGTTAGCTGGGCAGGGCTTTGCTCCCTGGTCATTGTCTTTCCGGTCATCTTTCCTCTCCAGATGTGAGTCTGTGGACACGCCTGCGTCTTCCTTAGCCCGGGAAAGTCACTAGAATGTCTTTACTATATTCTTACTCTACTTTTGTCAGTGTAAATAATAGAAAGAATTTTTAGAAAAAAAGGAGTTTAGCTCTAGATTTCTTGTATTTGTAAAAAAAAAACATACTATATTTCTTCTGTTAGAAACATTGATTTATTTTTGTTTGGCTGAAACCTAATTCTTCTTGTTTCCTTATCTTCTGTTTGGGTACAGTCAGTGGCTTCCTTATCTTTGTTTCTTTCCCTCACTGTGTGAGAACAGCCAAGCTCTGGGATTGCTCCCAGCCATTACTTCCCCAAGAAGGATTTATTTTATGAGTCATTTGGATCTAATGATTAAAAAGAAGAAAAAAGCCCCAACATATAGTTTAAAAAACCAGAACTCTTGTTGATGTATAATATTTGGAGAGAAAAGTTTATACATTATATGCGTGTAATTTGATGAATTTTCTCAGAGAGCATCATACCCATGTAATCAGAACCCACATTAAGAAAGAAACTATTATTCCCGATGTCCCCTTACCTCTCTTCAAGTCAGTGCCACTTCCCAGGGATAATTGCTGTCCTGACCTTTATCCCTGTGCATTAACTTGGCCTGTTTTTAAACTGGATATAAATGCCATCATACAGTATGTCCCGTTGTGTCTTGCTGCATTTACCAAATGCTGTCTCTGTCTGTGAGAATCCTGCTTACATACTTGGTTCTCTCTCACGTCTGTATAGCATCCCATTGCATTGGTTTCCTGTTGCTGTTGTGATTATCACAAAGCTAATGGTTGAAAATAACACAACCTAGTTCTTAGGCAGGTCAGAAGTCTGAAATCAGTTTCACCGGGCTAGAGTCCAGGTGATGGCAGGGCTCCTTCCTCCTGTAGGCTCTGAGGAGAGAATTGTATCTTTGTCTTTTCCAGCTCCTGGAGGCTGCTTGTGCTCCTTGGCTTATACTCACTCTCTGCATCTTCAAAGCATGTCACTCCAATATCTTTCCTCTTCGTATCCCCTTTCCCTTCATCAAAATTTCTTCTGCCTGCCTCTCATAAGAAAACTTTTGATTATATTTAGGCCTACCTAGATAATCTCTACATCTCAAGATTCTTAACTTTATCAGCCCACACAATCCTTTTGCCATGTAAGGTGATATTCACAGGTGCCAGGGATTAGGATATGGAATTTTGGGAGGGAGGCCTTATTCTGAATACCGCAGCCACTCTGTAAAGGTACTATAATTTATCGATCCATTCTACCATTAATGGACATTTGCGTTATTTTCAGTTTGGAACTGTTATGAATCATGCTGCCATGAGCATTGTTTTACATATTTTTTCATAACCATTATACATACAGATGTGTGCACATGCACCCATATATCTTTATTTAGTGGTATATTTATTTAGGACCTGTTCATATGATAATATGTAAGTTCAACCTTAGGAGTTAATGCCAAATAGTTTTCCGAAGTGGTTGTACCAGCTTACACACCTCCTAGCAGCATAAGAGATGCCAGATATCTCTCATAAAGAATAGAGCGTAGTTTGTTCCTGGATGCTTTGTTCCAGAATTGAACTCATTGATAGCATTGCATATAATCAAGGATTTTCTAAAGTTTATGTGAATGGGGGCCTGAGGGGTACTGCAGGAGAAAAGGCTTCTTTTATGGAATGACTGGGGGAAGTATTGAACCCTGCTGGGACGTTCACTTTGCACGTGAATGTGTTAAAGGTTTTAAGCGTGTTTCATTTTTGTTCGACTTCAGTTTCCCAAGTGGATTTAACTTTGACTCAGTTTTCCTTTATTGAGGTCTCAGAGAAAAAAAATTCCCAGGAATACACTTTGAAAATTATGAAATAAACTATGACTCAGATGATTCTTTTTTTTTTTGAAAGACAAGTTTTAGGTTCATAGAAAAATTAGTAGAAGGTACAGAGATTTCCTATATCCTTCCTGCCGCTACACACGAATAACCTCCCCTATTATCAGCATCCCCCACCAGAGGTGTCTATTTGTTACAATTGATGAACTTGCATTAACACATCATAATCACCCAGAGGCCATAGAGTGCCAGGGTTCACTCTAGATGTGTATTCTCTGGGCTTGGACAAATGTGTAACGACCTGTATCCATCATTACAGTCTCATGCAGAGTAGTTTTACTGCTCTAAAAATCTCTCTGTTCCTTCTGTTCATCACTTTCTTCAGCCCCTGGCAACCACTGATCTTTCTACTGTCTCCCCCTTTCGGGTTTTCCAGAGTTTCATAGCATTAGAATCATGAAGTATATAGCCGTTTCAGAGTGGCTTTTTTACTTAGTAATATATATTTACGGTACCGCCATGTATTTTTCATGGCTTGATAGCTCATTTCTTTTTAATGCTGAATAATATTGCATTGTCAGGGTGTGCCAAAGTTAATTTATCCATTCACCTGGATATTGTAGGACATCTTGGTTGTTTCCAAGTTTTGACAGTTATGGATAAAGCTACAATAAGCACCCATGTGTATATCATTATGGGGAGTTAAGTTTTCAACTCCTTTGTATAAATACCTAGGAGCATGATTGATAGGTCAGATAATAAAAGTAGGTTTAGTTTTGTAAGAAAGCACCAAACTTTCTACCAAAGTGGCTACACCATTTTGCATTCCTACCAGCAATGAATGAGAGTTACTGTTGTCCCACGTCCTTGCCAGGATTTGGAATTGTTAGCATTTTGGATTTGGGCCATTTTAATAGGTATGTGTGGCATCTCATTGTTTTTTAATTTACATTTCCCAGATGGCTTATGATGTGGAGCATCTTTTCATGTGCCCGTTTGCCGTCTGTACAGCTTCTTTGGTGAAGTGTCTAACAGGTGTTTGACTCATTTTTTAAATTGGGTTGTTTTGTTATTGTTGAATTTCAGGAGTTCTTTGTATGTTTTGGATAATGATCTTTTATTAGATGTGTGTTTTGCAAATATTTTCTCCCAATCTGTGGCTTGTCTTCTCATTCTCTTGACAGCATCTTTCTCAGAGCAGAAGTTTTTAATTTTAATGAAGTCCAGCTTACCAATTGTTTCTTTCATGGGTCATGCATTTGGTGTTGTGTTTTAACAGTTGTTGCCATATCCAAGGTCATCTGAATTTTCAGAGATTCTAGTTTGATAGTTTTGTGTTGCATACTTAAGTCTCTGATCCAATTTATTTTTGTGAAAGGTGTAAGGTCTGAATCTAGATTTGTTTTCTTGTACATGATGTTTCAGCACCATTTGTTGAAAAGACTACTTTGTTCCATTGTATTGCCTTAGCTCCTTTGTGAAAAATCAGTTGACGGTATTCATATAAATCTATTTCTGGGCTCTCAGTTCTAGTCCATGGATTTATTTGTCAGTTCTTTCCCCAGTAGCATGCAGTCTTGATTACTATAGCTTTATAATGAGTCTTAGAATCTGATGGTGTCAATTCTCCAACTTCATTCTCTTTAAATGGTGTTGGTTATTCTCAGTCTTTTGCCTCTCCATAATACTTTAGAATTAGTCTGTCAATATCCACAAAATTACTTGTTAGGATTTTAATTGGGATTGCTGAATGTATAGATCAAATTAGGAAGAACTGATTTTTTGGCAATAATGATTCAGGATGATTTTTCCTAAAAAAGTAATGGAAAGTTGTTACAGTTTTCTTTTAGTAGGTGAAAACATATGATACATCTTTGAGTATTCTCTCTATAATGTAAAGACCTATCTATAGAAAATTAAAAACCATGAAAAAATGGGTTAAATTTACACCTACTTAGTTTTCTTTAAGTGAGGCCTATGCTTCGGGGGGGAAATTGATTTTCATTACTGTAATATTAAATTTTGTACCAAGGAGCCTAATATAAAAAATAATTTTGACTCACCTGGAGCAGTATTGGTGGGATTCGTCCGAAAGTGTTTGTTCCTGGTGTACTTTTTCTCCATAGGTTATCTCACCGCTACCTTTTTTACTTCTCTAAACCAGCCTTCAGTAAAGGAACCATCTTGCCTTTGTTTGTTCTCATGTCCTGTTTTGTCTTGATTTTTTGTATTTTTCTTGTTTGTCTTTGGATGGCTTTCCTTGTACCAGCACACAACAGGACCTCTGGGCCATATGGCCTACCCAGAAGCTTCCCAGCTCTTCTGCCTCCAACAGCCCTGTTTCTTTCCTGGGTTACACTTACTTAATCTGCTGGCATTGGTCTGGTGGAGAAGACAGGGCGTGGACTGATGAGGTGATGGAATCTGAGTAAGAGAAGCAATCATAGTGGCTAAAATTTAGTTTGAAGTTGAAATAACGAGTGTATGTATACCTGTGAACACTATTTCCACAATTACTTTATCCCCTGCCTTGGGACAGATTGAGTATCAAGCTAAACAGGATTTGGAATGCATTGCCCAAATAATTTCCTTTGCATTTCTTCATCATTTGGATCAAAATCTTCACTTGAACTTTTTTTTTTTTATGCTTTCAACTTTGAATTACTTATTGCAAGCTTCCCATAGAAGAAATGGCCCTTTGGAGGACTTTTATTAGTAGATTAGTTGTCACTATTCTTCTTTCTGCACAGTGGCTGGTGAGGCCAGTGGGGAATTTAGTTTTAGGTCAGGATCTAAGTTTTAGATCTGAAGACTTAGAAATGTGACCTGGACTAGATGGCCCCTTAAGTCACTTTAAAAAAAAAATTAATTGAAGTTATTGGGGTGACAATGGTTAGTTAATGAAATCATATAGGCTTCAAGTGTACAGTTCTATACTGCATCATCTGTAGACTGCATTGTGTGTTCACCACCCCAAGTCAAGTCTTCTTCTGTCACAATTTATTCCCCTTTACCCCCTTCTACCTCCGTCCACCACCCTTTCCTCTGGTTATCACCATACCGTTGTCTGTGTATGACAGTTTTTTTAATTAAAAAATATGTTTATTGATTTTAGAGAGAGGGGTTGGGGGAGAGAGAGAAATATTGATGTGAGAGGGAAACATTGATTGCTTGACTCTCATTCACACCCCAACTGGGGGTTGAACCTGCAATCTGGACATGTGCCCTGACTGGGGATCGAACCCCTAACCTTTTGGTGTAGAGGATGATGCTCCAACCAACTGAGCTGCACCAGCCAAAGCTAGGCTTTTCCCCCCCTAATAAGTGGATAAAAAGGCTGCAGTACATTTTACACAGTGGAATACTACTCGGTCATATAAAATAAGGAAATCTTACTTTTTGTGACAGCATGGATGAACCTGGAGAGTATTATGCTGAGTGAAATAAACCAATCAAAGAAAGACAAATACTGTATGATTTCAGTTATCTGTGAAATCTAATTAACAAAATAAACAAACAAATGAAATAGAAACAGACTTATTAGATACAGAAAACAGTCTGACAGCTGTTAGAGAGGAGGGGGGTTGTGGGGATGGGTGAGAAAGGTGAAGGTTTTAAGTCACTTCTTGATGTTGCGTAGTTTTTCCTCTCAGTGAGGATGGTAATCGTGATGGCTAAAAGTTATTTCTATATGCCCGATACTCTTATAGATGCAGCGCGCGCGTGCACACACACACACACACACACACACACACTCTCTCATGATAATCCCATAAGAAAGGTGCATCTTTTATTCTCATTTTACCAATAGAAAAACTGAGACACAGAGCCTTGAGATCACCCAGCTGGAAAGTGGAGGAGTCAGGACTCACACTCACAGTCCATGGACTGTCCTTGTGTTAGACTGCTTCTCTCCGGCTACACAGCTGACCCATCCAGGTTGCTCTCTCCTGTGGTCTCCAGTCTTTCTCAACTACTCACATGTATAAGGTGGAAAACTTTATCAACAGAGGATTTGCGAACGAGGGTGGTGGCTGGTTGCAGACTGGTATGTCTCTCGTGGCCTAGGACACTTCCACAAGTAGCCAATTTGCCTGTGTACCATGTTGACCAAACGATTGGGACTACTTGCCAGATTCTGCTGTTTTCTCCTTGGGGAACACAAAAATGGGGATTGCTGATTTTTAAAACCCAGAAACTGCGATCATACCTCTCACTTAAGAAGATAGTGTAAGGACCACTTTCTTTGGTATGCCAGGGCCTAATCCAGGAGTAACCCTGTAAAACAGAGATTAATCCCTGTTTCATCTGTCTTCTCTGCATCTTGCCTTGTTCCCTGCTTGTCCTTGGCAGGTGGGGCGTTGCCTTCTGCTGGCAAATCCTATTTCTCCTTTGAGCGTGTTTTCTCACTCTGCATTTTCTTAAATCTGGTATGTAAATACAATGCCCTAAACTTTCTGCCATTGTTCTTTCTATTATGTTCCTGCTGCACTTTCCCTTTTTAAACAGTCTCACTTTTTAGATGGTGCTTTCTTGCTTTGCCACTCTCTGAGAGGGAGCCCTGCTCCCCCGGTCACTGGACCACTCTGGTTTGGCTGCTGTACTTTGTGGTGGGGCTTCTCCCGTGTTTCTACTGGGCTTGTTGAGTCTTCTACTCCACTCAAGAGTTGGCTTCTCTGTTATATATTCTCCCCTTCTGCCTCTGTTTGAGTAAGCTTCCTCTACTTCAGGTTAGGCTTCTGGCACTCTGGCCCTTGAAGTCAGACTTTGGTGTGTGCCTCTGAGGGTATTTGAAGACTTTCCAAGAGGTACTGAGCCCATGCGGAACTGTAAGGAAGCTATTGCAGATCTTTACTTCCGTGCATTCTTTTCTAAAGTGGGTCTGCCCAGGAACAAGCCTATACTAATGGGTTGTCTGACCTCACCCTTTCAAATCTCATCATGGTGCATTGTCACAGGAAATGGCCTACCCCACCCCAGGGTGACAGGCAAAAGGACAATAAGAGTATTGGCTTGGTGTTGAGAAAGGGAATGAATCTACCTACTTAGAAATGAATCATTTTAAAAATCAAGTGGCTTCTAAATTTTTTTAAAAACTGAAGATGACCATAAATGATTTGTCGGAGAACAGGGATTATTATATAAGATTTTGTTTAATTACCTTTGATTTGGGGATCATAAATCTCAGAAGACGGACAAAGAATTGAGCACTGCTGGTATAATAAAATTTATATTTTTGTCAACTTACATGAGCAAGGCTTTTTAGTGTATATTTCTAATACAAAAAATGGAATAGAATGGCTACTTAAAGAGTTCTTACTCTAGAAATAAAAATATTCATAGATACATGAACTACTTGGGAAAGAAAACCTATCACCATTCATCCAATTGAGAAATGTATTTCTAATAAAAATAGACTTTAATTTTAATTATAAAATTAGACATTTGTTTTGTTAAGTTACATTCTATGAATAGTTGTAATAATTGGGTAAGATGAAATTAGAACCATTTAGAACCATTTAGTGTGGTGAACTAAATTTTTTTAAAGTTTTATAATTATTTTTGTTGCACAGAAGTGTGATAGTGATATTAAAAGAAAACCTAAATGCATGGAAGTATTATATTAGGCTAAACTTATGTGAAAGAAATGGAACAGAAATACAAGTTAAAGAAAAAAAGAAACTATAAGTCTTGGGTATCAAATCACTATAGTATTCTAGCTAAGAACAGACACATTTACAAGCTTTAATGGAAGTAGTTTCATTTTAAAATGTCAATATTTACGAAGTGTTAGAAATGAGATCCATGTCACTATTTAAACCTAGGGTGGACAAGTTTAGATGTCTACTTTAAACTGTTTGAAGACCTATATAGTTTGTAAAATGTCCTTGGATGCCCTTGGAGGCAAACATGTTTGTAGACCACTTGTACAAGGAACTTAACCTTCGAAGGTAGGGCTCATGACATCCCTCCTTCTGTTTTTCTGGCCCATCACCTTGACCACATTAATTAGTAGAGTACCATTACTGGAACTGATGTCCTGTTCACCAGTTGTATATTTCCCTTCTGTTTTGACTTGATCTCAAATAAGCCAATGTTCATTCAATAATGTTCATTCAATGTTCAACAATATTCAATGTTCATTCCCTGTTCGGTGTTTTACAGATTTGCTATTCTTAATTCATTGGAATCTAGGCAAACATCATGGGTCTCACAGATGGAGAGGACAAAGTCCTCTGGTAAAGAGGCTGGTCTGTCAGGGCATACGGGCAGCGTCTGATCCTAGCTGATGAGCACTCCGCTGGAGGGAAGCAGGTTTCTTCGGAGCATTGGGTCCCAGGAGGAGGCTTTCCTAGGGGAGTTGGGATTTCACCTGAAGCTGAGTGGTCAAGGATGAGGACCCAGGATTGGACCGGGACTCATTAGTCAGGAGAGGGAGGATGGTGAGAATGGCTTCACTTCTGGTGAAAATGCTGCTACTGAGGTAGAAAGAGAGCCGACATTCCCGCCCCCACTCTCCACTCCCCACCCCCCAAAGGAATGCCTGTTTCTGTGGTCTCCTAAAAGTTTCCTCATTAAATAATTTTTATATCTAGACAAACAGCAAAGTATTTTTAACATTATAAAGTCATATCATACCCTCCTATCCATAGAAATGACTCCTTTGGCATTTTTAGTTTTGACTTTTCTAGCAAACTGTGAGTGAGGAGCATATCTGATGTATTCGTTTTGACATATGGTTACGCCCAGTGCAGCCTCAGCCACGCTGTCTCTGGGGATTGCAGAGGCAGAGTTAAATTTCCCACGTTGGTAAAGAGGCTTTCAGAAATGAATCGCTCGCTCGAGTCTGAGTGACTTTGCTACTATTTCCCTTGGGAGGTTGCTAGGCATTTAAGAGATCTCCATGTTAGGAAAATTCTCCCAAGTATTCAGTCTTAGGTGTTTTTTCCCCTTCCCCTGTTGGCCTCAGTTTTGTGTGCTGGAGGCTGTATCTAATTTCCTTTATGTTCACGTTTGTAAAATGTTCCTAGAAGGTGATCTCCACACATTATCGCTGGAATAGTCCTCAGGTATTACTTGTCTCAGTCACTCCCAGCGAGGCACAGTCCTACGAACTGAAGAAAGGAAGGGAGGAGGCCTTGTGACCACTGGGTCCAGGCCTGGTTCCCGCCACCTCGGCACAGCTGCTGCCCCTCCTCCGTCCCCAAGCTCTTGCTGGGCATGAGAGACTTCAACTGTGACAGTCTTTGTTGTTCTTGGCCATTGCACAGCAGCTCACATCCTGTGTGTTTTTCAAATGTCCTTCTTTCAAAGACGCTTTTCAGTATTTATGGGTTTATATGAAGTGACCAAAAAATATGTGTGTGGACATATATGTATTTAAAACTAGTGTTTTGATAGTTTTGCTGGGAAAATAAAGCCTAAGCCAAATGAAAGCTGCCATATTGGAAAGTTTGTTTTTTTTAACTCTTCTAGCTAGCCTTTAAGTACAAGTTGTTTCATTGTAATGTGTTCTTGCACAGAAAATCAGACACATGAGCCATACCGTGTGCTGGTATTTTGTTAGTTTAGTGGCGGCTTTTCTTAGTGAAGGCTCTCCCAGTGCCTGTTGAACCTGACCGTCCCGGGAGGGCCTGGAGCCAGTGCAGGTGCTCGGCAGAGGCGTGACTGGCCCAGTGTGTGGAGGTGGCATCCTCAGGGCCCCTGGCTCTGCCAAGGTCACAGCGTACAGACACGTCTGCCGTGTCTCTGGGGTGGCTGTGTTCAGAGAAAGAGCTGTGGGTTTGGCTGACAGTCTTAGAGATGCCTATTGAAGGGTGGTTGTGTGTGTTTGAAAATGATACAATTTAGTTGTTTCAAGAAATACTAATGTTTAGGTTTTTCACTAATTCCTAACCTCCCCGCATTTACATGAATCGTGTCTGTATGCATGTAGCCTGCATTCGAGGTCATGTTCCCCTTGGTTACACTCTGCTATCCCGTTTCCCTTCTGTGTCTCTTGCTCGACTCCCAGTTGAGTTCTTCAGCGAAGCTTTGTATTTTGAAAGAGTAACCTTACGCGGTTCTTAGTTATACCTCTGTGTGTATTCACGTGCTTCACTGTCTGGCTCTGGACTCCCTCTTCTTTCGGTGGGTAACACCAATTACAGTTATATTTTGACATTTTTTAAGAAACATCAAATTTCCTGAGTTCTCTGGAGGAGAAGCAGTGGATCTTTCAGAAACAAAATGGTTGGAGTGAGTTACGGAAGTGAGCTGCATGTTTTTTTGTTTTTGTCTTTGTTTTGAAATTATTTTCCTGCAGGAAGCTAAGACTCCAGCTGCAGTGGATGGCATGAAGCTGCCTTGTGTTGGGGTTAGCTGCCACCATGAGGCAGCACCTTGGCTGCTTCCTTTCGCTAGGTGGTTTTAAAAGCTTTCTCGAGCCTCAAGTGTTGTGAGGGAGAATGTAAACTAAATTCTTTTAGAAGGAAATATAAACCAATGAATTTAATTCCTAATGAGGCTTCTTCCCTATAAAAAATCACAGAGAAGTAAAACTGGGAAGGAGAAACAATAATTTTTGCAGTTTCTTTTCCTCCTTAAGCCGAAGAATTTCCTATTTGGAAACCATCAGCTGAGCAAACACAGAGACCAAAGGTGTAATGGGTTACATATTACCCTGAGTTGTTTACAATATGAGATGAAATAAATATTCTTGCTTCACAGTTCATTGTTTTACAGGTTGGCTATGCTTCATTCATTGGGATTTAGGCAAACATCAAGATATACCATATTGTTAAAACAAAATTCAATTAAAGCAGAGTTTTTTCTTAGAGTACCTGTGTTTTGTGTTACATTTCAGAAAGGTTTGTGAGCAACCTACCTGAATCTATGCTCAAGTGTTTTCAAGCATTGACTGCAGCCATTGGACCATTACCTCCCCTGAGGCCAAGAGAGTTACCTTTACAGATAGATGTTGAGTGTTAGTGGTAGGAACAGACATTCTCATTTTAATATAGTACTGTCAGTAATATATAGCAATTAACATTTATTGAGTACTTACTATGTGTTTCTGAAGTTCATGGAAGGCTTTTGGTAGTTTACTGTGAGTAGGATCTCAGATATTGGTTAGTGATAAATATTGTCTAATGTGAATTTACTGAAAATTTTTAATCAGGACTGATTTAAAAATTTTTTGAAATGCAATTTTGGCAAATAACTATATTCATCACAACTGTATATGATTTAATATTTTAAAATAATTTTTACTTGTATTGACAAATAAGATGAATTTATATTTCTTGTACTGTTGCTTTAAGTTTTGATGTTGAGATTATACTGGGTTTTATAAAATGAAATGGAAAACTTCCCTTGATTTTTTAATAACATACAACATTGTAAATTATATAAAAATTCTCTTAAGGTTTTGATATTGCTCTTCTATAAAATCATTGTCAACACTGTCTATTTCTGTATCATTACTGAATTGTTCATTCTACTTCTTGAGTCAAGTTTGGCAACTTACATTTTCCTAGGAATCATCTTTCATTTACAGTTTCAAAATTTCAGCATAAAATTGTATATATTTCCTTATACTTGTATTAAATCTCCTTTGTGTCTTTGGCTATACATATCAATTTTCTTATTTCCAATGTTAATTGTATTTTCTCTTTCTTGATGAGCTTTGCAAGAGGTTTGTACATATTATTGATCTTTTCAAAGAACCAGCTGTTCTGTTTATATTCTAATCCCTTAATTCTTTTATCTTTTAAAGTAATTCTTCCTTTTGCTTCTCTTAGCTTTATTTGATTGGGTTTTTTTTTAGCTTATTGAATTGAATGATTTAATAGTTTTTTGTTTAATAATGAAAATGCCTTTTTTTAAGGTGACATTTTCTGACCTTCTCTCTCCTCAAGCTTCAAACATCTGTCCTGTCTTCACTCTTAGCTGATAAACAGATTCCTACAATGGGAGAAAATTGAAACAGTCCGAAGAGAGCTTTCAGAGACTCCCAGACCCATCTTTCCACCCAGCGTCTCTATTCCTATTCCCTCTCTCTGCTTGTTGCATCACTATTTATCTAGTCATAGAATAGTCATAAGTAACTATTCATGCTGCTGCCTAAAGCCAGTTTCTCTGCAAGTGTTGTCTCCCCCACCCCTGTCTCTTCTCACCTGGTCAAAACTACCGCACAGGGGATGACATTTGGGCTATAGAGGAGAATTTAAGGGCACTAACTTGCAACCAGTAGATACATAAGTTCTAGAGATCTCATGCACACCTAGTGGTTATAGTCAACAATATTGTACTATAAACTTCAAAGTTGCTAAGGACTAGATCTTGATTGTTCTTACCACAAAATATAAATGATAATTATGTGATGTGATAGAGACATTAGCTAATGCTATGATAGTAATCATACTGCAGTATATAAATGTGCCAAATCAATACATTGTATACCTTAAATGTATACAATATATCAATTAATCTCAAAGCCAGAAACCACCCCAGCACCTCTCCCCTCTCACAACTCAGATTTCTTCTCTCCTGGGTCATGCTTGTCCTCACACAAGCACGCTCTTCTAGCTCCATCTCTCCTTAAACCTTCTCTTGCTCTCACTTTCCTACCAGATACCCACAACTTTATTCTCTGCTGGGCAGACTATGCCAAAGACGTATTTCTTTGTACTCACGGTTGCAGGTCACTTTCCTCTAGTTTGTCTTGAGCTTAGGCTACAAGGCTTTCATCTCCTCGCTCTACAGAGACTATTCTTGTATCGAGGACCTCCGTTGGCCATTTCACTCCAGTGGTCACCTTCTCGGACCTCAGGGAATGTAGTCCTTCCTCTTTTGACACGTAGGGTCTTCATGTGGCCTCTCACGCACGTGGTTGTCTTCCTACTGTACTGGTTGCTCCTTGTCACTCTCCTTTGTTGGCTCCTCCTTTGTCCTGTTAATGTTGGTGTGTCCCAGAGTATATTCTCAGCCCTCCTCTCTTGTCTCTTTTACTCTGTCTTTTGTGATCTTGTCCAGTGTAGTGGCTACCATCTGTATATTCACGGTCGCTAAGTTTATGTCTCTAGCCCTGAACTCTCCCACATTGCATGTGAGCATGTCTAACTGCTCACTCTGTCTGTCTACTTGAATGTTCAGTAGACTTCTGCAACTTAATGTGTCCCAACTGAACTTTTCATCTGTTTTCCAACCTGTTTCATGAGACTTTTCTGTCTCAGTAAATGGCTACTACATCATTCTAGTTGCTCATTCTGTGATGAAATCACCCTTAACTCTGTATTCTCTTTTACACCATGTCTAGGCCATTAGATGATTTTCTTGGTTTTGCCTTCGGACATATCTGGAATCTGGTCACTTCTCCCTTCCTCCACTGCCACTACTCTGGGTCTGCGTCACCACTGTCTAGCACTGTGATTACTGCTGTAGTCTCCTAAATGGTCTCCCTGCTTGCATCACTGCCCCTCTATGGTCTGTGCTCAACTGAGCAGCCAGAGTGACCCGTGAACAATGTTGGCCAGACCAACCCGCCTTTCTTCAGTTGCAGCAAGCTCTGCAGTTGCTCCAAGTTCCACTCAGAGCGAAAGCTAAAGTCCTTACACATGACTCGGCCCCTGTTCTCACACCTTACCCACTCCTACTTTTCCCTCCCTCTCTCCACTCCAGCCACGTGGCCCTCCTGATATTCTGTGGATGTGCCAGACATACTATTGCCTCAGAGACTCTGCTCTGACTGTGTCAGGGCTTGTTAGAAAACCTTCCCCTGGTCATCCAGGAGGCTAATTTCCTCAACTGCTTAGGTCTTTCTCAAATGTTGTCTTCACCTTGAGGCTTACACTAACCACCCTTGAAAACCTCCCCTCAACTCCCAGCACCATTTGCCTTGCTGTTTTCATTGTCTATCAAGTGATATAACTTTCTGTTTATTGCCTGACTTCCTCATTAGAATATACATTCTAGAAGGGCAGGGGTCTTTGTCTCTGTTTTCCATTAATGTGTCCTAAACACATAGAATAGTGGTTGCCACATGGAGGAAACTCAGTGATTGTCAAAAGAATGATGAACAAGGGCTGTGATTATGCTATGAGAAATATTAGCTACTGCTCATCAATTTTGATGTTCAACATACTCATTGTTTTGAGCTTCTAAATAGTGTTCTGTCATGTATATTCTCTTTCTGAATGGAGAGAGGTGAGTGTTTGGGGAGGCAGTCATAGTTACAGTGGAAGGGCAAGGAGTTCGGGACCAGTGCCCTTCAGCTTCCTGGATCGGTGTCTGAGGTGGAGCATGGGACAGCTACTTGGGAGTTAAGTTGAAAAGGGATGTGCCTGAGTCAGGGATGTGGTAGTAAAATTAGGAAGCTCTGTCTCACTTTCTTAAATAAAATCTATAAATGGAGTGAAGTGAGGGTGTGCTAGAAAAAAGCATGGGTATACTTCTGTCTTACCACTGCAGTGGGTCCCTTCCAGGTTCTGGCAGTAGTTCATGTTCTCAGCAGGCTGGGTTTTGGGAGGTGCTATGAATAGTCACTCCTTTCTAAGTCTTCAGTGACATTTTAGTGAGAAGTTGGGAGAGACGGCCCCAGCAACTTAGACACATAACGTTTTTAATCAGAAATCTGGTGTGAGTTCATGGAAGCCTTTGCCTAGCATTGTGAGTTGACTGTTTTTCTCAAAGCTGCTTTTTTTCTGCTAGTGATTCAAATGGTTCTTCTTAAATATAATCACTATTTTAGAATTCTTGACTCCAGCTCTGCTATTAAGCCTGATTTATTAAGTGGCCTGAGCAGTAGCCCAGAGCCAGGCTTGCTTCGGGGCTATGGAAATGACAGTGATGTGGTCTGGGTTGGCTAAGCGGCGCTTGGCTCGGGCACTGCGGACTTGGCCGTTCCAGGGGACTTCTTCCTCGAATTCTTCAACAGTGATGCAGAACCTTAGTGATGTGAAAAATGCTAGTTATTTTTTATTTTTAATATCGCAGAGAGGGGTAGAGAATATGATGAATTAAGGGAAAGTGCTTATTCCCTTAGGAAATTTTTGAGCTATGTTTGTGGCTGTGTAACTCTAGGAAAATTGGAATCTTCAGAGATGGTACTTGTGTACTGTTCCCAAAAATGATCTCAAATTGATTTTTCTCCTCTTACATACTATTTTTTCTCATTTAACCAGGTTATTTCAGGGGAAAGACCACATTACTTAATACCAAATCACTTTTTTTTAAACATTATGCTTTGTGAAGCTGACATATTTTAGTTTGTCTTGTATATTTAAAAAAAAAGTGAAAATGCTTTAGGAAGAACATTTGGCGATGGTGAGATTTACACCAGGCTGAGTCTCCCCCACACGGGTGCTGGGACACCCCCTCTCTCCCCCTTTGCCAGATGCATGGTGAGGCTGTTTCTGGGGATGGTGAGCTGGAGGGAAACAGCTATTTTGAAAGACTGACTCAAGGATAAAAGTATGAAATTATCACTTTTAGTGGAATTATTCTCATTTTATTTCTAAGCAAACATGGTAAGCCCACATTGGCCCACCTTACTAAGCAAGGTATTAATTTCCCTTCTGGCACAGGAGAGAGTTCTTATTCATTCTTTTCTCTTTCCTTTTACAACAGTTATATCCATATTCAGTTCTTGATATTTTAATTATAAGTCTTTAATTTGAAACTATACTGATAAGATGTGGTACACAGAAATACAGGCAGGGTTTTCTACATTGAGTTGTCTTCCTGATTCCCTCAGACGTCACAGTGGGAGCAGGTTTTAAACTCAAGGTTCAGTCAGCCACACACGTAGAATTTTGATGGCTAGTGATGAGTTGTGGATCTGGGTTTTGGTCATTCTAACTTCTAGCTGGAGAGTATATTTATGTATTCTGAAGTGGAAAATGCTTTTAACTAGCGTTATCTTAAATGGTCCATCCATTTGCTCCTTTTTAAATATTCCCTTTTTTTTAGAACAATCAAAAGTCATTCTTCCTTTATCTTTCACATAAATCTGCCTCATGCTTAATGAAATATTAAGAAATACTAGTATTTTTCTGATCATCTGATATTACTGTTTTTTTTTTCTCTTTTAAGTTTCTGCTATTTTTGTTTAATTTATATCTTAAGAATGAAGTGACATACTTTTTTATTAGAAAATCTGTATTAATCTTTTATTTGATCAGAAGAAATACTTTTTAAATGGCTTGATACTTTGTTGGATTTAAGTATTATTCACAACTTTGTGTTTTAACATAAATTGCTATAGTATGTGTGTGAGATTTAGTTTTAAGCTTCAAGATCATATGCATATTTTATCATTCTCCTTACATTTTTAATCTGATTTTTAAAATGATTATAAATATTGGATGTTTCCATGACTTATTACCAAGTAAATGCCTCCTTCCTTCAAAAAATAAGATGCCTGATGATTCATTTGCTTCAAATGCCTTCAGAGTTTTAATGGTTCTAATGCCAACAAATATGAATACTGAAAGTGTGGATATTAAAACCTCTGTATACTGTGCCTTCATATCACATTAGAGGATGTCTGTTTTTTACAGTATTCACTTCCAAAAGACAAGGCCCCTAAAACTTTTTTTTTAGATGGCTTGTCCAGGTATAGGGGTATTCTAAAATTTCGACTTTCCTTTTGGTTGGCTACTTGGTCTGCCTAGTGTTATATTTCTTTTTATCCTTGTGTCACTAAAAGAAGACGTGTATGAGGTAAAAATTAGAATGTGTTACATGTGAGTTTCTATTTTTACTTTTAAAACCCATTAAAGCTCTTGTGGACCAACTCTGCAGCAGCAGCAACAGGTACTAGAGACTCAAAGTTGAATTATTTGGGGTCTCTGATCTTGAAGACATTCACTTATGTATTTATTAGATAAGTCCTTATTGAGTGCCGCTTATGTGTCAGGCCCTGGGATACAGCAGTAATAAAACAAACAAAGAAATGGAGCTGGCATTCCTAGTTGGTGGAGACAGATATTAAACAAGGTTTAAAATGTGTATACATTTACTAACACTGTATATAAATATGCATGTATATAATATGTATATGTATAACTAACACACATATATAAATGTATCTATACATAAATATAAGGTAGGTAGTAGGAAGTGGTAAGGAGGAAAAAGAAGCCATTGGAGGGAGCTAGGAAGGGGAGGGGGAAGCAATGGTAGGTTGAAAAGTTAGTTAAGGTGGTCAGAGAAGATCTCTTCAAGAAGGTGACATTTGGGTAAAGACCCGGAGGAAGTAGATAAAAACTTTTCCTGGTAGAAGAGATAGGCATGCAGGGAAACTAATTTTCATGAGGTAAGAGATCAGACAGATGTAGATACAGGGCGTGCTGAAAGCCCAGAGCAGATTCATACAACCACATTACAGGGATCCAGGAAGACTCTCTGAGTGGGGTTTTTGAGGAGGAGCATGAGCAGAGGTGTGGAGGTGAGAGACAACAGGTGACACAGGACGTGCTAGCGGTTTGGGTGTTCCTGCTGAGTGGTGGTGGAGGCTGCAGTTTCTTGAGCTGAGTTTGGAAGGAACTCATGGTTGGTGTGTGGAGCGCCTTGCTCACAGTGTGGGGAGCATTGATTTGATTCTGTAGGCGACGAAGGTTTTAGGTAGGATATTGAAAGGGTTGGGTGTGCATTTTGAATAGATCATTCTGGCAAAGGGTGGAGATTGATTTAAGAGGGACAGGACAATGCAATGGGGATCGGTTTGTAGGCTGTTCTAATGGTTCCAGTGAGAGATGTTGACCTAACCTAGGAAATGATGTGCAGCAGGTTGAGGCTGCAGTGCATAGAGATTGGGATATTTAGGAAGTAACCTCAGCAGACCTTGGTAGTTGCATGTGAGGAGTAAAGGTGAGAGGAGTCAAAGTAACTTTCCTAACCTACAAGAAGAAATATCTTTTATATCACAACCAAGTACACATTCTACAAATATACATCTAATTGGTTATAGATTGTTGCTGGAACAAAGTTTTATAAACCATTGTTGACCTTAGTGTATGTAACATACTCTGATATTTTCTCTCCTATTTCAATTTCTGTAAAATTCCGGCCTTGACTTGCAAAATTGATTGTGCTGATGGGCAATGACTGTAATATGGAAAACAGCTATGCAGACCTCTTTGGGTTATCTCTTAACAGACAAGGTATTTCTCCCCCATTCTCAGTTCTTAGTGGTCTCATATCTCCAGATGCCTTCCACTCAAAAGGAGAGGGAGACAGAGGAGGCAGTAAAACATGTTGTTTCCAAGTTCAAAGCACTATGGAAAAAATCATTTGAGGAAGTGGTGTGCTAAGTCAACTCATGCTATTGTGGCAGGATAGTTGAAGGGCTGCACACAGTATGTCACTGATAATTTTCTTGGTAACTTAGCTCTGCTGGGAGGGCGGTTAGTTGTGCTGGAAACATCATTTATGTGGGTTTTTGCATAGGGGTGGGCAGGAAGGAAAAGGGGATATCATCTTTCTTTTTTTCTACTGTCTTTGCTGCTCAAATGCTTATACAGATTGGCAGAATTTGGGGTCCTGTGGTGTGATGTTTGCCAGTGGGACTCTGGGCTGGGCTCATGAAAACGTTGTTGGTTTTCTTTGACCAAATAACTCAGGATTTTCAGCTACACAGAGGGAGATAATACCACTTGGCTGGTTTCTTTGTTTCATGAGGATTAAAGAAGATAACATATAGACAGTACAGTGAAGCATAGGAAACATTTTAATAAAAGGTAGAAGATGTTCATTTGTTCATTCTGGAGAGAAACCATAGTATATATATATATTTTAAATAAATGGCTACTGTTTTCCTCATGTAACTAAAGTGTTATTGACACCAGAGTACTTTAATCCTTTTAATTAGCACTAGGAAAGCTGTGGAACCTTCCTGAGTGTCATATATAGAATAAGCTAAAGTTCTCCTGTTGGTGTGTGCTCAAATTTTTACAAGAGTATACATTTCCATGAAAAATAAAGATGCATTTGAATTCAGCGATGAAAGATATTAAAATACATCCCAGTTGAGATTGTTCTAGAGGTGGCTTCTGAAGGACCTTGGAATAGCACACCCTGAATTTGCTTAGTGTGAACAAAGCTTTTAAGCAGTATTTTTTTTCTGCCCTCTCAATTGCATTACATAGATATAGGAGGTTTGTGGGGGGAAAGGTCCAGCCATTGTTAATATAACAAGAACTATTTGTGCGACATTGATGTAGCCTGACAGCCGAGGAGAGTGGGCTGGAATGCACATGCATGAAAAATGACTTCACTGTACTAGTCAGTGGGGGAGTAGAAGCCATTGAGTGAGCTTGTGTACTGTGTGGCCATTACATTCAAAATGACTGAGCAAGTAAATGAATCTGCATCAAATTTTGCTTTAAGCTTGAATATTCCTCTGGGGAAGTATTTGGATGATTCAGAAGACTTTTGGGGACAAAGTAATGAGTGCAGCACAAATAAAAGTGTGGCACAAATGCCAAGCAATTAATAAGGCATTAATAAATGCCAAACAAAGAACATTAATCAGTGTTGGCTGAGAGATGCAGTATGATGAAAACGGCCACAGCTATGGGCAACTCGTGATTGGCGTCTCCATCACAACAATGTACCTACTCATGCATCACGTCTTGTGCAGAGTTTTCTGGTGAAACGTCAAATCATCCAGGTGACTCAGCCCCCCTACAGCTCAGATTTGACACCTTGCAACTTCTGGCTTTTCCTAAAACTTAAATCACCTTTGAAAGGGAAGAGGGAATGAGATTCAAGAAAATATGACGGGGTGGCTGATGGCAATTCCGACAAAGGATTTTGCAATGTTTTGAACAGTGGAAGAGATGCTAGGAGAGCTGTGTGAGGTCTCAAGGTGCCTACTTTGAAGGGGGCTGAGGCGTCCTTGTCCTGTGAGCGATGTTTCTTGTATCTTGTATCTTCTTCAATAAATGTCTATTTTTCAGATTATGTGACTGCATACGTAAACCTCATGTGTGTATGTGTGTGTGTGTATATTCTAGTCAAGAAAATGTATATTTATACATTCTTGAGTGTTTTTGCTGTAGTCTTTTGCATAGGTGTTCAGTGCATTTTGGGTGAATAAGCTTAAATTTTTGAATGTGCAGTTTCTTTGAATTGATGGGAATGTTATGGCTGTACAAGATGGATTTCTATTAAACAGTGAAAGACTGCAGCTCAAAGAAATTACTGATAGAAGTCAGTGGAAATGGGTAACAGAGGACATTTCTGTCAGAAGAATTTTACTGGTTCAATTTTCACCTTCCTTTTAAGTAAAATGCAGAAACACAGATGAAGAAACCTCATTTTCTTCCGAAAGGAGTTGGCAAAATGCTCCTTAATAAAAGTCCTGGTGTCTTTCTTTACACCAGTAGATGCTAAACATAACTTCCTAAAGAGTAAGACCCAGAAGTCAGTCTCCAGTATCTGGGTCCAGCGGAGGGGATGCAGGTATGAGCTGTGAAAGGAGGAAGGAGAGACAGTTGCTGAGTGTTCTGTGGTCTCTGAGTTTTCTTGAGTACCATTCGCTGTTTGGTAGTTTTTGCTCTGTTTTGGAAACACAATACTATATTTTTGATGAAGCTAACTGAAGCAAAAACATAATATTTAGCTCTTAAGTTTGCTTTTTGGAAAAGGGAAAGACAGAGTAGCACTTAATTGACCCATTTAAAAGGAAGGATAAGATAAGCGTGTGTTTTATTTCAGTGAGTACAATGATTATGCAATTAGGGATATTTAGTTATAGATTTTGTGCTGCAATCTGAGTAAGAATAGTAATTTTTTTACTGGTTCTGGGTTTTGAAGGGGAGGGCTACCAATTAGATGACGGAATGTCTTAGAAACTACATGTGTATGTGTGTTAACGTGGACATTTAAATTACAAATGAAACACTTGAAGGAGCTTTGTGTAAATGAAATTAAAGAAATTATAGTGTTGACTAGCTGCATTCCTTAGGATTCTAGATATTTACACAATTTGGTACTTGTCTCGCTTCTGTTATAGTGCATACCCGAGCACTTGGCCTGACTCCAGTGTCCTTTTTTTCATAATGAAGTGTATATTAAACTATGCAGGGCCCTTCATGGAGCAGTGTTTTAATCATTCTCTATTGATTTATACATCACTTCATGCTGCTAGGGGAGGGCTCTTATTTCTAAGTCTGCTTTCCTTGGATTCTCATTCTGTCTACCTAACTTGCATAATGCTTTGGGACTCTTAATTTTTTTTTTCCCTGTGGGAAACAATCATGATTAGGAAGCCACAAAAGGTCAGCATGTTGTTGCTTTCTCTCTGCTTTCTATGGTGCAGAGAACAAATAATGGGCTTAGAGAACTATTGTCATTGTCCATGAGTGATAATGGGGATCAGAACTTATTTAAAATTAATAAATGCTGAATTTCCAGCTTTGGCATGAGCCTGAATGATTTATTGCAAGCTGCTGATGCCAAGAGAATGTTTTGCATTGACCAGAGGAGTTGGGGTGGGTGCCTGAGTTTCCTTCAAGAAGAGAATTCCAGGCGAGAAGAGCATTCCAGGCGGGGCTTCGAGCAGCCTGCAAACAGCGGTTGGTCTTTGAACCTGCGGTTGTTGCTACAAGCGGGCCAATACAAATGGGGATACTTCATTTTTTCCTTTTGTCTTGGTGTTGATTTGAGTGAGAGGAAATGTGGATGTGGTTGATGGGCATGAAGGATGCCTACATGGACTTGAATAAATAAATCAAATCCCTTGCCTTCCACCTGCAACTTTTAGAATCTTATTTGGATTGAAAGACTGGAGCTAGATATTTATCTATGAGGAAAACTCTGCTCACTTCATTATTATTCATGGTCAGATCCCCAAATCTCCCTGAAGAGATGTATTCTTCCCAGAAAATTAAAACACCCTTCTTTTTAGAGACCAAATGATGATGGTGTCATCTATTGATGAAGATGAATAGGTAATTCTTTTCTCAATTTATACACTCTCCCCACCACCACAGGGAGTTTTCTCATGGAAACAGAGATCCACTGTTTCATTCCTCTCTATAAGGGCATTTGACATAAGCATATTTGCTGATGACGGATAGCCAATCAGTGGTAGTTTAAAGGGATTCCGAGCAGTAGTTATGGTAGAACATTTTCCTCACATTAATCAGTTAAGACCAAGATAGCCTAAATTACAAGTACCTTTCAGAGTGTCTTAAGTAAAATGTAGCTTTTGGAAGCTGGTTGTCATGTGAATGTATGTGTACTTTATTCTATCTTATCCACTGTGGTTCTTTTCACTTAATCAAATTCTTATGGGAAAAAAAAAAAAACATGGGTTAAGCATATGCAGTTTTACTTTATGTACTCATATATACCTTTAAAAAGGGAAAAATAGTACTTTTAGACACACTTCATAAAATAAAAACTGGGGCTAAATAGGGTGTTGACTTAAGATTTTCAAGATACTGGCAATAGAAACAGATATCAAATCCTAATCTAAATAGGAATTGGAACTTTAATCAAGTAAGTCTTTAGCAATGAGAACTAGTTACACAAATTCCTTAAAATAGGCAGTAGCCCACCTGTGAAAATGATTGCAGTAGTTATGTTTTCATTTATGGAAAAGCATCATGGATGTGCCCCAGGTGAGTAATCGTTGTTTAGAGGCATTTTGGAGCTCCCCAAGAGTTGCACAATTGCATAATAACACTTCAGTTTCCTCATGACATGCTTTATGATACAGCAGCACTGGGTGCAGCTTAGCAATATCCAAAGATCAGAACAGCTGTTATCTGCATAGTCGCTGGGGTGTATCTGTCAGATGTTTGCATATAGAACAAGGTATTTCAGTTAATGTGTCATGATAGTTTAATTACATCACCTTTCTTGGGAGTTTGCTTGATTCCTGGTTCAAGAACATCCAGTGAGATGGCAGCCTTTCAATTTTTCTTTCTATTGTATAACAGCCTTTGCTTCTGTTATTGTTTGGCTAGGTTGTATCTGCTCATTTCTAAAACATACGTAGAAAAAATGCCCATCATTCAGCTCACCTTCCCTCTGGCATTTAACCTTGCTCTTGAAAACCACCCTGTCTTTTTTTTCTTCCAACTTTTGTGATTAAGAAAGTCAGCTTTTCCTATGGTTTACAGTCTCCTAGTCATCCCCGCTCCTAGCTGTTGGTGGCTTCTTCTCTGTGTACACTCTCATCTCACTTGTTTTGGCATTGCCAGCTCTGAAGTGAATTGCCTCTGCCTGATTTCTCTCCTGTTGCTCATAGCTGGATTTATCACCCGCATTTCTGACATAGCCATTAGTGTGTCCCAGAGACAGCCTCAGTACAACTTGCTTAAGAATGATTTTCTTACTAAGTGATCCCCCAATAAGTCTCATCACTAGGGTGTGCACCTGAAAACCAATGCAACAAATACAGTAGGTCAACTGTATTTGAAAAATGAAAAAATAAATAAAATCATACCTGGCATATAAAAAATTAAATAAATTTCTTATTTTTCCTCCTCAAGCCCGCTGCTCCTTCTCCCCCCATAAGAAACCCCATAGGGGAAGAACTCCCTAGGGATCTGTGTCTTTCTGTTCTCTTTTGCTTTCTGTCCCCTCAGGCACAAAGACTTGTCACTTTACTTTCCAACCATCTGCTCTTCCCCCTCCTGCTGACGTTGCTCTCACACAGACCGTTTTTCCTCAACAGTCTTCCTCACTATTCCCCCTCTTACCTTCCTTCACCATCCAGTTCACCCCCTACACAGCTGTTTCTGTCTTCTTTCCAGTGTGTTCCTAATTTGTTCTGTTTCATAGCTTAAAAGTGTCTGTTTTCCAGTTGTCTTCAGGATGCAGTTTACCTTTGTCAGCACTGCATGCAGGACCCTTCTAAACTCATCCTTCCTCCTCACCCAGCAGGGGCTCCCTCCCTCTCAGCATCTCTCCCAGCCCACATATCGTGGCCCCACCGTGCCTTCTGTACACCACTCAGTGTAGGCTCCCTGGCTTTGCGTGCACTGTTGTCCCTGCCGGGAAAGCTTTCTGACATTGCCTCATCTTCCTTAAAGCCTTCGCTGACATGGGTAGAGCTACTCACTGAGTCATCTTTGTTCTATAGCACTTTGTATATATGTCTCTCCTAGCGCATTGCTTTGTGCTGTAGCTATTTATTCGGGAAGCTGACTTTTGACTGGTGTCTTAAAGGCAGAGACTGTGCTTTATTAACCTGTACCTGGTAGGCAACATTTGGTTCATTGCCTGAAAAACTGAATGGAATGAAAAACTTCTGCAGATGGCTCAGCATCTGGATATGTTGGGGCATGGGGACAGAGGTTGTCCCTTTTTCCATTTGGTGTTCAGCCATGGGCTGTTCTAGTTCGTTAGGAAAAGAAGTGGGTCCAGTGGAACCAGTGGAGTGTGTGGATTGGGTGGATCTGCTTTCTTCTTCCTCTTCCCCAGCTACATCTTTCCTTTTAGTATTTATGTCACTCAGTTTCTGAAAATCCTCTTGTTTTTAAAAATGTGAGTCTCATTCTTGTGTTCCCATTGGAAATGCCTGCTTTTTCCCACCAATCCCTCCTGCTGTCTTACCACCACATTCAGGCCTGCATTTTATTCTGTCTGTGTTTTTATGTTGCATAAACAGCATGTATGGCGGGCCCTCCACATCCGTATTTACTGGAACACAAGTCTACTTCCAGGTTCACTTTCTGCAGAGCTGTCAGGCCGTCTGCCCCGACTTCTGTTTTCACAAAAAAAAAAACAAAAGGAAAAGAAAGAGAAAAAAGTGGTTTCATCTTATCTGGCAATCCTAGAAATTCACATATAACACTTTGGGTTTAACACCTCCCTCCAACTGTGCTCTCTCTCTCTCACACACACACATACAGTTTCCTCATTCTGTTTTTACAATATAATTTCATATAATTCTCTTTCTTTACATAGACCATTTATTTACCAATTTCTACCATTAGAAATTCTTATCCCTTATAGCAATATTTTTCATGGGGCCCATGGTAGGTCATAGAATATGTTTAATTTTTATTATTTTTTTAGTTGAATAGGTTTAGTTTATTGGGTTACAATTGTATTCTTAAAAATGAAACTATAATAGGGAATATAAAAAATAAGGAATATTAGGAAATACATATTAAAGTAAGGCTAAATTATTGCCTTGTGAAATGTTTCAGGTATATGCCTACTGGAAAATTATCTAAAATATCTTGGTGATGTTGGTGGTCAAATACTTTTGAAAGTTACTGACATATTGCCCTGGCTGGCGTAGCTCAGTAGATTGAGCGCAGGCTGTGAACCAAAGCATTGCAGGTTCGATTCCCAGTCAGGGCACATGCCAAGGTTGCAGGCCACAGCTTCCAACAACCGCACATTAATGTTTCTCTCTCTCTCTTTCTTCCTCCCTTCCCTCTCTATAACTAACTAACTAACTAAATAAATAAATAAATAAATAATAAATAAATAAATCTTTTAAAAAAAGAAAGTTACTGACATATTGTAATATAAAACAATTGGTTTCTTATTTAATATTTAGTTAAGCTTCCTTCATAAGCCTATTTGTGACAAAAATAATGAACTGATACATAACCCCATCATACAAGCATTTGCCATCACCTTCCTTTTTAACCAAATCTCTTTTTGAAAAGTTATGGCTCAAACTTTGCTTTTCTCATTTCTGTACCATTGTCACCTTTGCAGCTTTTTATGCCAAGTTGTTACTGTTTGTTTATATTTAATCACCTATATTTTGTAATTATTCTATATTTCCTCAAATTATAAACTTTTTTTAGAGTATTCTGAGCAATAAATAGAATCATAAAATTTAGAGAACTCGAAGGAGAAATGAACTTTGGTGATTTGTCCAATTGCTTAACTTTTCAGGTGAAGGAGGTGGGGCTTTCTAGAAAGGTATTTTCAAGTAGACCTAATCTCTACTCATGAGCCAAAAGGAATTAGGAAGCATGTAATGAAAATGTGTCTCTGGGAAAGATAATATGAAAATGAAATTTGTAATTATATCTCATCAATAATGCTATGACTTTTCTGCATTATTTGTGATTATATGCAGCATATTTTGATATGTGGGTATGGAAAATATGTGGGCTATAAATATAAATAAATAAGTCTCATGTATATGTAACTTTTTTTATCTTACACCACTGAATTCTTGAAGTCATGTCTTATTATTCTAGCACTCTCTCTTTCTTCAGGGCATATATAGATATTAGGAACTCAGTATGTGCTATTTTTGGTTGGCAGGGACAAATAACTCACAGACCTTTCACTTGCTAGGTAGCTCCCGAACCACTTGAAACTCAGATGGTTATTATGGGCTGTATTATGTAATGTGGAGCCATTTCTCCATTGCACTCAAAATTCTTGATCTTAACTGTTTTCTATTTGCTTTGTATCAACTTATGTTCTTTTATAAATAAAAGAACTTAGCTGAAAATAGTTAATTTCTGAACCTATATACTTTCTGCTCAAGACTAATTCAATTCTCAGTGTTTTCTGGGTTCCCCTTTCTGGACTAGAGCTGTCTGATGGAACTTTCTGAGGTGATGGAAATGTTCTATGTTCTGCAATGTCCAATAGGGCGGCCATCAGCCACAGGTGGGTCTTAAGCTGTTAAAATGAGGCTAGTAGACTGAGGAACTTGAGTTTGCATTCACATTAATTTAAATTCAAAAAGCCACCTGTGGTTAGTGGCTACTCTATTGTCCAGCACAGTCCTGGAAGCTTGAAACCATATGCTTTATGTTTCTTTCTGTCCTGTTTCTTGCTCTGTCCTCACCATCCTCACGCCTTGCAGTGTCCTTCTTTCTCTCTGTGTTCCTGTCGTTCCTCACTTCTTCCACCTGACCCAGCCTGTCAGCATCCACGCTCCACCCTAAAGGACATCGTCCGCACTGGATCGCAGTGCACGCTCCTTGAAAGGTGCTGCAGAAATGAGATGAGAAGGAATTTAAAAAAAATCTCTGGTGCCTAATTCACTTGTCATTCATGTTTTCTTTTTGACAGCAAAAATATAGCTTCTTTTAAAAATGAAACATTCAAGTGAACTCTTTGTACTAAGATTATAGCCTAAAATCATTTAAACCATTGAAAGTAATGAGAAGTGCTCAGCTTGCTATCTTGCAGCTACAGAAAGTTTTTACATTCCGAATCCATCATACAAAATAACTACATCTAGTGTAAGGATGAGGTTAAAAATGATCTTTCAAATTTAGGTTTCATGAAATTTCCATTTCAGTTCAATTACTATTACTTGTAAATAGTGATGCCAGAAATATTAGTAAATGGTACTTTTACATGAACGTATTTTGTCTTCTGTGATTATCTGATGTTTGTTAAGAATAAAGGGTTTTTTTTAGCTGCTTGGGAGAGAGGCTAGATTAATATATGTTATACGTTATGTAATACGTTTATTAAACAAAATTCTGCATGTTTTTTCTTCTTAGTAGATCACGAAATGCTTATCCTAAAATCCATGGACCTTGCTGATTTACAGATAGCCTAAGATTATCAGTAAAATTTTGTATTTACTTGTATATGTGGTTTTTTTAATAGAGTCTGTGATCCATAAAGGTTAAGAGTCACTTACTCCACTGAGGCGTTTCTGATTGCAGGGGCCGTGTGTATGTACCTCTCCACTCTGCCGTTTCTGGTAGTGCCTTAGCAGAGGCAGTGAGCACTCATTCAACACCTTTGGAATGGAATTGGAAACCATTTCTTTCATAGTTAGTACAGTGCTTGTCTTTTAATCTAGGCAAAAGGAATCTATGATAACTTGTATTTTGTTTCAGTGCTTCTGATGTTAGGGTTTCATTCCTCTTGATACAGTGATATGGAACATTTAATCCTAGAGGAAATAGCTATGGGATTTGGGGGATCTGGAGAAGTTAATTTTCCCATTTCCACGGCTTGCTTTCTTTTGAAGCTGACTGCACTATAAACCTCAGCACCATCTTATTTTAACTTTATCAGACCCTCAAACCATTGTCCTTTCCTTTTCTGTCCTCATCCAGCCTGGGACTCAATTCCCCTACCCCTTCCCTCCCTGAAATTAAACCTTAGACTGTTTAATGATCATCACCCTGCTCTCACTCACACTCCTGACTAGACAGAGACGGAAGATGCACAGTGCCAGGAGACGGAGAATACTTTGGTATCCGTGTGTTTGATTTTCTCTGTGTCCTTTTGTGTGTGTGCACCTTGTGTTATAGGTACTTCCTGCTGGGACACACACACAATTGGAGCTGTATTTTTATTTAGTAAGATCGTAAATTACAAAGAGAATCAAATGCAAGTTCTGAGGAGAGGTCGCATGTCAACAACAACAGTGGAGCTGCTGAAGATGGCAGTGGCTCAGTGTCAGAGGAGGGGCTTCCTGCTAGAGTCAGTCTACTGCCTTCTTGAAGTCTTTTTTGGACATAGTTAGAATAGGAATAAAGAAAGATACGTGTTGTCATACACAGTCCTACATTCAGGTACTTAGTTGTGGTCCAGTCATCTTTTATTTATTTTTATTGGTTATTTCTGGTTTGCTGTTCTTCCAGGGTTTTTTGAGTCATGCTCAGTGAAAGTCCTGCCTTAGATGCTGTGATACAAAGAAATGAAACTGGTTTTCTCATATGATACATGGATGGCTATCTTCAACAGATCGAGAGTGCAATGCAGGGAAGTACTGTTCCACACTTACCTGTGACAAACAAGCAAACCTAGGATAAGGGATGCCAGGAGTACTGCGTGGGGTCGAGCATGTTTGCAAGTGTTCGCTCATCTCTAGACCGTCGGGGTCAGGGTGTGGTCCATTCCATAAAGTCACATGAACATGTCATTCATGCAACGTGCACACACTTGCAAACACCCAGGCCTGAGGATGTTGGACATATTAGTTATCTTTTGCTATGTAAGGAATTAACCCCCAAATTTAGCAGCTTAAAAAAAAAAACAAATAAAACCAAACCTGGTGAGTTATCATCTCAAAGTTTCTGGAGTGAGTAATTCAGGACCAGCTTAGCTGGGTGGTTCTGGCTTGGGGTCATTCATGAGGCGGCAGCCAGGGCTACAGTCCTCTGGAGGTTTGACTGGGGCTGCAGGTTCCACTTCCAGGATGGGGCCCTCACGCTCCTGGAATGTTGGTGCTGGCTGTTATCAGGAAGCCTCAGGTCCTTACCACGCAGGCTTCTCTATACGGATGCTTGACTTCTCATGGCATGGCAGCTGGCTTCTCCCAGATGTGGTGTTCCATGAACTGAAGGGGGAGGAATGGAGGATGGACCAGCAGGGAGAGATGGGGAGAGAGCAGAGAGAGAGAAAACAAGAAGGAAACCACAATGCCTTTTACGGCTAAGCCTCAGAAGTTACACACCGTCAGCTCTGCTGTGTTCTGTTCCTTAGAAGCAAGGCACTAAGTATAGCTTCCTTAAAGGGAAGGACTCTTAGGGTCTACCTCTTGAAGATAGGAGTAGCAAAGAATTCTGGGACATTTTACAACTACACCTGAGCAGTTGAGAGTCCCTCCTTGGCCTAGCGTCCATCGTACACTTTGATTCCTTAGACTTTCCTCTGACTTCTGGGCTCTTCAGAGGTCTTGAGGTCTGTCCTGGAGGGGCTATTTCATTCTTGAGGTCTGTGCTTTGCTGGAAGGAGCTTTAAGCTCTTTAGAGGCTTCTGAGTAAAACATCTAAAAGACAAACCTTTCTCTTGCTATATTGATCACTTTTCACAGCATAACATCTAAATCACTCTCTTGACTTTGTTCAATCAAAGGACTTTTCAGGAATGCTTGAGGCAGCTAGGAAAAGCAGGGAGTGAGGTAGATAACAACTCTGACCTGTCATGTACATTTGAACTACGCTTTTCCATAGAAAGAGAGGCCAGTGAAGTGGACACACAGAATTAGCCAACATGGCATCCTTGTCTTTAAGAACAATTTTTGACTGGCTCCAGAAAGAACCTATGAATGTTCCACAAATTAGAATGGGCTGCGTTGTGAGTACATGGGTCCCCTCAGAGCTCAGTGTGGCATATGAGCTCCAAGGCAGGCTGACACCTTCAATCACACCCTTTTTTTGAGCACTTACCCCATCAGTTAGGACGGGTGATAACGCATACTCATTGGGGGTGGGCTGGGAGTGTTGTCCTTACTCTGAGGCAGGCTAACAGAGCAGTCACTGAGCAGTGTTAGGTAAGAGCACTCTGGAGTGTCTCACACCCACAATTCAGTGCATTAGCCTGGTCATCCCACACACCGTTCTTCCTCATACTTGCCAGTCAGACCTTGTCACATGGCTCTCACCAACCAGCAGAGCAGAAAAGCACAATACTATTGTGTACCCACAGCTGGAGATCCCAAAGTAGTCTATGACTGCCTCGGGATCTGCCTAGCCCTAGTGCAGACGCTGTTCTAGCCTCTGCTTCAGGTCATTCACCTGAACAAAACAGACCCTAATCTCCCCCTTCCTGATGTTTATACTCTAATGGAGGAGGTAAACAACAAGCAAACAAATACAATCGTGTGTTAGATGATAGGTGCTGTGGAGGGGGATATAAAGTGGGAGGGTAAAGGCTGTAAGTGCTCTTCTCTGTGGGGGGGAGAATGTTCTATATTTTTAAAGGTATTTTTGAGAGGCTAGCGTAGGTAGTCATAACATTTGATTTCAATATGAAGATGCTGCGATACAGACCTGCCTTCTCCCTTCTGATGGTGATGAGGATTTCGCTCCTGCCCGGCTGCTGCACTGGCAGCCTGGTCATGCTCTTGGGCTGCTTACAGTGCCTTTCATCTAACTTCCTTGACCTTTTATTTCTAACTTGATTATATGCCATTGTTGATGGTTCAATCCTGGTTGTGAGGTATTGTAACTACCTACTATTCTGAAGTGTAAGAATCCATAGAAGGTTTTAGGCCGATGACCTCCCTCCCTCAGGGCAGTTATTAAGGTCTTGAATTATTGATACTGTCATTGTCATTTTCCTAGAGATCTTATTTTTTTCCTTTGTGTTAATTAACTGCAGTGAGAAAGAGTGCTTTATTATCAAGTAAAAAATGTTGTGACTTAATTATGTCGGTGTGATTTGTACAAAGTCTCTTCTGAATTTTCAAAAATGATTCTGAGTTGACTTTCTCATTTTTTTCTATATTCTTATTCATTTGGGAAATGGCAAAATGGCACATAAAATGTCCCATTTTAATGAAATATTGTTTCAGTAACAAAACGTGAGATTATTTTATCCTTCCACATAGTCCCGTTGTTGCCCAGCGCCTCCCCAGACGGAGGACACCCGCATGTCCGACCGCGTCTGTCTCCAGTCGTGCAGCAGAGGCCGCGCCTGCTTATTCTCCTTGACCTCGCTGCCCCTCGTGGCCGGACCCTTGGGAGAGAAAAGAGGAATGGGAAAACTGGTTTGCCAAGCAGAAAGGAACAGCAACAGGGTGTCAAGAATGTCTGGGGCCCCTTCCTCATCCAGCTCCAGGGAGTGTTTTCACACGGCTAACCCTCATCCTCCTCCCATTTTTCACGTGTGGAGCGATTTTAACCTTATTTCAGTCTTCTTTTCATCCCCTCCCAGGGTGCGTCTCTTACTCCCTGAAGATACATGCCATCTAACAACACCCTCAAATATAAGTGGACGTTTGTTTTTGTGCCACCTTTACTAAATGTTGAGAGTATCAGGGCTTTTCCTAAATTTTGAGAAGCACAGAGAAGAGATTAGGAATCTCAGGGGCCAGCGAACATATTAACCAAGACTGGGATTATACTTTTTCCTGTAAACAGTAAAACAGGGGAATCGGCAAAGCATTTTTGTATTTTCTCCCCCACGGAGCAGAGGAAGTTATTTTCCACCACTCTTGCCATTTTCCATTCCACTTTTTGTAGGTACCATTTATGGAGGTGTGCTTCTCACTGCCTAGCACCTGTTGTGTTAGAATGTTGTTGTAAACTGTTCTTAGGTTACTGAATATATATTGAGGACTGCACTGGGGGCCTTAATCCATATGCCTGTTTGGGGAATGCTTGGGAAATTATGGTGGCAGACCACCAAGAATCCAACTGCCTGAGGACTCCCAGGCCTCCAAGAAGAACTGACTCTGTGTACAGGTAGATGGCTGCTTTAGGACCAACTGGTGCACACAGGGCACCATCTGAACACTTGTGAGCAAAGCATGAAAGACTGATACAAGCTCTTTCAAGAGAGAGGAGACTAAGTGAGGGACCCAGAGACTGTATGGTATAGTCTGCGGTAGGAAAGGACGGGAAGTGGCTGTGTGCTTCATCTTGGACGCTGGATGAAGATGGGTCCTGGGGAACTCAGGGTAGTAGCACATGCTTTCTCTTAAATTTATGTTATGGTACATAACATAAATCAGCTGTGGAGATTCCTCAAATCCACATGGAAATCCACATGGAAAATGTCATATTTTTCTACTTCAGTGTTCTCACTAAGGGCAGAAATCCACATGGAAAATGTCATATTTTTCTACTTCAGTGTTCTCACTAAGTATCATCTTCCAGAAATAGAGTATGCAGAGTGTTTATATTGGTGCCTGGCACGCAGAAGACCTTCTGTAAATATTAGTCCCCTTTTTCCTTCTTTTGCAAGTTATTTTCCTTCATCAGTGAGCCTTCCATGGCTCAGTGATTTGTTTTGGAGGTAATCCTAGGACGTTTATGTCGTGTTACGGATGAAGGAAGTAGAAGAGTTCACTAAGAACAGGGTCCAAACACAGAGTGTGAAATAGGAAGCGGGCTCTGGGAAGCCTGTTTCATGCACCCTGGTGGCTTGTACCTCAGACCAGGTAGAACAGTAATGAGGCTGCTGGCATGTAGCTGGGCGGGTGACAGTGCTGGTGCTGCCTGCACAGAAGATGGGATGGGAGCAGCATAGGAGGAATCCGGCTCCCACAGCTAGCCCTGGTCCCCAGTCTTTATTGCTCACTAGCTCTGATACCTTGGGCAAGTCACTTAAGGTCCTAAGCCTCAGTTTCCTTACATGCCAAATGGGAATGAAAACAATATCATGTCACGAGATTGTTTGAAGGAGTAAATGAGATAAACACTTAGGGCAGTGCCCGCACATAGTAAGCTCTGTGAATAGCTGCAGGAGGGGCTGGTGGACTGACACCCTGGGGAAAGGAGACATTGCCTGGCCACCTTGCTTGCTTTTCCTGGAAGACTTTTCCCCCTGTACAGCTCTCTCCCTCTCTTCAGGTCTCTGCCCAATTGGTCCCCTTTCAGAGAGATGACCTCTGACCACCCATGTAGTAGAGTGACCCTCATTCTCTGTCTTATATCCTACAGCTGCTGCTTTGCAGCTTTTATTACCAGTGAAGGAAGGAATTTTGCTTGATCACTGCTGTCTTCATAGTGCATGGCATGTAGTAGATGCTCAGTGAATTTATTGAAGATATCAGGCACTGGCGAACTTGTTCAGGAAAGGGCCAGATAGTGCATATATTAGGCTTTGTGGGCTGTGTGGTTTCTGTGAGAAGTGCTCAGCTGTGTGGGCAGAACAACTGTGTAGGCAGAATGTGGACAGTATGTAAATAGACGAGCATGGCTATAGTCCAGTAAAATTTAATTTAGCACAAGGGCTGTAGTTTGCGATCTCAGGAATATCAATAAATGGTGAAGGTCAGGAATGGACCTTTAGAGGCTGTGGTAGTTTGATCTTGGTGGGAATGGGGCCTCTGAGCAGTAGAGGCAGTGGTAACCACTAGAGGAATATGCAGAATTAGAGGACAAAGAAAACCTATAGCTCTGATGGGGAGGCATCTGGCTTCCAGTGAACACGGTGATACAGTTGATGGGGGGATCATGTGCCTCACCAGCCAGACCAGTCCAGTGGGCATGACCTTGAAAATGAAAGTTATGCTTTCATGTTGTGAACTGTTTTTTTGTTAATCTTTAAATAAACACTTACATGTCAGCAGAATTCATTGTTTAAAATAACCCCATATGGAGAACAAGTCGCCAAATGGAGAGTTATCTACCTGGAAGTTTGGCCTTTTTTATATGAGAGCCCTAGCTTTATTGAAAGCAAGGCTGTTGTACCCACATCATGCTCTGTTCTCCAGCAGATTTCAAGCTTGAATTTGAAACTTTTCCTGACTTAGTGCATCTCTTGATTCCAGTCTTTAGAGTCAATGTTTTCAACACACAGCCCTTTCTACCAGTAAGTCTCAGGCAAGAACGGGAAAATGAAGTCCCTGGGCGTGGGAGCCAGAACTGGGTCAGATGCTGACTGTAATTTTGCTTTCTGGGTTCCTCTGCCCGAGTCTATTTCAGATGTCTGGAAACATCTTGATTTGTCCTTCAGTCCTATAACCAAGATAAAGGTTTTCTTCCTGCCAAACAAGGGCGTCAGAGCAGCGGGCTCTTATTTGGAGCCACATCTTTTCATGAGGAGTAGATAATAACATGGAAGGAGCCCTGACCAGTATGGCTCAGTTGGTTGGGCATCATCCTGCAAAGCAAAATGTCACAGGTTCAATTCCCAGTAGGCCACATGCCTGGGTTGCGGGCCTGTCCCTGGTTGGGGGTGTGCAAGAGGCAATTGATTGACATTTCTCTCACACATCGATGTTTCTCCCCCTCTCTTTCTCTCTTCCTTCCCCTCTCTCTAAAAATAAATAAATAAAATCTTTTAAAAAAAAGTGAGGAGGTTCTTGTAATGGTTGGTCAGCCAGTCTATTACAGTGTAATCATTAGATGACAGTGTAATCAGTGATCAGAGTGATTAACTTACTTACGTGACTTTGACCTAAGTGAGTAGTAGAATATGAAGAAAGGTTAAGATGGTTCATTTTTCTGCAGAATTGACCAAGCTATTCACTGCTCTCCTTTCTCTTTTTTCTTCTGTCTCCCTCATTGCATTTCCCACCTCCTTTCTCCTTCCTCTTATAAGTGTTTCTGTGTCATTTTCTCCTTTCCATATTTCTATAGTTCATGTTCTCCTGGGGGCCTGGCAGGTTAGACTTGACCAGACTATTGAGGACTAGGAACCCAGTGGTGGATGATGACTTTGGATTCAGCCCTGGGATGGTGTGAACTGGACAAAGGAAAGGTGGGATATTAGCACTGTTACCCACAGAGGTGTCCAACCTGTGGCCTGTGGGCTGCATACGTCCTAGGTTAACTATGAATGTGGCCCAACAAAAAATCATACATTTCCTTAAAACATTATCAGATTTTTTTTGTGATTATGTGTTGCAATGTATTTGCTGTGTGGCCCAAGAAAACTCCTCTTCTTCCAGCGTGGGCCAGAAATGCCTAAAGGTCAGACACCTGGCAGCCCTAAGCCCAGGGTATGACTGCCGGCAGAGGCAGGGCAGAGGTGTGGCAGTTCACTGGGCAGGCAGGTAGCACAGAGGCCCAGCGCCATCTTGGGATCTGGTCCTAACTAGGCTGAATTTCAGAGGCAGAGTCAGTGCAAGACCCTGGGCTTAAGGCAGACCCCAGACCTCCAGTTGTGGGGCTACAGGTCAGGGCAACTAGCAATCAAGATGCAGAGGGCGTAGCCCGGGGAAGTGGGGGACATGATGGTGAGAGCCTGGTCAGCTAGAAATCCAGGAGGAAGATTGCTTTAGGGCTGAGCCAGGGGGCTACTGACTTATAGTCTTGGAATTTGTGTATTTTGTGGAATATATTTATTTATAATTATTTCATAACACACTTATGATTTATGTATTATTTATTGTTCTTGCTGAGAGAGAAGGTGAGCCTTAGGCTCTATGGTGGACCACAGCTCACCATGGAGAGGTGAGAGGACACGGGGCAGGACCCAGGCAGGGCTCTCACTTCCTTGCCCACTCTTGGCCCCTCACTCTCACCTCTTCTTCCCCTCCCCTCTGTCCCTCATTCCTTTCCCCCTCTTTCTTCTCCATCCCCTTCACATTTTCTGGTTATTTTTTTCCTCTTTAAGAAGTCAAGCTGATAAAAATAGCCTGCATGGCCCTGCACTCCAGCCCCCCCGCCCCCATCTCCAGGGCCCTCCTTTAATTCTCTTATTGTTTGCCAATTTCTCAGTGATTGTTTTTCCTGTTCTTCTAAATTATTTTCATTTTAACCAGGTGAGGCCCTTAAGCTGCTGAGAACTCGTGACTCATGGTTCTTAGGAATGCTTTTCTTAAGATCATTTATTTTGCCTCTTGGGTCAGAGTTCACTTTGTTCCTGCTACCCATGGGAACCTTGCTCAAACAGCTCATTTTTCCTCTTAATGTAAAATCATGAAATGAATATTAATTTATATGTTTGTCCAGTTAAGGAGCTTAAGCAGTATTTTACAAGCAGAGTGCATTTTGAAGTTTTTCCCAGAACCTTGTATGTGAAGTGTATTTTTAGCTTCCATGGATGTTGCTGAAAAGAGTTTCCAGCCCTTGAATATTTTCTTTCATAGTTCCGATAGAACGGGCGAGGCTAAGGAAGGGTAGGGAAGGGGAAGAGAATAAACATTTGAGTACCTTCTCTTGCTAGGAGCTTTCTGTTGATCATTTAAGTTAACCCACAGGAATTCTGTACGGAGAGTATAACTGTCCTTATTTTATGGATGGAAGTATAATTTGTCCCCTTTGTATGGCTGAATTCGATCCCAGCCTCAAACCCTCCCTCAGACCACTGCACTCCTGTTCTGTGCTGCCTCCATTTCCGTCAGGGCATGGGATGGGGAGCTCTGCACTTCTGCAGGAGTTCCTGGCCCTGCCGAGTGGGTTGGTGCCCGGAGAGGGGTAGACCGTTAGGGTCATTGAGGCCCTATCATGCTGTGTGGTCCAGTGGTGGGAGAGACTCTGCTCTCTCTTACATCTTAAGACAGGGTGGGTGAGTTGGCAAAACGCCAAGGCAGAAGGAAAATCAGCAAGTATTTACATACTGCTCTGCGCCCCTTTCTGGACTGGCTTCTGGGTTCCCAAGAAGACCATAATTTATGTGAGTAAATGTAAGTCAGCCCCTTTGACGTGTCAGGCGCTAATGCCGGCACTGCTCAGCTGACCCAGTAAAGAAATTAACTAGGTGCTGGACCACCACCCTGCTCAAAGCCACTGTAGTCCCCGAACCTAACTCTGTCCCTGCTTTTGCCATGTTATTTCACGGTTGCAGTTTTGTGTCTGTCTCCCACACTCAACCTAGAAATGCCCTGAGGGTGATGACTGTATCTATTCTGTTCTCTTATCTGCAGCCCTTAACACACTGTCTAGTCCACAGTAGACATCTGGCTACATTTTTTTCATGAAACAACTCTGAATTGGAGGCATATATGAATAAGAAATAGAAAAATTTACAAGTCTATTGTAATGGAGCATGGATATCAGTGGCGTTGCAGAAAGCAGAGTGAGTGAGGAGACAGGTGTGACAGGCAGCAGGTTGTGAGTCTGGAATTTGTCTCCTCATCTGGAGTTATGCATCAGGGGTCTTTGTAGATGTGGGCTGTTCATGTGACTGATTCGCTGTTTTGGGGAAGGCCTCAGTCTACAGGTGATTTTTTTAGGTCTTTTCCACCGCTAATATTTTGTAATTCTATAAGTCTGATGTAAGGATTTCAGCTGTAGAACCCCTGGAAACTGCGTAGGCTGTCAGTTAGAATGGAAATGGACCATTTGATTGGTTGACACCAGGGTCTAAGATCCAGTCTTCTCTGGGGCGTCTCCCCAGACTGGGATGGAAGAGAAAATTAAGGTTAACTGTGTGGCTTCATGCACTTTCTGGGAGTCCGGCTCCAGGAGACAGTTTGGAACTATGGAAGGAAAGCATGCTCTGGAGTTAGGAATCTGGGGCTTGATTCCTATTGCACCTCCTATGGAACTGCTAACTTGGAGGGGTTAATCTTTCTGAACCTGTTTCCTCACTGGTGAAATGGGAATAACACTGCCTAACTGGGGGTATACTCTCTGCCAGAGGGGGATGTGGACACGTTTTCCCCTCTGACCTTAAATGGAAGGACGATGACTGATGAGGATTCTCTTCCCGGTTTGTTAATCACTGTCAGAATGTTTACGTATGTCACTGATAGGGACGTGATGGTACCAGGGGAATTTGATGACTTCAGATAAGTAAACAACTGCAGGCATAGATTAGATCCCTGAATAAAGGTCAGGGACACATCTGGAATATTAAACTGATAGGAGCACAGGTGATAGGTATGCAAAGTAAAATCCGTAGAGTCTCTGAGCTTTCCCCAGTGTCATTGTTTCTAAACAGAACTTTGAGAAGCACTATGTTTTGAAAAAATGTAATAGAATGTTTTAAAATCTGTGATAAAATATTAGCTCTGTTTTTTTTTCATATCTGTAGACTACTGAACTTACCGCTTAATGTAAACATCACAGTAACAATTAAATGCCTGCTGTGTGGTGCTTTGTCCTTGGAACTGTGACGGTACTGCGAGTGGGGTGTGTGTGTGTGTGTGTGTGTGTGTGTGTGTGTGTGTGTGTGTGTGTAGAGATGTTCATAAGCAAAGAAATTGACTTTCTTGCAGTCGGGTTGACAGACAAAAGTGAGATAGTGTTATCAAAGTGCTAATTTACATATTTCTCAGGGAAGGGAAGAAAGAAAATCAATTCTCTTAAGAAATGGAACTAGTGATGCAGCTCTGTTCAGGTGGATGCCATTGTAGTTGATCTAATAATGTACATTAGGATGTTGTTGAAACATTTGTATATTGCTAATTGAAGTCTGTGATTCAAAGAATTAATTATAAAACTGAAGATGGAATGTGAATTGGTATCTAGTTTAAATACATTCTATTGATGTATCATTTTTGAAATCATGGATTCATTGAGAGAGTGAATTGGGATAAACTGTTAATAGGTTTAGTAAATTCTGTGGCTCAGGAAATTATTTGCTTAACGAATCTTGTTGACATGAATATTTTTTGCTGAGCTTCTACCTGTGCTCTTCCTCTGTCCCCCTTCTTGTTCTCAAAAGGTTTTAGGGTAACCTACAGTAACAGACAACTCAGCAAGATGAATAACTTAAAAACAGGTGAAGATAAACAAAATAAAAGTAAGTGTGGAGCTAAGTGTAGAGCACTTTCTTAACAGTGGCACGGCCAACATTTTGTAAGAGATAACTCTTTGTCGATGGGGCTGTCCTGTGCATTGTACATTGCTTGGGAGCATCTGTGGTCTCTGGCCAGTAGATACCAGCAGTATCCCCCGTCACTGCTAAGTTGTGACAACTAAAGATGGTGTCAGACATTGCCAGATATCCTCTGAATGACGAAATCACTGCCAGTTGTGCAGATAATGTCTTAGTTTGAGCTACTATGGCAGACTACCACAGACTGGGTGGCTTATAAACAACAGACGTTTATTATTCACAGTTCTGGAGGCTGGAAGTCCACGATCAGGACACTGGAAAATCCGCTTTCTGGTGAGGGTTTACTTCCTGGCTTGTGGACAGCCATCTTCTAGCTGTGTCCTCACGTGGCGGATGGTGGAAGGCACAGGGAGCTCTCTGGGGTCTCTTAGAAGGGCACTAAACCCCTTCATGAGGGCTCCACCCTCATGAGCTAGTCACCTCCCAAAGGCCCTATCTCCAAATACCATCACTTTTAGGGTTCAGGTTCAACACATGAATCTGGGGTGGGGGTACAAACATTCAGTTTATGGCAGAGGATAAGGTGACACCAGAGTGAGGTTGGTGGAGCAATCAGATCCACAAAGTCCTGATGGAGACTGGACGCGCCACTCTTGCTGGTGATGAACTGACTGTAAGCATTTCCCCGTGATTGCTCATGGCTGCCCTGGAGAAACATGATTTGTTTTGTGTTGTTTGGGGTTCTCAGGACGAAATATATTGTAATTCAGCAGAAGCGCATATATTTCTAATGTGGACAACTGACGAAATTTTCTCCAGGTTTCTGTCTGCCTGAGAATGAAGCTCCTAATGGGCAGGGATTTTTGTCTATTTTGTTCATTTATGTGCCCAGAGGAATACCTGGCAGTTGCTTAATAAATATTTTTATAAAGAGATGAGTGTTGTCAAGGAAGATACTGTTTAATATAGGCCCTTCCTTATATGTATATAGACAAAGTGCAAGTTTTCTAGGGCGATTTCTTAGAGTATCATTAAATGGAAGCATGCATTCTGGGTGGCATAATCTAAAATGAATGTCGGCAAAATCAATTAAATGGGCCCCGGGATAATGTGGTGCAGGATTGTAGCTTCCCAGTGTCCGACTCAATCAATAGTTAGGTTTTAGGGTGCTGCAGGGAGGGAAGTTGCATGTTCTTCGGGCAGCGGTGAGCTTGTTAACTGTCAATTAAGGCTGAGCAGGGAAGACTTGACATTGAGCTGAGCTACAGGGATAGTTATCACCAACATTATTAGTTATTGAGTGCTTGCATGTGCCGAACGCTGTCGGGCCCCTTCTGTGCATCATCCCTCTGCATCCTCACCTCCTCTGAGGTCTGCACTTCCGGGAGGAGTTCAGTGGCTTGCCTGAGGCACGGCCCTGGGATTCTGTCCCTGACAATTCACATGCAGAGTGGACTCCTAACCTCTCTGCTGCTCTGTCTCACTCCCACTAATACCCCCCAGCAACGTCTGATCAAGCCCCAGAGTTCATGCTCGTGAATGTGGCAGGAGAGTTACAGACTGAAATAATTTTACAGCAGTTCAAACCACATTCTCATTTAAGCCCTAAGGGAAAAAGCAACAACTCCGTAAAACTGTAATCAGTTTAATTTCCTTGCAAACTATTTATGATAAATTGCACATGCAGAGATGTTTGTGAATGAGGTGACTTCCTCTACAGGGATGTTAGTAATCACCACAGCTAACATTTACTGTGCGCTTACTGTATTCTACACACTGTTTTAAGTGCTTTACATACAGGGTTCAGCACAAATAATGCCCCTTTTATTAGAAAATCTTTTATTAAAAAATTATAAGCATGTAATTCTGTAACGTAACAGACATCACACTCAAGCAGACCATATGACATTTTAGGTGAAATGTTCAAATTAAAACTATAAATTATTACACCCATATTATTACCCTACCAACCAGCAAGCGTTACTTCTGCTGGCCCCTGTATATGAATTCCTTTCATCTTTTCAGCAACCTCAAGAGATAGGTAGTATTATTACTAACATTTTGTGGGTGAGGAAATAGACATAGAAATGGTTATATGTCTTAATTAGGATATTAAGTTTTGGCATCCCTGACAACTGAGTAGTCAGTATGAGTCTGGTAATACCTGTTTTAATTATATAAGTCTGTTCTATCAAAAATTTTTTTGAACTATGTATAGAATTTTATTTTATTTTAATTTATTATTTATTTATTTATTTTTATTTTGTTGTTCAAGTACAGTTTTCAAGAAACTGCCATCCCAGCCCACCCCCCAGCGCTCCCCAACTCCCTCCCATTTCCACCCCCCTCCTTGTTTTTGTCCATGTATCCTTTATCTTGTTCCTGCAAACCCTTCCCCTTTTCCCCTGAAATTCCCTCCCCTCTCCCCTCTGGTCACTGTCAGCCTGTTCTCAATTTCAGTGTCTTTGGTTACATTTTGCTTGTTTGTTTGTTTTGTTGATTAGGTTCCTATTAAAGATGAGATCATATGGTATGTCCTATCAAATTTTAAAGTATTGTTTATAGGCTTTCGTTTAGAAGTAAATATAATCCAATTTTAAAATAGTCGTTTCAGATTGCCACTTCGGCTCCATTTTGGGTGGAGGCGGTGGAGCAGTTCATTAAGATTACAAGCATTGTCTATGCCATTTGATAATTATCCTTATATTTTCATATCTATGGTTTCTTAGGATATTTAATATCAAGAAACAGAATAACTGAGAACTGTCTTCATAACCCTGTGTTACTACTAGTCAGTCTCTTTCTCTTTCCCTTATTTTAAGCATAAAAAGGACTTCACTGGTGAGCCCTCATTGTGTATGCAGATGACATGGGTGATCCCTTTGAACTAATGAACTTTGGCCTTAGGGCACATGCATTCTGCATGGGTCTTTAAAATGCATGTGCCGCACCGTGGGAATGCGTGAGGCATCGCAGAGAGGAGAAGTGGGGGTAGAAAGGCTTGGATTGATAGACACAAGTGACCAGTTGGGAGACAGTTAAAAGGTCGAATAATTCATTATTTAGGAACCACCTTCAAAGGTTGCAGTGCTCAAAAATTAGCATATTAGTTTGTATATAGAAAAGATTCTTTGAGGAGGTGTCATTTGCTATAACCTAAGGGTCTTTTTTTTATAATGAAGTGTTCAATTTTGTCATGAAGCTATAGATTTCACTTTGGCCTTTTCACCTTAAGTAACATTTAATACAATTTTATTCTGAATTTTCCAACAATAAAAACCCTTTATGCTTCATGTTCCTTATTTACCTATTGTTATATTTTTAACTAAATACCAGAGCTTTGCAATTTATTTTTTCTTTCAACAAATATTTACAGGATGCCTTTTATTTAGAGGAGCGGACAAACGGAGGTATGGACAAAACAGACTAGTACCTCATTTCATGTAACGTGCATTCTAGCAGGAGAAGGAGGATACTGAACAAATATACAAGATCTAACATATCATGTGCAGTAGGTGCTTTGAAGAAAAATGGAGGAGGGAATAAAGCAGTAGGTGTGCTGTTTTGTGTGGGGTGACTCGAGAAGGCCCCTGAAAGAGTCACATTGGAATGGAGACGTGGAGGATAGAGGGAGCACAGTAGCTAGCTAGCATCAGGCCGAGGAAATGACCAGTGGAGAGGTCTGGGCGGAATGATGCCCCGGGCCGTCTGGTGATAGACCAAGGCGGACTGAGTGGAGTGGTGGGGGTCGGATAGGTGGGGTCGAGGGCCTTGCAGAACATCTAAGACTTTGGATTTTGCTCCGGGTAAAGGGGAAGCCCTGGAGGACTCCTGCAGAGGGTTGGAGCCCCTGGCTGTGAGTCAGGAGGGCGCTGGCTGCTGCGCTGAGACGAGGATGGAGGCAGAGAGGTCTGCTGGACGGAGCACGAGAGACCCTGATGGCAGGCAGCAACAGACACGGTGAAGTGATGGGACTCCAGATATGTTCCCGAGATGGAGTTAGAGGGTTTGCTGGTTGGATATGGAGTAAGAAGAGATGTTTGCAAGAACCATCAGGTTTGCGGTGTGAGTAGCTAGAATAAAGGAGATGGCATTAGTTAACATTGGAAAAGCCTGGGCCTGGGTGAAATAGGTGACAGGATGGAGTACAGATTGGTAGTCACAAAACAGTCCCGGGATGGAAAGGGCAGCACAGGGAACATAGTCAATGACACTGAATAGCTGCGCATGGTGCCAGGTGGGCACTGGAAGTATCAGGGGGTTGGAACATGGGTGAAATACGTGAGTGTCTAATGACTGTGCTGTACACCAGAAGCTCATACAGAATAATATTAAAAGTTAACTGTAATTGAAAAAAAAGTAAAAATCTCTTACTGTTCATATCATCACTGTTGATATTTGGAAACTATAAATTAGAGAACTCATGTGCTTGGGCATAAAAGTGTCCAGAGATGAGGTTGGAGGACATTGTCAGTTAAGAAGGCTGGGAGGTCGATGGTCATTGAAGATCACACTATGACTTTTCAGGACGAGGTGGATGGTGTCACCAGGGGACATAACCTGGACAAGTGGACAAGGAAATCACGGTTCCTTTTTGGAGACAGTGGTGATGGTGATGGTGGAGACACTGAACAAAGTAAGGCCCAGTCTCATGAATGGTTTACCTTTGCTTTCCATTTATCCTCACGGAGGGCGGACGCCATGGCGGGTCATTGCGGATTCGTCTGTTATTCTCAGCCTGATGATTAGTAAAATAGAAGACAATGGATGGAGATGATAGATGTGGAAAATATCGACATTGAGTTTTGGTGATTAGCATGCCTCTAGGACTGATAACTGCAGGAACTTCTCCTCGAGTCTGCGTTAGACTTGCAGTGGCCAGGCAGCTTTTGTTCTCTCAGATGCTTTTACGTTTCCTGTGACAAGCTGCTAGCCAGAGCGATTGTGTGTCACTCACATGTAAGTGGTAGGTTAGGTCCTTCTCTGTCTGACTTTTAAATTTAATAATATGCCTCTTCAAATGGTTTTGTGGCTCTTGGAACTGCAGGAAACTAACGTAGGAAGTTATGAGAAAATCTAGCCCACCACAGATCAATATCAGCTCTTGGGGAATGAAGTAAGGGCATATTTCTAGAGAATGTGTTTCACTCCAGGAAACTTTGTGGCTCCCAGTGTGCTGGGTAAGTATGTGACCTGGGAGTCAGTCTGGCTCTGTAGGAGTCCATTGTCTCTGCTTAGAGAGGGAAATTAGAAGTGTTTGAAGCAAGAGTGACCAGCTCAGGCTTAGATGCCCTTGAACACGAGTGAAATTTTAAAGACAGCCTCTGTCTTTAGTTGAGCTCCTTGTGAACATGAAGACTTTGGGATTTCAGAAAAGGTCACAGATTAAACTGAAATCATTTACAGGGCGGTGTCCAAAGCAATATGTTTGATGTCTACCATAAACTCTAGAGTGTGATGAAATGTTTTTAAAGGGATCGTGAGCGTTGACTCAGGACAAAAAATAAAAAATAAATTTCAGGACTGCAGCGGGCCATTTTGAGAAGCTTTGACTAATTGTAGAAAGAATAGTAGAGCTGGTGACAACACAGCCAGTTTGGAAAAATGATCTATTCCGGAGAGCCCCAGAGGAGGTGTGACTCGATGTGACGAAGGAAGGGGGGCCCGGAACACCACACTGTGCGCACAGTTTTCTCTGCTTACTCCTGGGTTTGGAGCATTGGCAGCCCACGCAGTTCACCACCTCGGTTTCTCCAGATTTAAAATAATACTCCCCTCTTGGGATTGTGATTCTGATGAAAAACTCTGGCATATTAATAGTTTGTGGCTATGCATGTGTGAGAAAAGAGATTTTCTGTTTTATTTTTATACATTTTGCCCTTGACTTCCTTTGGTTTATATTTTTATGGTTTTGTGAGAAATATATAGGAAGGCTCAGAATTTCTAGTTAGGAATTATCTTTTTTTTTCCTCTGATGGTTTTTCTACCTCTATTAATTTGTGGTATAACAGTCTTCCCTAGAGTAATTAATTGTAATTCTGCAAGCTGAAAATTTTAACTTCAGGTGAAAAATAAGTAGCAGAAGTGTAAGAACCTTAGACAATAAATATTTGTATTTTATGCAGCTGCTACTAGTAATTAAGAGAAAATAACTGAGTGGAGTGGACCCTGACGCGCCTGGTGTCTCCGAGGGGTTCTTGGTGCTTTCACGGGACTCTCGCTGACAGGGAGCATTTTGCTGAATGTCTATAGCACAGTGCCATCTTGTGGCTGCAAGTTTACTTTTTAATGTAAAAGAGCAAATTTTTAATACTAAATGTACATGATATAGTTTTATATTTCCCCTAGTATTTATACTTTACCTCAATGAAAGAGTTGAGACACCTTACAAGGGTATGTAGGATGCAGGGTGGGATAATTTAAGAGGACATCCTTGTTCTCAGAAGAGGCATGCTGCAGTATTCAGGGGTGAAGATCCGTAATGTCGGCATCTAACTGTGCATTTGGGACCAGGGTGGGAAAAGAGAAGGAGAGAGAGCCAAATCAGCATGGCAAAGGTTAGCAATTCACCTTCGGTAAAGGGAACATGGGTGTTCCTTGTACTGCTCTTACAACTTTTCTGTTGTTACAAATTTTCTTCTGAAATTTTCTAAAATAAAAAAATATTGACAATGTGTAAAAAAAGAAAGAAAGAAAAATAGGGGCAAGGACATGAAACAGAGCCAGAAGGAGGCAAAAAGGACCCGCCATTGTGTAATGACCCGACCACATTTGGATAGACCGCTGACTGGTCTCTACTCTTTCTAGTGTCACTGTCCAGGGTTCCCTTGTTGCCCTCCATTGACCGTAAGGGTTAGGGGAGAGATGTGTAAGGCCAGAGAGAAATTCCTCCTTGGATGCCCTTCAGTAGGACGCTCATGTAATGAACAGCAGCCTCAGCAAATACCTTCCACAAGTACAATTGGGAATCTCTCTGCCCTACTGATCTGGCCTGATCCTGCAGTAGCCACACTGCTAGTTCTCTGAAGACCTCTCAGCAAAGTACTGACTGGCAATGAATTTGAGATTGTACTTACTGACAAGGGCTTGGAATCCAGCTGTTTCAACTGAGCTTGAGGGCGAGTTGACATCTTGCTGTAGCTGATCCAACCAGGTCTGTTCCTTCTGAACTAGCTTGGGAGGAGTTACTCAGGGTCAAGTTTCTTTTGTGCCGTGGGTTTGAGTGTGCTGCGGTGCATGGACAGACAAGTAGAAGACATTATTCCTGAATTCCTTCCTCCAGTAACTATACCCAGGATAGCATTAATCTAAAAAAATCTGAACAGAATATAACCAGATGACCCATCTCTCTGTCATGAAAACAAAACAAAACATACAGTCAGACATCCCTAAAAATGCCTGGACTTGGGCACTGCTACCCAACTCTCTTCTATTTTTACATTTCTACAAAGTGACCCTTTTCTGTGGCCATTCAACTTTCTATGAATATTGCTTGTATTTCTTTTTATTTCTTAATAACTGGATATATACATGTGTATATACATACACACACATACACATACACACACATGAATATTTCTATCCTTAATAACTATCTAGACACATACATACACACATTTATATATGCATATATGCTTACTCGAAGGTGAACATTTTTGAAGATATGGTCTTATTCAAGTATGAAAGTTTTTTTAAAAAATAAAAACAGGACAGATCTTGAAGTAAGTGTTGTGACACAGAGGATTCTTTTGTAGAAAGTCGTTTCTTGAAGTGACTTTGGTTTCTCTGATTCTTGTGACAGGTTTTCTTTTAAAGGCTATAAAGTGATATAGGGATGTATTGATTTCCATTATGGGCTACCGTGCTTAGAAATTTCTTTCCCTCCCCTATGTCTGTCTGTGAACACCAAAAGCCTGTGAATTTTGTGAACAACTAAAGAAGTGATCTGTTGATTTTCTGTGGAGCAATATTCTTTATTTGGAGGAGAATCAAGGGGCACAGAAAAACACACATGGGGTCCGGCGGTAGTCACGCCTGCTGGAGCGTGGTTGATTGGATAATAATATGGGTGCAGTAATTTATAGTTTTAACTCGAACATTTCACCTAAGGTGCTGTATGGTGTGCTTGAGTGTGATAGTGTTATGTTACAGTATTACATGTTTGTGATTTTGTAATACAAGATTTTGTAATAAAAAAGGGGTGTTATTTGTGCTGGACTCTGATTTTACATAGTGACTCAGGATACACATGTACATGGGGAACTTAATCAAAACATAATGAAACAGTCTACTTGATTTTGATAATTTCTATTCTGTTGTGTTAAAAGTACTGATCACAGTCTACTAAAATTGATTTTATGACCCACTAACGCAGCAGTTTTCAGCCGGTGGGCTGTATGCACTGGTATGCTGTAAGAATTTTTAGACCATTCAAAACCTGACTCTTCAGTCAGGGGCACTGACTTTTTTCACCCATAGATTGTCAAATAGAAAATGACCACAGCCAGTACATCCATAGCTGTCCATTGTGAATGAATCAAAATTATACCTATTTTTTGTCAGATTGGCAAAAAATATAACGTATTTCTTGATGTGCCACAGATTTGTTTTAAAAGATTTTATTTATTTATTTTTAGAGAGCAGGGAAGGGAGGAAGGAAGTGAGGGAGAGAAACATCCATTGGTTGCCTCTTGCACGCCCTCAAACAGGGACCTGGCCCGCAACCCAGGCACGTGCCCTGACCAGGAATAGAACCAGCAACTTATTAGTTTGCAGGACAATGCTCGACTCACTGAGCCATGCCAGTCATATATTTAGTAATTACTTTATGTGTACTGTGAGATGAAAAAGGGTGCAAATCACTGCACTAATGCATTGTGATCCATAGCTTGCAAAGCCCTACTGTTGAGATCTTGCAGCAAGCCAGACTGTCAAATGGAACACACAACAGTGGAACTCTGAACTCTCCTCAACTAGCCAAATTAAAAACTGGGCTGGGAAAGGGATTTAGAGAACAAACAGGAAGGAGCAAAGTGTGACTGGTTGGTCTTTAGTTCTGGCTGTGTTGAGAGTTCCCCAGCAAGTGATGCCCTGTCCTTCCCTCTGCAGCTTGACCACATACTGTCCCCTCCACCCATGCCATGTCGGAAATGCAGCAACCCAGACCTGGCTTCTGGCCCCGGAAAGTCACTGAAGTTTAAACGACAGCTGAGTGAGGATGGACGACAGCTGCGGCGGGGGAGCCTGGGCGGCGCTCTGACAGGTGAGTCACGAATGACACATGTAAGGAGGGATTGCCTCCACACACTGGGGGTCCTGAACGTCTGTGGAGTTCCACGCACAGCAGTCAGTCTGCTTGAGATCCGCTTCTTTGCAGATCATCTGGTAAAACTAGTCCAATCCAGAGAACAGTTAAATTGAGGATTTTATTAATGAACTATATTGAAATATAATGTACATACAATAAAACACACCCGTTTTCAGTGTATGTGTGGATGGGCTTTGGCGAATTTTTATGCCAGTCTACCTACCGCCAAAATCGAGACGTAAAATGTTCACTTGCTCCTTCCTAGTCATAATCTCCCCTCACCTTCCAATCCTTGGCCCCAAGCAACCATAGATCTGCTTTTTTGTCACTATAAATTAGATTTATCTTAAGAATTTTATGTTGTTGGAATCACACAGCACATGCCCTTTTGTACCCGGCTTCACTGGTGCAGCATGATGTTTTTAAGATTCATCCATGTTGTTGCATAAATGAGGTCCATCCAGAAGGCATCCAGCCATGTAATGTGGAAAACAGAGATATTTACTGAAGAAGAGACCAGATACCACAAACAATGTACATGGGACAATGATGCCTCAGTCTCCCTCAAAGCAGGCACCTTGGGACCTCACACAGTTCTGCTAGTTGCCATCAGCTGCCCCTTCAGATTTTCCTGAATCTCAGTGATGGTCTGAAATCTCCATTCCAAAGGTGATTTTAGTTTGGGGAAAAGCCAGAAGTCTCAGGTCACGAATTCTGGGCTGTAGGGCAGCTGAGTCACCTGGGTGATTTGATGTTTCACCAAAAAATTCTGTACAAGACGTGATGCATGAGTGGGTTCATTGTTAGGAAGCTGCCAATCACCAGTTGCACATAGCTGCAGCCTTCTAAATCATGTGAATAGTTTCTGTGGAGAAATGTTCAAGCTTAATGCAAAATTTGATGCAGATTCATTGCTCTACTCACTCAGTCATTTTGAATGTGCCGGCCACACTGTACACATGCTCACTGAATAGTGTCTACCGCCCCCACTGACCAGTACAGTGAGGTCGTCATTGTTCATGCATGCGTGTTCCAGTCCAGTCTCCTTGGCTACCAGGTTACATTGATGTCACACAAACCATTCTTGTCATATTAACAATGTCTGGACTTTTTCTGTACTGACCTCATGTATCAGTAGTGTACATTGAACTGTAAAAGGAACTGCCAAACTGTTTCCAAAACTGTGACATTTTACATATCTGCCAACAGGTGAGTATCTAATTGCTCTGCATCCTTGCCTACCTGTTGTATTTCCAGTCTTTTTTAATTTTAGCCATTTTAATGGATAGATAGTTGTATCACATTATGGTTTTAGTTTATATTTTCTTGATGACTAAATGTTGTCCACATCTTTTCATGTGCTTACTGGGCATTCATGTATCTTCTTTTGTGAAGTGTATGTTCAAATCTTCCATTTTTTAATCATGTTGTTAAAGTCAATTTAAAAAATTTCAAATCCAGAAAACCCACAGATCACTTGTATTGACTTGAAAGATAGCCAAATTAAGCTACCTTGGGTTTTTAATAAATAACTCATCATGTAAACTTCATGTTATTATATTTAACTTGAAATCACTAAAGACTAGATTTCTGTTATTTCATTTTGAATGCTTTTACCTTTAAATACTGTTGAAGAAACTTTATGTGTTTCATACCCCTAAATAATGTTTTCTCTATATAGGATAGTCTTGCCTGTCAGTTCATAAATGGTCTAGAAAATAAGTTCTCACTCACATTTCATTATTAAAGTATGAATTTTGACTTTTTGGAGGTGAAATCTCTGGGCACAGAAGTGCTCCTGCCACGTGATGAGGAGAGTCTGGAACGCCTGCCCCAGGGGTTACCCTGCTGGGATGGAGGGCAGAACTGACCTCGGGCCAAGGGGAAGAAACTCATCAAAAATTTTGGCACTCCACTGAGTTTAAAGCAAATGTTCACATGAGTGTAATTGATGTTCTAATGGTTATTAGGGCATTTTCCTTTGTTGTCTTCTTGTACCTGCAGACTGTTTGCTTTTTAAAGTGAGAGATCTTGAGATTATTTGTTCTAACCTTTATTTGATAGGTGGGAAAATTAAATGTTAAAAGTTAGAAGGCTTACCCTGATGCTTATTAATTTCACTTAGGAAATCTACTTACTTTGCTCAAATTATTTTTGACCAATAGGAGGGATGGAAATGGTTCTTTCCAATTTTTGCTAAAGCAGTTAATGCTCTAAAATAGTGCAAGGGTATATAGCTCTTGATGCAGACACAGGGCCTGAAGCATGAAATTAGTCTTTAGCTTTAAAAGGAAAAAAAGCTGGACTTGATTCTCATTTCACAATCCCAGCAGCTCTAGCAATTCTATACTTATACAAGTTAGCTTACTATATAATTATTGTAGGTAATTAAATCTTTGGTTAGATAATTTAAAAAAAATATTTAATAGTATTTGGAAGAACTTAAAGACATCTCTTTGACATCAGCCTGTTTTTAAAAACAGTTGTTTGAAAGTTTTATAGGGATATAAGAAAAATATTCTTAATTGGTAATCTAGATAGCTTAGCTGAGGATTTAATGAAATAATACATGCATAGCATTTAGCCCATTGATGGGCAGATAGCAGTATTATGTGTATAACTATTTGAATTTGGGGAATGTGCAGTTGATGGAGAACTTGGGCGTGTGAACGTCCGTGTGGGATCCTTCCTCACTGAGTGTCTGCTTTGTGTTGGGCTCTGTGCTAGGGTCAGGTGTTAGAGCAGAGAGGGGGAAAACATCTCTGGTCTTTGAGAAACATGGTTTCTGCTTGTTTCAGGCAACAGTTGATAATCACATATGATCTTACCTTGGGACAAACCCTGTTGCTAACTTAAATTAAGTCAAACTGTTTTGCCATCAAAAATTTGTCACTGATACATTCTGTTACTAAAGACCAGCCACCTTCCTGTTGCTTACCATTCTTTTAGGACTCTAAGACGCACCTAGGTTTTAGAAGAGGAAAATAGGGAAAAAATTTTGTAGCAAAAAATGTGGTAAAATATTTAATAACCTGTGACCCCGCTCCGCCACTGCCCCACCCCCGACGGTGAGCAAGACAAGCTACATTAGGACTATAAGACGCACACCCCCTTCGGCCCAAATTTGGGGGGAGTGCATCTTATAGTCTGAAAAATATGGTAAGTTTGTTTTAATCCAAGGATCTTTTCTTTGGCAGTATACTTTGTTTTATTTTTTATTATTATTTTTATTTATTTGTTTGTTTGTTTCCTTTTTTAGCGTGCTTTGTTTTAATCCAAGGTCCTTTTCTCAGGCAGTTTTCTACCACTTCCTTTAGAACAAAGACTGTGAAGGCTGAGTTTATGGTTTGAAAATTTTGCCACCCAGTTATCCTTCCCTAAATGCTTAACTCACTGAGAGGAAGATCTGTGATCTTTTTGTCTACTTCTCTATAATAAGAATGACGGCTAACATCAAGAACTTACTATGTAGCCGGCACTGTTTTTAGGGAGTTACATTTACTGACAGACTTAACCTGTACCACACCTCTAGGCACTCTTGTCTGCCTCCCACAGAATACGCCGAGGCTCGGACCAGTGGAGTAAATTGCACAATCACGGTGCTGCTCATAAACACAGAGCCAAGGTTTGAACCAGGCGCTGTGGCTCCAGAGTCCATACTTGTAGCCACTGTGCTGTTCCTAGCCCAGTAAACACCCATTAGGTTTTCAATAAATTCCAGCAGGGTTAGTTGGAATGATTCCTGGAGGGAAACATTTCTGCTCAGTTGGAGTCTGGGACTGATCAATCTGTAGGTCTCCTGGTCCCTTAATTACAAAAGTAAATTAAAACTAGGCAATTAATACATATGAAAAACCTTAAAATTTATATGTTTGCTAACCCAGCAATTCTAATTCTCAGATTTTATTACAAGGAAAATAGTCATGAATATGTGCGGTGAATTAACTCTAGTTACATTTAGAGTAGCACCATTTATAATATTAAAAATTGCATATCATCTAAATAACTAGCAAAAGAATATTGGTTAAACATATTATGGTATACACATAAAATAGAGAATAAAGTATAAACACTTAAAATCATGTTGTAAAAGAATATATTTTCACATTGAAAGAGGCTCAATATATTTTTAATGTGAAAGTCCATTATGGCCTTATAGTATCACTTCCTTTATAGGAATAATTGTATATTTATTTCATAAGGAACAGAAAAACGATCCCTGTCTGCTAAAGAGTTTCTCAAACTGGAATGATGGTTGACTGGTTTCCTGTTATAAATGGGCATGTGAAGAATGCTATGGTCTTTTTCCATCCTGCGATTCAATCCATGACACATTTTTGCCCCATTTTTGTGTGTGTGTGGCATTTGGCAGTGTAGCAGTTGGTGACATTAACGCTGTATAACCACAAAACCTCAGTGGTAGACAATGGTAAGTATTTCTTGCTCATATGGCTGCAGGTCAGCTGGGTTTGGGGAGATTAGCCTGGGTTCTGCTGGGACTGGTCCCAGGTTGCACTTTGGTTCATATCCTCTCCACATGCCTGTTTTCCTTGACCCAGTGGCTACCCAGCAGACCGTGCTCCCTTGCTAAAAGACAGGAGCCTCAGAGTGCATGTCCACCTGCACAGGCATGGTTTAAGCCTCTTCTGGTATCCTATCTGCTAGTTTTCTATTGGCCAAAGAAAGTCATATGGTCAAGTCCAGAGTCCAGGGGCACACTCCACCCGCCATGACACCTTGGCAAGGATGCAGATATATAATGGAACTACAGGGGAGCAAAAAAAACTGGGACTAATCATTTTGTTTATCATAGTTGGCCTTTAGCTCTTCTTTTAAAAACAATCCTTTATAATAAAAATAATTACATTTCTCTATTTTTAATGATAAAAGTAATATGTGTTTAATGTGGAAAGTTTCAATAATACAGAGTACTATAAAGAGAAAAACCCATAATTTCACAATGCATATACACCCATTGTTGAACGTTTTTGACATTTTCTTACTTCTAAAGTTTTGAATCAATTGCTTAAGGGTATCAGATTAAAAGAAAAAGCAACCAGTACTTTTTTTATAGGACTAGTACTTAAACAACAGACCCAGAGTTTACTGTGCCCATCACTGCTTATGTATATTCTTTTGCTGTTGGCTGATGGTGCTTTCTGCCTTCATGGCCTGCAGTTTGCTAAATAGGCACCCAGAAGCATCATATAAACATTGACTGAGATTTGGAGCCCCCTGTTGAGGAAGGCAGCATTATTCTAGTCATTATTCAGACCCTTGCAGTCTGGGCATGGGCATGTGGTACTGCACCTGACAGTTCACAGCAAGGAGGCTGCAGAATGAAGGGCAGAACCTCCGGATTTTGAGTCCTGGCTTCTTGATATGCAAATGTGCCCTGAATCCTGGTCTTGCATTCCACAGCTGTGATGTATGTATGTTGCAGCCCCAATAGTCAGCTTCTCTTCCTCATGAAGAGAGGTGTATTTTTCAAGACATGTCTGGGCTGTTCGGGATGTAAAACAAAAGAGGAATCCGTGTGTGTATGGAACTTGCATGTAGTAATATGAAATCAACTTTGTAGACAGCATAATCTAGAATCATGGTGTTCTATCTGGGGGGGGGGAATTGAGAGATTTTTCTCTTTTGGACTATGGAAATCAATTTGAAATAACGTCTGAAAATGTCAAAAAAAGGCATTTCAGAGTAGATTTCACTTCAAGAGGGCAAGGAGAAACAACACTATCTCAGAAAACATTCTTTTCTTTAAATTTAACATGGAGGCCATAGTGTTTGCATGCTGTGTAGAGCAGAACAGGTTTCTCACCCTAAAAGTGTCCTTAGCTTAGTGAGCAATGTTGGAAGAATTCAGATCAAAGCAAATTTACATAAAGTGTGACCATGCAAATGTGGCCTTGGTGTTTAGTAAATACTGCACCTAAATACCTCTCATGTTCCCTGGAAATTTCTTTAATTTTGTGATACTATCAAAATAATACTGACATAAAAGTGTTGTTACACTACATACTGCAACAAGCAACACTCCCTCCCCCTAAAATCAGTGTCTTAACACAATAGTCATTTATTTCTTGCTTATGTAAATGTTGAGTTAGCAGGCATCTCTTTTTCTCCACGGTGAAGGAAGGACCCACACTCCTTCCATCTTCTGGTTTTGCTCTTTGTGGCTTTAAGATACTTTGTTTCCAGATGTGGAAGTGGAAAGAGGAGAAATATTTCCACTGAAGAGTCTCAGACTGGAAGAGACACACTTTATTTCCATTCACATACTTAAAAAAGTGTATTTTATTTATTTTTTTAGATAGGGAAGTGAGGGAGAAAGAAAGGGAGGGAATGTGAGAAAGAAACATCAGTTGGTTGCCTCTGGTACCTGCCCCAACCGAGGACTGAACTTGCAACACAGGCATGTGCCCTGACTGGGGATTGAACCAGCGACCTTTCACATTGTGAAATGATGCCCAACCAACTGAACCATACCAATCAAGGCTCCATTCACATTCTTTTGACAAGATTGCATCACATGGTGCAAGGTTAATGCTGGGACCACTAGAATGGTCTCTCTGGGTCCACCTGCACAAGCGACAGGGACAACATAGCACTTACTAAATTGGGTAGATTGAGACAAATAGGTTTTAATAAAGAAAGGGGATGTGATTAACTCTGTTTTCTGTGTGTTAAGTTTGATATGTTTATAAGATATAGTAAGTAGATACATCAAGTAGGACTGTGGAATGGCAGAAATGGAGAGGATCACATTTGGAGAAGAAAAGGATTGGTTTCATCTGAGAGTGATATGAGAATAAGAACTTGCCATTGGCTTCAGCAGGATAGTCACTGGTAACATTAGGGAGGGTAGTGAAGTGTGGGTGGAAGCTAGAGTGGGTGGGTTAAGAGCAAATATAATTAAGGAATTAGATGTAGCCAACATCTTAATGTTTAAAGCTGTAGATAGCTCTTTTGAGACGTTATGCTGTGAAACGGACTAGAGAGATAGGGTAGGAGCTGGAAGGGCAGGAAGGGTCACAGGGAGGCATCTTAGTGTCAGGAACATGCAGGCATGTTTGCAAGGTCCAGAAGGTAGAGATGATAGCCAAAAACGTGAAGTTCTTTGGAGGGACCTGGAAGGGTATCCAGAGCACATGTCAAAGCCTTGGTCTTTCACAGGAAGAAGGACACTTTCTCCATTGTAATAGGAGGGAGGGGGAGAAAATGTGTGCAAGAGTAGGTAATTTTAGGTACATCCGTACTGTGGAATACTAGTCAGGAGTAAAAGGGAACAAACTATTGTTGCAAATGACAATCCAGGTGAACCTCCAGAGAATTATGCTGAGAAAAAAAGAAAAAGCTTATCCCAGGAGGTCACACACTATCACTATGTAATTCCATTTGTATATAACATTTTTGGAACAATAAAGTTATAGAAGTGGAGAACCGATTAGTGATTGCCAGGATTTAAGGAGGGGGTGGTAGGAGGAAAGTAGGTGTGACTGCAAATGGGAAACATGAGTGGTTCTGTGGTGATGGAAATTCTTCTATAACTTGACTGTATCAATGTCATTGCCCTGGTCATGATATTGAACTATAGTTTTGGAAGATGTTCCCATTGAGGGAAACTGGGTAAAGGATACCTGGGTCTCTCTCCATTATTTCTGACAACTGCATGTGAATCTATACTTCTCTCAAAGTAAGTTTTACTTTTAATTGGGAATACAGTCTATAATATTGTAATAACTATGTATGCTGTCAGGTGGGTAGTAGGCTTACCAGGCTGATCACTTTGTAAGTTGTATAAATGTCTAATCACTGTTGTATACCTGAAACTAATGTAATATTATATGTCAACTGTAAATGTTAGCAAACTAAATACAGCAATGCATCAAAAAGATTATACTTCGTAATCAAATGGGATTTAGTCCAGGAATGCAAGGTTGGTACAACATTTGCAAATCAATAAATGTGATTCACTACATAAACAAAATAAAGGATAAAACTCACATGATCATATCAATAGATACAGAAAAAGCTTTTGATAAAATCCAGTGCCTATTTATGACAAAAACTCTCAGCAAAGTGGGAATACAGGGAACATTCCTCAACATAATATAGGCCATATATGACAAACTCACTACCAGCATCATACTGAACAGGCAAAAACTACAAGCATTCCCTCAAGATCAGGAGCAGGATAGGGTTGTCTGCTTTCACCTCTCTTACTCAACATAGCACTGGAAGTCCTAGCCACAGCAATCAGACAAGAAGAAGAAATAAAAGGCATCGAAATTGGAAAGGAAGAAATAAAACTGTTTATTTGCAGATGATATGATACTGTACATAGAAAACCCCAAAGATTCTACCAAGGAGCTACTAGAACTGATAAATGAATTCAGCAAAGTAGCAGGATACAAAATTAATATCCAGAAATCAGTTGCATTTTTATGTGCCAATAACAAACTAACAGAAAAAGCAATTAAACAATCCCACTCACAATTGCTTCAAAAAGAATAAAATACCTAGAAACAAACCTAAGCAGAGTGTAAATGACCTGTACATGGACAATTATAAGACACTGAAGAATGAAATTGAAGAAGATACAAATAAGTGGAAGCACATACTGTGTTCATGGATAGGAAGAATTAACACCATTAAAATGTCCATACTACCCAAAGCAATCTACAGATTCAGTGCAATTCCTATCAAGATTCTAATAACATATTTCACAGAACTAGAACAAATATTAAAAAAAATTATATGGAACCACAAAGGGCCCCACATAGCAACAACAGTCCTGAGAAAGCAGAACAAAGTTGGAGGAATCATGCTACCTAGTATCAAACTATACCATAAGGCCATAGTAATCAAAACAGCATGGTACATGCATAAAAACAGACACACAAATCAATGGAACAGAATAGAGAGCCCAGAAATAAACCCACACTTTTATAGTCAATTAATATTCAACAGAGGAAGCAAGCACATACAATGGGCTAAAGATAGTTTATTCAATAAATGATTTTGGGACAGTTGGACAGGTACATGCAGAAAAATGAAATTAAGCTACCTTCTTACACCACACACAAGACTAAATTAAAAAATGATCAAAGACTTAAATGTTAGACCCCCAAAATAAAAATCCTAGAAGAAAACATAGACAGCAAAATCTTGGACATTGCTCATAGCAATATTTTATCAGATATATCTCCCAGGCAAGGGAAAGAAAAAAAAATGGGACTACATCAAACTAAAAAGTTTTTGCGTAACAAAGTAAATCATCAGCAAAATAAAAGCCCATAGAATGGAAGAACATATTCACCAATACATCTGATAAGGGGTTATAAAGTACTTACAAAACCGAATACCAAAGAAACAAACAAACCAGTTAGAAAATGAGCAAAGGACCTGAACAGACACTTCTCCAAGGAGAACATACAGATGGCCAATAGACATTTGAAAAGATGCTCAACATCACTAATCATCAGAGAAATGCAAAGTAAAACCACAATGAGATACTATCTCATACTTGTCAGAATGACTATCATTAATAAATCAACAAACAACAAGTGCTGGCGAGGATGTGGAGCAAGGGGAACCCTTTTGCACTGTTGGTGGGAATGCAGAATGGTGCAGCCACTGTGGAAGGCAGGCAGTATGGGGATATCTCAAAAAATTAAAATTGGATCTGCCCTTCGACCCAACCATCCCATTTCTGGGAATATATCCAAAGAAACCCAAAACCCTAATTTGAAAGAACATAAACACCTCTATGTTCATTGCAGTGTTATTTATAATTACCAAGATATGGAAGCATCCCAATTGTCTATCAGTAGATGAGTGGCTAAAACAACTGTGGGACATTTATACAATTGAATATTACTGGACTGTAAAAGAAGAAAATTTTACTCTTTGTAACAGTATGGATGGACCTGAAGAAAATTATGCTAAGTGAAATAAGTCAGTCAGAGAAAGACAAATACCATATGATCTCACTCATATGTGGAATCTAATGAACAAATTGAACTAACAAGGAAAATGAGGACAGACTCATAGATGGAGAGCAGGATCACAGCTAGTGGCGGGTGGAGGGTGGGATGAGGGGGTGAAGAGATTGAGAAAAAGGGGGAAAGGACTCATGGACATGGAAAAAATACATAAAAAATTTAAACGTTTTATTTTTATGTCCCCTTTCCAGATCACTGATTTTAATAAATTTGGTTTTAATAAAAAGCAGGTATTTTAATAGATTTCCAATGTTACCCCAATAAATTTAATTTAAAAAATAGGTTTGGTAGCTTCACTTTTCTCAATGCATGATAAAACCCCTGAGTGAGGGTGGAGAGGGTTATATGGGAGTTGAGTAGAGAAGCAAGTTAAATAGAGTTGGAAAATAGGAAGGTTTTTTTGGAAGCATTGACAGCCCATTGAAGGTCTGAGACCATGAAAGTGAACTCTGTCTACATAGTTGAAGAAAGCATTAAGGTGCCAGGGAAATCTGTGTACTGGAAATAGTAGTTCCACAGACTGTAGCACAGAGGTGTGGTTCAGGGTCATTCAGTACAGTGGTGGGGAGGGTGGAGCTGAGCCGTATGGGCATCAGAAGAGTTTGGGTGCCTCTGGTGGGATTTCTTGGAGGTAGAGCTGAAGCCCATGGGTTCTTGGAAGGAAGACTGAACGCAGGGACTGGGGTGTGTGATAGGGTTGGGGACTGAGCCGTGGGCACAGCTAGGTTTGACTTAACCAGTCTTTGAATCATGACTGAAATGTTAATATTTTGAAGTCTGGCAAATTTTGAAACTCTTAAAAGGCAAAGATATTTGCAGTCATTATCCATGGTGCTGTCCTGCGATATTCTTTGTCTGGGTTCTTGACTCTTGGCCAACAAAGGTAGGTGGGGGGGTTGGGGGGGGTGGGGACAAACCTATATCCACAGATAATTCACATTAAAGATCTTATGGTCTTAAAAACATCCTGCTTCTGTTTGTTTTACAGTTTCTCAGTACTTATAAAATCTCTGCATCGAAGCCATACACCTGGGGTCAGAGGTTCTTTTCAGTTGGTTCAGTGTTGTGTTTTAGAACTTGTAAAATTGCCCATCAACAATAGCTTGTGAAACTGGAAGAGCTCACTACCCAATTTTCTGAGGGATCAAGAGGGAAACCCATTTGCATCTTCTTTCCTGGTTTGAGCGCATGATTTTAAGTAGCCTTTACAACTATTTGCTGTCTTCACCACTCCTATATCAGTCTGTGTCTGGATATTTTGTTTGCTCTCTAGGTGTTCTAATTTGAAGATGACTTTTTGGGTGTATTTTTGTGTTTGCAGTTTCTCCTTGTCAGGGTAGGAAGATCTCCTGAGACTACCTCTTAATGGGGCAACCAGCTGTTAGCCAGTTCCTCTGGCAGATGTTACCCCCTGGTAGCTCCATCAGGGAGTCTTCTGCTATAGCTCATCTCCCATGCAGGTGTCCTACTAATGAGTCACTGCTTCCTCTAACAGGGCAATCACCTGGTGGGTCCCAGGTTCCTGGTCACCTGCTGCTTAGGAACTGCTAAGGTCACCTTATTCAGAGCCAGGCTGCAGAGTCCAATCTGAAACTTAAATCAGTCCTTAAGGGATGCAGCAACGAAACCTATCCAAGAAGTGATGATGTCTAGTCTAGCATGATGAGAGGATTAAGAGAAGAGTCTAAATGAAGTCTTGAACTGAATGAGAGTCTGGTATAGTGAGAGTCAGATGAGAGACTAGGTCGTTTGCTTCTGTGTAGGCGTGAGCTCCAGAGAGTGCTGGAAGCTATGCTAAATCAGCAAATGCAGCTCTCCAGAAATCCGCTTTACAACTCTAGCAGATCAGGCTTGAAGGACTTAAAACTAGTCCTGAGTGTTAAGATGTTATTGATAGAAGACCCAGTTTCTCTTAAGAATCCTGAAGTACCTTCTAGAGAGCAGAAGGTAATGTGGGCTTAAATAGTTGTTGACAGAAAACTGCAAGATTGCTAGGGCAGAAAAGTCAGTCGCATATGGAGATACAGCTAAACCATTATCACCTGCAAAATAAGTTCTTCTTGCCCTTTGGCTACGTTGGATGTGGCAAATCAAATGCAGCAATGGAAATTCTTCAAAAGATACCAAGGATAAAAGTGTCTAGTGGTCACTTAAAGTTTTTGCTGGCATTACTTTAATTCGCTTGTATCTAAGTATAATTATATAAGGAGGCTGTCTATACTAATCAGGCTGATGAAGGAACGTAAAGGAAGCAGACCAAAGATGTACGAATATTAGGATACACAAAGCACTAGACATTCTTCCTTCTTTCTCTCCCATCTCCCAGTTTCTCCCACTCTCTTCCAGTGTCTGTCTCTGTCTCCGGCCCTCTTCCCACCCCTCTCTCCATCTCTCCCTTTCCTCCATCTTTCAGTCTCTCCGTGCATCTCTCTTGGTCACTCTCACTCTTTCAGTCTAACCCCCTGATTTCTTGTGTTCTAACACAATTCTATAAATAATGGACTTCGGTTATTCCTGAGAGACAAGTGAATTTATTGAATCCATATATCAAAAATTCAAGGTATTTATTCTTAAAATTCTCTTTACAATAGAAAATTGATTTCAGATTTTTTTAGCATTTTATCAAGGGCTTGAATTTTTTGAAGGGAATAATTGTATTCCTTTTTGTTTTCTCTACAGGGTTTTTTTTTGGGGGGGGGGGTTTGTACTTCCCTGAAAATGTGTTTCGTTCTGATAGGATGTGCAGGGGCCTAGTCTTGGCTGGACATGGTTTTCCTATCTTTCATATACTGTGTATTTTTAGGTTCTGAAAAGCATGAGCATTCTAAGCTTATCTTGTCAGTTCCTTATATGTGCAATGTACAAGAAATGAAGTGTTTTTAGCTTCCTGCGACTCTTGAGCATATGTGAGAAAGCCACAAAAGTTGAAATGGTTATAGTACAGTTAGGATCATGAAATATAAATAATAAAAAAATTAGTATTGACTATGAAATTCCACACACTATACTCCTTTAGTTATTGCTGAGGAAAGGGAGATAGAGCTGTGGAAGGCAAGGCAGATGGTGGGTGCTGTCATTTCATGCTGCACGGGAACCCGTGTGCGCAGCTGGACATAGTAATTGGCTCCTCTGGTGGCATTTTCTTATGTCCACACTGCAGTGCAGCTGCAGAGGTGCATGTGAGGTCCTAACTGCTCTTGTGCTGAAATTGGTAAATTCGTCCTCATGTAAATTCTCTAATCCACACAGCATGGAAGTGGGGTGTGGAGTAGCAGCTGGGGGAGAAGCAGATCAGGAGGCTGGGGTTTAAAGATAGAAAGGCAGAGACTTGACTGAGTGGGAACATCTTGATAGCTCCTGTGCTACTGTTTCAAGATGTGATGGGAAGGGTATGAAATGGGGAGCTGAGGCCCAGATTCTGGGCCCAGGTCATCCACTAATTAAGTAGTCAGACCTTTCTGTCTGGTTCTCAGTTTGCTCGTCTGTAAAACGAGTGGGTGTGAGCAGATACTCTCAAGGTGCCTTGGAGTGGGACTAGAAGATTTTTAGCTACCAAGATGAGAGAGAGGGGAAGTCTTTGCAGATGCTGGGTTTCCTTAACTTTCTCTCATTGACCCTTGCATTCTTGCTCCGCTGTCGAGTGAGTCAGCTCTCCTCCTCCCTTCAAGGAGCCTGCCAGTGATGTCCCTCACTGTCCTCGGAAACCGAGCACACCAGGCCATCTGTTTACAACTTATTTTCCTTGGCTAATCAAAGATCAGGAATGTAGACTGGTTTTAACTTCCTGCGTGGAAAGTGATAATGAAGCTCAGTTTCTGTCAACTCCCCAGGAGAAAAAGAGTGGGCACAGAAATGCAAATGCCACCAACAGGGAAGTGTAAAGATTTTTAACAATTAGTGCTTCTGATATATTAATGGCTCTGGTGATGGTAGCCTGCATTTGTCTTTGTCATGTTCCATTGTCATTCGAGCACTTCATCAACGTATGTTGTCAGGGCTAAATTTATTTTCTTGTGTCTGCCTAGTCAGACCGTTTTTCTGTTCTTCGCTAGTCCTGTCTCGGGTGCCTGCAGCGCACCAGGGCCTGGAGGGAGAAGGGAGGGTGAGTGCCCTCCTTGCTTTTAACTCATTGCTGACTTGATCACTGTGGGTAAAACTTTTGAAAAGAGAGACCAGTATCATTTAAATGCCTTGTTTCAGTCTGCTCTCATTGAGTAAGAACACTGGTGGAGTCATGGCCACTGCAAAGGAGTGATTTTGCACAAGGTAGCGGGGCTCCCAGCTGCCAGCCCCTGCAGAGGAGAGGCGTGTGCTTTTGTTCAGTGATGTGTGTGGACATTCACTCTGTTTACATGCGTGCAGGCATGGGTGGCACTGTGCCCTTGGTTTTTATTTAGTGTTCTGTAATGTAGAATGTGCCTTTGTCCTAGGTTACTCTAGAAGGTGGTAACCGGTTATGTATGTCATTGCCTTTTTATTAAAATTGATGAAATGAATTTCTCTGAGCTCAGAACACAAATTACCTTTGTGTGATAAATTTGAGTTCTTTCTTTTTTATTTTAATCCTCACCTGAGGGTTTATTTATTGTTTTGAGAAAGAGAGAGAAACATCAATGTGAGAAAAAAAATCAGTGGGTTACCTCCCATACACGTCATGACCAGGGATCAAACTTGCTGTCTAGGTTTGTGCCCGGACAGGGGATTGAACCAGCAGCCTTTCAGTGTACAGAACAACGTTCCAATGAGCTGAGTCACCTGGCCAGGGTGAATTCTTTGTTTTAAGTAATGACAGCTGGGTATCCCACTGTGTTTCTTCTTTGCTTTGGCTACCATAGTCGCTGTTTAAAAGAACTTTGTTGTTTTGTTTTTGCTCCCTTTTACCAGCTCTGGCTGTGATGGTATATGTCAATGATATTTTAAAGGGAGGAAAATATACACGCACAAACCCAGAGCATTAGGAGTATAATGCAGGAAAAGTCTCTCATATCCTTTACTGCATTCTTATTTCATTCCAAACACCTTCATATCACTTTGGCTGACTGATTCACAGAAATACTTTCACTCTTTCTACCCCACTACCATTTTATATTGTTCTCTTAATAGAGGATCGATCACTTTTAACTTGCCGTTATTTATGTATCTATCATCCCTTTTACTGGTTTATAAGGACCTTTTCCTTACATCCTTCAAGCAGAGCCCCCTGCATTGCAAACACTAAGTGCTCAGTGTAGAGTGTTGCCATGTAACCGAGAGGGCGTTATGCTGAGTGAAATAAGTCAGACAGAGGAAGACAAATGCCATATGATTCCACTCACATGTGGGATCTAAACAAAACAGAAGCGCACTCACAGATACAGAGAACATTTTGTTGGTTGCCAGATGAGAGGAGGTTTGGGGAGGGCGGGTGGAAAGGGGAGGGTTGAGATGCACAAACTGCCAGGTGTAAAAGCAGTCATGGGGGTGTGGAGCGCAGCACAGGGGATGGAGTCGGTGACGTTGTGACGACTGTGTGGTGTCGGGCGGGTGCTGGGCTTGGGGTGCTCACTTCATAAGCTAGATGTGTCTAATTCCTGTGTTGTACACCTGAAACTAATATAATACGGTATGTCAGCTGTAACTGAAAAAGGAAGAAGTTAGAAAAATAAAAAATAGGGGGAAAATGGTATTGGCATATAAAATGCATGGCATCCCATTAAATTTTAATTTTCGATAAACAAATATTTTTAGTAGACTTCTATCCAGTGTAATTCTTGGGATATATATATTAAAATGCATTTGAATTCAAGTTTACATAGGCGTCCTGCATTTGTGGTGGTGCTGTCGGACAAGTTGATTTGTAAACTGGACGGTTGTGACCTGGGCATGACCAGACACACTGTCTCATAGGTGTATGCATGGTGTGGCAGGCAGGTGGTTGGAGTCCGTACCCAGACATCAGTACAGTGCTCTTTTCTTAATGTTCGCCCCTATAGCTGTCTCGTCACCTTGGAGACAGGTCTGTTTTTGTGGATGACTCTGAGCAGGCCTGATATATGATGCACACTTCGACGTGTGAAGCTCTGTGTGCATAAGCCCCACTACTGTGCTTTCAATGGTCACAGTGCTCTCTGTGGATTCAAATAATGGGAGGTTAAATGCGTTTCATGGAGTGACTAGCATAAAATGATTAGGCTCTCAATCTTGAGTGATGACCATTTGGAGGGTGGCTGGAATCACCAAATGGCTAGTTCCCCACCTGAGCACCACAACACACTGATTTCCCCTATGCATGGCTAAATTCTCCACAAGGGAACATTAAGTAGCCCTAGTGATATACTTACATTAAAACACACACCCAGTACTGCATGGCTGCTCACTGTCTTCTGGTCTTTCAGAAGAAGTCAGTGCTAAACAATAGACCAGAAATGGAGAGGTTGAATTCCAGCCTTATACTGGTCATTAATTTTCAAGCAGTGCCGAGGTGATCATGATGCTGATCTTGGCTTTGCTTTTGCTTTGCTTAAAAACAGAGCAATGTTCATTCTGTTGTGTTCTGTAAAGCATTTTGGGATTTGTTAGGATCTTAGAATAAAAACCAGCATGGAACTGGAAACTGTTCTGAATAAATATATGTGGAAATACATTGTTATGTGAATTAGATTTTATATGGATATTTTCTTGTGAAAAGAGAGAACTGGTTAGGAAATTTGGACTTGTCTGGAGATTTCTGCTTAGACATGAAGTATGTTTTATCTGCGCTGTGGCTGCCTTTGTTCTTTCTGTTTCTCTTGTAAAGCTCCTGATCCCCAGTTCTTCCTGGGCTGCTGTCATAACTGTTTAGATGTAGGGCAGTTGTCAGAAATGCTCAGCATGTCCAGGCTGCCAGTGACACTTGGCTGTGTCAGTGAAAGCAACTTAGTGTGCGAAAGGGTGTTATTGAGTAGAATTCATAATTTCTTCCAAAAGTCAGATACTAGATATAAATTACCCTCTAGTATCTTGAGGGTTAACCAGCTCACTCTGAAAATACACAGTATTTTGTGGAGGTGTTGGACTTTTTTGGAGATGGGTTTCAGAAGAGAAAATCAAAGCCAGAAGCGACGCGATGTGTTCTCCATATCAAGTGTAAGGCCGTTGAGTGCTTTTCATGATTGTTATTGTTACAAAACAAACAACTGAATCAAAATTAAATACTCTTCCAGGCGGAGTAAAACTAAACAATGGAAAAATATGAACTCTGAGAGAAATATAAATGAGACAGAATGGATAGTTAATATGCACAGACGTAAGTATGTGATTCTGTAAAGTTTCAGTCAGTTCTATGTGCAGGGTGTGACGTAGGGCAGCAAATACAGATGATTTATGGTCCCAGTCGGTACTGAGTTTACAAAGTAGAAGAGCATGTTGGATGCAGAAATAAATCGCACGCTGCATGTATGCAGCCGCACAGAAGCAGGGGGTGTAATGGGGGAAGGGAAGGCTAGTGGCAGCCCTGGTTGTGGGGTTCTGGCCAAGACCAGTGAAGCATCCTGGAGGGGACCCGAACCACCACTGAGCACAAACTGTGTGTGTGCAGAACAGTGTGGGGCACTTGACGTGTGTTGCCCCTGTCATCCTCACTAGAGGTTTGGAAACAGAAGCTCAGAGAAGGGGAAGTCATTTGTCCAGGGTTCCCTAGTTAATAAATGGTGCAACCAGGATATAGGACCCATGTCTGGCTGGTTTCCCACTCAGTGCTGCCGAGTCCATTTGCTGAGTGGAACGAGAACCAGTTATCCCCGAAGTGCCCCGTGCTGGAGAGGATTTGATCCAGCCTGAGGAAGGCACCAGGAAGAAGTGCCCTTCCCGGGAGTAGTGGTTGAGCAGTGGAGAGTCCAGGGAATGAAAAGTCCTTGTTTGCTGCTGGCCTTCTGTCTGCCAGGTGGTAGGATAGGCATTCTGTTCACCTTCTCTATTACCCTCAGTTACCCTCGGAGGTCAGTCAGTCATCTCCATCCCTCAGGGTGTTTATGGGAAACCGAGGTTCAGGAGGTTAAGAGGCCTGACCAAGGTCACACAGCTACGGCACGAGAGTTGGTAGTTAGCCTTTGAATTTTGGATCTGAACCTCATGACTGGGGTGGAATGGTAATGGACTTGAATTTAACAGTTTCCTTTTATGAGTTTAAAAATTGAATGTATTTCCGGGGTCTGGAGAGGGCAGGGAACAAGGAAGATGGAATGCATTTTGGAAAGGACTGGATTAACAGGGCTGGAACGTCTGCGTACGACAGAGGAGGTGGAGATGAGTCTTACTCGTCTGATTCTTATTTTGAAGAGAGCAAGATAGCAGTCCTCGGGGAGGCTTTAGAAAAGTGTAGAGGGGCAGCTGGGGGGGAAGGAGGAGGAGGAGGAAGAGAGAACAGGGAGCTGACAAGTAGTTTAACAGCCGCTCTCCTTATCTGCAACTGACTGAGAAAAAATGGTTCTATTTATTTGCCGTTTCCTTCCATATATCTTCCCAACAGCATTCATCAATATCTGTCATTTCCCAGGGGCTTTGGACATGTCTAGCAATTCATTTTGCCGAATTATATTTCAATACTTGGATGGAGGGAGCCAGATCGCAGATGTTAACTCTGACCTGTGCCCAGAGCCGCTTAGATGCCGCCGCCTGGCTTCTGGGCGCCCTCCCTCAGACAGATGTTCTAAGCAATACTGCTTGGTGTCTGGTTCCTGTTCCCATGTTCTCGTTAGAGTAGGCTGTATTTAATACTTCTTTAAAATCAGCGTGAAACTATCACATTAACCTTTAGTCTGTACAGCTAGAGCTTACCGCAAACTATTATGTATTTTTTGGTGAGAATGTCAAATCCAGAGAATCGCTATCCAACGGGAGACCACCTTGGTGGTCTGGGTGCATAAGGGGGTTGCTGGCCAAGTGTGAGTCTCACTGCAGAATGGAAGAACATGCTGGGTGTGGCTACACTGAAGGGCAGTTATCATAATAGTGCCATTGAAGCTTCCTAAACTCCATTTCATGCATTAACTCATTGGACCCTGATATCTCCCCTTATTAGAATTTGACTCTCATTGGATGAGAAGCAATATTTCTTCTTTAAGAACAAGTTAAGAGAAAATGAAAGAAAAGGCCAAATACATTTCTCTGTAAATGTAGATTCAAATTGTATCTCTTTAAAAATACACTGTTGGCATTTTTTTCCTTTTTATCATAGAAAGGCAAGAGTAACAGGGCGGCTGTCTGTGACTGAGGGTGCAAAGACCGCTGCTCTTTTGCGCCATCCTTCCACATCACCCACACCGGAAGTTATTTCTGATTTAAAACTGCAGCTACCATTGACAGTGGCAGCGGCAGCTCCAGATGCTGCTCCATAGCCTCGTGGTTCGTCCACAGGCCCTGATTTCTGTAGTGTAGTCGTGTGCATTGTGTTGTTTTTCCACAGCCTGCAGCTCTCTCGCAGTGTGCAATTGTGCTTTAGTAACTCTTGAAATACTTGCCCTGTACCCAGTCAGTCTGGGCTTCCTCTGGAGTTATCTTCTGCTACCTGTTCTACTTGCAGTGAGCTTCCTTTTAAAACATCCCCCTAACTTTGTCACCAAACGCTTTGTGGTTACTAATGTTGCCTTGCTGTTCTATGCTGAATATGGAATGCTGGTGATGAGAGAAATTGGGCATCTCTGGGGGGTTTTTACCTTGTAGCAAAATAGGCAGAGTTCAGAGCCTGCTGCACTGGGCGGTTAATTCAATTTAGACCACCGTGCCCTGACTACCAACCTCACCAAAACATGAGTGCCCCCTTCCTTCAGCTTCTGGTTTCCTGGTGAATTGAAGATACCTGGCTAGTAGGCAGTGATAACTTCAAAGTCTTAGGGTCAAAGCTGTGCTTTGGACTTTTCTTGTGTGAGTAAACACACACCACTTTTTTTTTTTTTTTTTGAAGGCTAGAGTAGCAGCTCTGTAGAGGAGTCAGTGGACTTCAGCACTCCCTGGTCACAGGGCTGTTGGCTTTTCACATTATATTTATTTGTGCCATTAAGAAGAATGATTTAGCAGCATTATTGATACTGTCTAGGTATAGTTATTCTTTTGCAATGGGGACAAGAAATTGGAAGTCAGTCACCCATGTGAGAGGGAAGATGAAAGGAACCATGTTTCCTTGTGGTAGCAGCAAAGCTGAAGATGAGTAAATGGAGGCTGTGATTGCCCGTGGGCATGGCAGTCAGGATGGGGAGGGAACCAATGTTTAGGAGTAAGCAACGGGGCGTGGAAGAGGGATATCTTGATGATGATGGAGTATGCTCCAGGGCCATGGCTGCTGACTCATGGATTTTGCCTGAGTTTAGCCAGTGACTTATCGTGGTCTTTAACCTTTCTCCATAGAGGGTTCTTAAACACCCATCCTCTGGCTCGTAAATGATTCAAAGGGCTTAAGTTATTAAGTGTGATTTGCAAAAGTGGGTGATGATGGAGTTGGATGTGGATAACTCCTTTTGGCCAACCGAAAGCACCCTCTGGAAGGTAGAGTGTTTTGGGCTAAACAAGGGAGAATGGTTTTGTGTGTGTGTGCACTTGGTAAAATACACATAACAAAATGTTACCATTTTAATCATTTTTACAGGTATAATGCAGTGGCTGTGAGCATACTAACATTGTGTGGCCGTCACCACTGTTCATCTCCAGGATGTTTTCATCGTCTCAGACTGAAACTTAATACCCATTAAACAATAACTCCTCATTCTCCCTCCCAAGCCCCCAGTACACCCTTATTCTTTCAGTCCAATGAATTTGACTGTTCCAGGAACCTCATGTAAGTGGAGTCATACAGTGTTTTTCCTTTTGTGTCTGCCTTCTTTCATTTAGCACGTCTTTGGGGTATATCCATATTGCAGCATGTGCCAGAATTTCCTTCCTTTAAAAGGCTGAATCATATTCCGTGATCATATACCACATTTTGTGTATCATTCACCATCCACTAGTGGACATTTGGATTGTTACCACCTTTTTACTATCATGAACGATGCTGCTATGAATACGGGTATGCAAATACCTGTTGAAGTCACTGCTTTCAATTCTTGCGAATATACTCAGAAGTGGAATTAAGCAAGACAGAGATTTTAGTAGGCAGTGGCAGGGAGGCAAAATGGCAGGAATATTCCTTCTCCCACTTTAGTTGGTAGAGGTGAACTTTCTGGAGCCTACCGTGAGAACTTCAGTACCTGTTCAGGTTAGCAGCAGCCTGGCTGGCAGCCAAAAGGTAAAGATTTAGGGTCAGAGAGGTGTGAGCATGTGGCCCCGTCTTCCTGCCAGTGATTCTGGCACAGTGCTGACTTCCCGTTCTTCTTTTCATGCCCAGCCCCTTCTCTGCTGTGATGCTGCCCTCATTTCCCTCCCCTCCCCATGTGGCTCCCCATCTCACAAAACCCTGGGGAGCAAGGCATTAGGCTACCCCGTTTCCCTTTTTTTCCTGGCTGGTACCTTATAGGGATAAAGAAACTTTTCCTGAGTTTTATGTATAACTGAGCACCAGAAGCCTTATCTAAATGCTGCTTCGTGGTGTAGTAACTAGGTCTTATTTTCCCTGAGATGTCCTGTTTGAACTCTAGAAGGAATAACCCAGGATGCAAGACTGTGGACTGACTGCTAGATCCGTGTTGCACTTCAGGTGATACGGAACTCTTTTTACTGTAAGCTTTTAAATCTAGTCAGGTGTCATTATTCCTCGATGGTGAAGTGCATCTCCAGGGGCTACATTTAACTCTTTCCATAGCCATGCTGCTAAAATTATCGCTGACCTGATATATTCATACTTAAGAGGGATGCTTCAGGCTTTGGGGGTGCTTTGAAAGCATGTACTTATCTCACATTTGAAAGCATGCATTTGTGGAGGTCTTGCTTCTTGTTCCTTGGAATTCAGGATGGAAACAAAAGAAAACACATTTCAGGAAAAAGATCATAGGTACCCTAGATAGAACCAAGGCACAATCTGGCCCTGACTGGTGTGGCTCAGTGGGTTGGGTGTTGCCCCACATAGAGTCGCTGGTTCGATTCCTCATCCGGGCACATGCCGGGGTTGCGGGTTCAGTCCCTGGTTTCAAGAGGCAACCTGTCAATGCTTTTCTTTGGCATCGATGTTTCTCTCCCTCTCTTTTTCCCTCCCTTCACCTCTCTCTAAAAATAAAGAAATAAATCTCTAAAAAATATTTTTTACAAAGGCACAATCTGGTTCTAGTCTCAGTGATCTACTTATTTTTATGCATAATCTTAAAAGGCTCGGGACCTGCTCACTCACTCTGTTAAGTAGAGGCCCTGTGACCAAAACAATCACAATAACCGAAGAACCCATTCAGATGCCCCACACCCCTGTGGCTGAAGCCTGAAGAGTTCTTCTACCGCTCCGGCCAACTGATGCCAGCTTTAGTATGGACCTCTATTATTGCCTCTAAATTTCTTGTTGTGTCAGTAGAAAATATTTAATAAATGTTTCAATAAACGTACTGGAATTTTAGAAATGTGTTTCTGAAGAGCACAGAATTGATCGAAGTTCCAATGGCAACAACAAGCTCCATTTGGTCTTAAAACGTAGCAGCCAGATTGCTTAGGCAAGCTCACCTCTCATGTAACACATCGGGAATGGTATCATCCATTAATTTCTATCCTGTGCAGCTGAATAATGCAGTTGACAGATGCTAATTTTCTTAAATTGTAGGCAGCAAATGATGCATGAATACAACAGCAACACACTTTTTAGAGGCCCTTGGTAGTCATCAGAGAGGGAATTCAGATAAAGTTTGATGTAATCACTAGCAGCTATGGCACAGTGTTGGTGCCTTCTAATGACTGCCTTAAATCCATCTGTTGTCCTCTTTTCCTGATTAATGCTAATAGGGGTCCAGGCAGGAATGAAGCATCCCATGTGTTGTGCTAACGGACCCTCCAATTTATAACGTTCATATGATTCCTAGGGACACGCCTCATACAAGAATAATGACATCTAAAATCTAACCCACAAATAATCAAAAGAAGAGTGTAAAAATAAATAAATAAATAAACACTTAAAAAAGGAAAATAAAATCTAACACGCGACAGGATTATACACATTTCATTATATATACACATCTATATTGAATGCTTCGTCATTCAATTATTTCTTCCAGTGGCTTAACAAAATTTTATTTCTTGCTTACCTTAAAATCCATTGTGTGTTGGGTAGCCCGTTGTATTTTTTTATTTAGTTTTGTAAAGTTTATATTTATTGAACGTTGCTTGCATAATGTCTTTTTTTTTAAATTTTCAACCACCCCACAAGTGCACCCCTATTTTACAGCTGAGGAGCCTGAGGCTCGGAGAAGTTCACGAATATGTGATGGAGTCAGTTCTGGGGGCAGAGTTACCACTCAACTGTCTGACTCCCGAGTCAGTCATAACTAGAGCAGTTACTTTCCACCGTTACTGGCAAAAGGACCTTTGTGTCCTGTTCAATGGGCTGAGTTCAAAATCTTATTTCAAACTCAGTTCTAAAACTAATCAATTATTGAACATCAGAAGGTCTCCTTTTGGGTTAGGATCTGTTACATTGTAAAAGAATCGAGGGCTGACCAAGTCTTTCCTTGACCAAACTGTAGCCAGGCTCCTCTGAGCCCTGTTTCTCCAGTAGGCCTTCACCTTAACCATTGAAGACTTGAACAGACACATAGTTTCTAATAGCCCAAGGCTGCATCCTCAGGATGACCCTTGCTCCTTTAAAGTGCCTGCTTGAGACGATTCAAGGTTGCCAAAAAATTTCCTGTTTGTTCTGGCCACCAGATAGGGTCTCTGTCTCCCAGTCTCTGTGGGAGGGTGGAATCCTAACTTCAATAATCACCAGCTAGCAGACAGAGCTGGCTTGATTGCTGTTCTGCTGACAAACCCTTTGTGACTTTTCATTTCCCTGACTCACTGAGCCCCCACTTGCTCCCTGCCTTCCCTTCCTTCTCCTTATAAAACACCCTGTTACTTCTGCATAAATTGAACTTGAGTTTAGTTCATGCTGGACTCTTTTTTCCCATTGTGGTAGTTATTACTGATTAAAATCCATCCTTACCACTTTGAGTAGGGCCCAGCTTTGTCTGTCTTTGACAAGGTATGCATATGGGCTGGTTACCCAGATTAACTCCTGCAAGAGGTGGCAACAAATAAAGTGTTTGTGGTGGTGTTAGACTGAGTGATCTCAGAGAAGATGGTGCGTGTGTCCTGTTAGCGGTGTCTCTGCTTCTTGCCCTGGGAGATCTAACAAAACTGCATGTTCAAACTGTGGTTTGGAGTCTGTGGGGAGAAGGGAAGTGGCTCTGGCTCCTCATGTCTTCCTCTTCCGGAGCTCCTTCAGGATCTGTCCAGAGTCTGAGTTCCGACTGGAAGCATTCCCTGGGCTCATCGAACTAGGACTGTAGCATCTGAAGTTCCTGCACTGAGGATTTATCAGGGACTGCCCCTGCTTCTGGTCTGCCTTTCCCTGGCAGACAGGGAGCCTCTCTGAGCCCCAGCTTCCACGGCCTGCATGCTGGGACCACAGCGAAGGTCCTCATGGTTCCTCTTTGTTCCCATGCTCCATGGAGCCTCTCCCCTGGCTCGTTGCTTCCTCACCCCACCCGGACCCCTTGGACACCCCTCACCGTTACCCACACCCCTCCCTCATGTGGCCTTGGGAACTGCCATTGTGAGGGGTGGAAGGAATGTGCTCTTGGCTGGTTTGCCAGGTTAGATTTCGAAGCACTGTTTTTTGATAGGAATCATTAAAGCAATGTCATGTGATGTCTACGGAAATGAATAGAAAATAATTTGATACAACTGAGTATACCTACCAGCCAGCTCTGTCAAAGTTTCATATGTGCCACGTTTTTCAGATACATTAGGAAAACTTAATATTAAATTTATTAAAACCGTAAGTGAAAACTTAATTTTTTAAACTTCCATTACTCCCTGCAGGTAATTTTTTAAAACAATGCAATATTATAGCATGCTTCTCCCTGGATCCAGTCTCCATTTTCCTTGCCAGAGATAATAATAATCCTGTAAGAAATATTATTCTTTGTTGTAACATTATTCAGCAGTGTTCTCTATTTCCTTTGTGATCCGTCCAAGGAATCCATTACCATGTTTTATTTTGTTGCTGCGATGGTGGGGCTGTATCAGTGAAGTTGTAACATTCTTATGACAGTGTGACTAGTGACAGCATGTTGACTGCCTTCCACATCCCGGGCTGAGTGCCTGAAGTGTATTATTTCATTTAATCCCATCTGCTACCATTTCATTCATCCATTCATATATATATACACACACATATACATATACATGTATATGTATGCATATATGTTATATTCATATAAATATAAAATTATCCTACCTTATGACTTGTTTTTCACCTAAGCATATGCGATGAATGGGCTTCAAAGTAAGAATCCTGGTTCTGCCCACTTATTAGCTGTGTGCCCTCATTTAGTTAGGTAACCTCTCTGGGCTTTTAAATGAGGATAATATTACCTAGGACCCCATAAGGCTGCTAATATGTTCCAGTACCTGGACTATAAGAAGGTCTCAGTGTATTTTAACTCATACTTTACTACAAATGAAATTTAAGGTAATAATAGGCTTGGTTTTATTTTTCCTTTTAGACTTCATCAAGAATTGATCAAATAGTGCTGTTTAACTGCATTTCAGTCAGCAAACATTGTTGAGCACTTACTAAGTGCCAGGCACTGTGCCCGGGACTGTGCCGGGTACCAGGAACACAGAAATGAACACCTGTGTCTTCCTCTTGGGGATTATAGGCAGATAGTCTAAAAACTTTTTTACTAAGAGAAAGAAAGATTGAACTATAGAATTTTTTAGTGACTTAAAATATTCGCCCTTTAAATTTTTCCATGATTACATTAAATTCTTCACATTTTCATATCTACCCTTGTTTTCTTTAAAATAAAGCATCTGGGCCAGAGCAGTGGTGAGGCCAGAGTGCATTCCCTCCATCATATAAACTGTGACATCAGGTAGCTTCTTCACTTCCTGTCAGGCTGTTCTCTGAAACATGAACAAAGAAAATATAAAGCATGAAATACAGGAAAAGGCCCTGGCTGGTGTAGCTCAGTGGATTGGGCATGGACTGTGAACTGGGGGCCGCTGGTTCAATTCCCAGTCAGGGCACATGTCTGGGTTGCAGGCCGAGTCCCCAGTGGGGGCCATGTGAGAGGCAATCACACATTGATGTTTCTCTCCCCCTCTTTTCCCCTCCCTGCCCCTCTCTCAAGAAATAAATAAACAAAATTGTTTAAAAAATATAGGAAAAGACACAGGGAGGACCAGGAAAAAAAAAAAAAGGAAGGATTCTGATTACTGGAGGTTGGTATATTTTTAACAAATGATGTCCTTCAAACAGTGAGAGTTATTTCTGTTGAAGAAGCCATTTATTCATGTAATCATGATAGTATGCCTAAGTGCAATCTACAGTTTTCCTGTTCTTCTTTATTAATGTCTTGCTTTTAGGCCTAAAGAGGGCAGATTTCCCAAAGACCCTCTTTCCTAGCCCAGCTTTTAGTTCATATTTCAAAATAAGGCAAGGAAAAAAATTCTAGACTTTCAATGTAACATATCTTGAGCAAAATATATCTGAATATTTTTGAGATGGTGACCAGAACCATAAAATGTAATTATATTTGAATTTTTAATGATAGGGTTTATGCTTCAATTAATTTGCTTTATTTTTTTTGCTAGAAAAAGGTCATAGCCTATTGTGTGGTACTGGGGGGAGCACATGAAAAAAATCAATTTTGCTAGAAAATACAGGTTGCAGTTAGAAAATCTGGAAGCAAGTCACTGAAATGTTGACGGTGGTTTTCCCTGGTGCAATTTTCAGTGATTTTTTTTCTTTAGATATATATTTGTGTTTTCTACTTTGTGAGTGACAAGAAACCAAGCAAGAAAAGAGATAGTTTTCAATTTTACTAATGTTAGGACTAAATAACTAGCATTTACTGAGTGCTTTACTTATAAAATCCTCTAATCCCCTTAATAACTTTACATAGTTGATCGTATTCCCTAACCCCATTTTAGAGATGAAAAAATTAAGGCCAAGAGAGGTTGACTAACTTCCTTTCCCCGTGTCATTCAGCTTTAGGTCAAGGTCTCAAAAGCAGATCTAGTTTTCTCTAGAATCTGCTTTCACTATATGAGAGTGTGAAAGAGCAATTTAGGCCTAATAAACCATTTTTCCCCTTTGCAATTAAAACCTGTATTTCTGAAAGCACATACATTAAAGCATTAGACCTCTTAACCTGAACAATCGATGGGAGCTGTCCCTAGCCCCTGTACTTTGATAGTGCCGGCAGCATGGACACTAACAGTGAACCGTGAGTATTACACTGCAGTCAGTTACTAACTAGTGGGATATGGCTGTGAAGTGTATGCCACAGGGAAGAGGGGGCTCTTTTACAAGGAAGAGATCTGTTGGGGAAAATCCAAGGAACAAATGTCCACACATGGGGCTGCAGTACCTCCTGATTCTGGGAGGTATGAAGCTGGAGAGTGCCCATACACACAGCCCTTCAATGAGACTCTGTGGGTTATCTGCCATCTTCCATTGTCCCTATGTGTTTTCTGGGAAAGAAGTGCCCACTTATTCTTTCGTCAGTCAACAAATATTTAATGAGCACCTACGGGGGCCAGTGTTAGTATTGGGGCAGAGCAGATAAAAATCAAATATGGCCTCTGCTTTTACTGAGCCTCATTACTATGTGAATATTCATGTCCATCCGGACTTCCTAAAGTCAAAAAGCCTTGTTTCTTGTGCATTGATAACTAGTCTCATCCATGTGCTAAGGAAGTAACATAGTGTGAATTGGTTCAGCTGTTTGACTTTCAAAGGCATATACATATATTAGAGTTCAAGGTTGATGTAACATGCTCAGTGAAGCTTAAGCTGACATTGATGCCCTGATTTATGTAAATAGATACAATTATGTGTTGTGTGGACATGGATGACCAACCAGTGCTTCAGAAAGAGAAGCTGGGAGAAAGGGGCACCAGCCCCATTTCACCTTGAAAGAATTGTAACCCTTCCTTTTGTTGGGCACGATCTCCACTTTGTAGATTCTTTTCCAGATGAATCGTGGGTCACTTCCCATGTTAGACATTTTAAAGCTATGTGTGTACATGCACAGGTTTATTTCTAAGATGCTGAGAATACTTTGTGGATTTGTATACATCCTCAGCATGCTCCCATGTAATTGGCAGAATTAATAGGACACTTTGTTCTGCCCTGGCTGAAAGCTCCAGGTTCTGGAGATGAAGAGGTTTTCTTGGGTTTCTGTGAGAATTCAGGGTCAGAACTTGCCGCTGATTCTCTTGACTTAATTAAAACAATTTGCCTCCAGTTGCTGTCGGTAAATGTAATTACGGCACAAGTACTGTAGAAGGATGGCCAAGAAGGGGTCTGCCACTTCCATGGAAGTGCTGCTGCTCTGCTTGCTGCTTACATTGTCTTCTCTTTAACCCCGACAGGGAGGTACCTCCTTCCAAACCCTGTGGTGGGCCAGGCCTGGTCAGCATCTACGGAGACCTCCAACCTCGTGCGCATGCGCAGCCAGGCCTTGGGCCAGTCGGCGCCCCTGCTCACTGCCAGCCTGGTGAGTGCCTTTGGGCTCTGTCTGTGGGGGACTGGGTTTGGCCTCTCTTGCCCCCTTCCCAGGGACTATTTTGAGTTTATTGAGTTTAACTGGACTTGAACTTACATTTAACATGAAGCACAGATTTGACAATGTGAAATTCCGTGCTTTCAGTGTGCTGGTTTTTCCAAGCACCTTCCTCTCCCCACCCCTCAACCTAATTTGGACTATTTCTGTCAACTTGACTCTTGTCCACACTCTTCCTGTAAAAGAAATGAAAATGTTTCTCAGCTTGAAAAAACAGAAATAAAAACAAAAAAACTTTTTATCTGGAAATAATTCCAAACTAACAGGAAAGTTCCACAAATCAGAAAAATAATAAAACACCAACTGATCCTTTACCTAGCTAGATTGAACTACTAACCTCTTGCCCAACTTTCTCTCCCTCTGTATATACACATGTATATACACACATATGTACATACACACATACTTTTTTGAACTGTTTGGAAGTAACTCGTATATATCACAGTTATTAACTTCAGTAAATTTATGGCTGATATAAAGCCTTTTATCTACTCTGCCATCTGCATTTCAGTTTTATCATTTGGCTCAGTAATGTCCCTCCTATGTACAGGATCCAGTCTAGAGCCATATATTACATTTAATTGTCATATCTGCTTGGTCCCCTTTAATCTGGATTTTTTTCTGTAGCCTTTTTTCTTCTGCCTTTTTGACATCAACATTTTTGAAGGCTACATACCCCCACCCATATTTTTTAATGGAATATTTCTCCTATTATGTGTCTAAGTCTGATATTTCCTCATGCTGAGATTTACGTTTCTGCATGATGTCATGTCCTCTCAGGGCATGCCATCTACAGACACACGATGTCCATCTGCCCCTTACTGTGGAGTTAATTTTTTCACCCAGTCAAGATGTTCCTGATTTCTCCACTGTAGTGAGACGTTTTTCTTTTGCATTCGATAGGCGTTCTGTAGGGAGATACTTCAGGCCATGCAAACATGCTTCTCCTCATAAAAGTTCCCTCCAGATTTACATGACAGTACTGATTCTTGATGGACCCTTCTTTTCTATGATAATTGAAAATTGTCATTGTTCCAACTCCAGCACTCTCTTCACATGGTACACAGTATAAATATTTTTGTTTTTGTTAGCAGTACAGACCCCTACATTCCTCCCCGCCAACAATTTACACCTTTATTTTTAACCATGGTCTTTAATAAAATTTTGTTTTCTAGGGGGCTCATTACTTCTTTGCTTTAACCTTTGGCCTAAAAGTTTTAACAAGTTATTTTTGCAGTGGTGGTAGGGGTTGTATGGTATGGGAATAGATTTTTAAACATCCTTTACTGATGATGATGCAAATAATATGTAAATCAGTGCATTAGATGCCTTATAATTTTATGCATTGGTAATAGATTTGGGAATTGTTCAGTAATGCAGAGAGATGTAATTTAGGTCTAGCTTTTTAATTTTAGGTCTAGCCCTGCTTTTGCCATTAGGTTCCTGTGTAAACTTGGGCAGGTCACTTAGTTTCTTAGATTTGACCACCTCATCTGCAATGGCAAGATAAAAAGAGATATCAACAGTCTCTGGAATTCAACTTTGGAATTCCATAATTCTACTTTTCAAATAGTAAAGATTCTGATTGGTACTGAATAATTATCCATAAAAATGTTACTTTCAGGATATTTTATGACTCCTGAAAATTGACTATCATCTTTAAGCCAAAATTAATTGTTTTCCTCTCACGAAAATTTTGGGACTTATTTTAAGGGTGCAATTAAAGTGATTATGGTTAGCATCTTCCTCCATCTCATCCCCAAGTTCAAAGTTACTGTTTCTTCTTGGGCAAATTTTGTCAAAAGCTTATTTTATAGTAAGTATTTCCTTTTTAAGGAAAGGAAAATTCCTCACAATGATATTTTTTAAAAAGTGTTTTTTGGGGCCATTGCAATATTATTCTTAACACTTAAATAGTAATCTTTTATATTTATTACCAAGAAAATCATTCTGATTAAAGCAACAGTGTCACAAAGTAATATGTATAAATATCTTATTATCTATTGTAATAATGGCAGTCGCATACTCAAACACAGAAATTGATCTACCAGAAATCAATTACCCAAGGTATTTTGGAGTAGGATAGAAACATAAGGAGGACTAATAATAGAAAATACAGAAAGAGTACTCCTCCAAATTTTTCCAATGACATTCTTATCCAATAGTCACTTAAATTATTAGCTTATCCACCCTGCAGGGTTTTAAAAAATATTTTATTTATTTATTTTTAGAGAGGGAAGGGAGAGAGAAAGAGAGAGAGAGAGAGATACATCAATGTGTGGTTGCTGGGGGCCGTGGCCTGCAACTCAGGCATGTGCCCTGACTGGGAATTGAGCCTGCGATGCTTTGGTTCGCAGCCCACGCTTAATCCACTGAGCTACACCAGCCAGGCTAAAGTTTTTATAGTGTTTGTTTAAGAGCAAAACTAGAGAAAATGCTAACATACTATAGAAAGCAAACTTAAAATAGTACCAGGCCCATAATGTCTCAAATGTTAGCAGCATTAATACTTCCATTCTTGTTTTATTGTGGATGAGTTTGCGTACAGAAGCCAGAGTGTGATTAACCACTTACTGCTAGAGAGTGGAGGTTTAAAATATAGTGCTCATCGTATATTTCACTCAGAAGTTTCATTACTTCTTAATTGTAGTCCAGGTAAAACTATTTGCGAGCTGTTTGACCAAGTCTCCTGCCTTCCAACCTCTGTTGTATTACGAGCCAGCGGCAGCTCGAGGAGGGCTGGCAGGCACAGAACCTCTCGATCTCCTCATTGTTCTGCCCATATTGGTCAAGGTATCTATGCCGTATCACGTATTTCAGTGTGGCACTCAGTACATGTTAATGACTTCTGCTTTTGGTACCTTTTGCAGAAGCGTTAATGTTTCAATTTTTTTTAATTGGATTACATCTCAAGTACCTCTGCTGTGTACAACTGAAAGATTTAATAACGATGCTGTAGAAGTGGAAATACACACCTATTAGAACTTACTTTTTCTCTTCTCCTCCCCCTTTTTCCTTTTCTTTCTCTTTGAGCAAGCTGATGTTTCTGGGTTGTGCACTGCGCAATATCACATGCTTCATTCTGATCCTCTCTCCAGCTTCTGTGCTCACTCATTCTCACCACCTTAGAGCTGTGAGTCAACCCTTCTCCTTCTGGCTCTCCTTAGCAGGCATCACAGCGCACCCTTGTTTTAGTTCTTGTGTTTATGTCTAATATTTCCCTGCTAGACTGAAAGCTCCTTCAGGGCAGAATTCCTGCCTGATTTGGCTTTCTACTCCTCACTGCTGCTAGCCCTACACCTTGCAGGTAAGAGGCATTCAATAAGTAATGTTGATGGAACAAATAATCATTCCTAGAAGTGACAAATTTCTTGCGTTTCGAGGCAAGAGTGATGGTGTGATTCTATGTGCTGTAATGGGTGGTCTAATGAGATCATCCATCTAAAACCTCTTTGGTTTTGCTGTTCACTGTGCATCTTAAAATTGTGATTCGCCTTAAAGTCCACGTAATGGGCCAAATCCCCCTCAGTTCCACATCAGCTGCTCAAAAAATATGGTGACAAAATTATGAAGAGATTACAGTGTCCACATTCAAGGAAATTAATAATTTTATTAATCTGCTTATAAGCAGTCATGTAGTCACATTGGTTTAAATATTTTGTTGATTCACTGAAGTAAGTCAAAGCGAAATGTGTGTTCAAGTATAGAAAAATTGGAAAAATAGGAGTCAAAGTGTTTTATGTCCAAATAACAGCATTACAACTTGATATAACAGAATTTTATGTATAGCACAACAACATACATTTTGGAAAAGTATAGACCCTCAGTCTGAGAGGTATTCACATGTTAGTAAGATATAAATGAATGCCCTGTGGTTTGAATTTTAGTAAATGCATGACCTATAGGTCATTTAAATGCCATAGGCAAGCTTGAAGGTAATGCTAACTACCTTCTTGAGAAGGAGATTAATTACTAGCCCAAAGTATCTAGTTTTCCTTGGCAATGCTAAATGTAGTTGTGCTCCCTCTCCCAGACACATTGGGCATTTCAGATAAATGGCATGTTGCCAATTCATCCTAAGTAGCCTGGAAGCTGGCAGAATACATGCTCAGCCAGTGTCCGCCTGCTGGGACACCAGCCGGGAGTGCTGATGAAGTGTCAGATGTATACTTCATATACATTAATCTGAAGAGGGGAAAACTCATTTCCCCCTTTGCTTTCTCCAGCTTTCTGCCCCTCCCCCCACACATGGGTAGTTTATCAAAGAAGTCATAGTCGTCAAAAGCAGGGGGATTTATACAGATGCTGCTTTCTGGCAAGACAGATGGAGATATCAGAAGGCGAAGAGGACCAGTAGTGACTTACTGCTTCGTAGCAAAGTAGGGTTGTAGGACTTGATGGTTAAGGTTTAGAAATGGCATGTGTGGTCATCGTAAGAAACATTTACCTGTTTTGTACTTTGGAGTAATACATAGATGGCAGAAACACAGTGAAAATTACTTTTCAGTATTTTTTTCCAGTTTTCCATGTAATTCAAATCATGAGACTTATGTTTTGTTTGTGTAAACGTCCCTCTCATGTTCTTTCTTACTGGGGTTGTCCTTGGCTGTCCTGTTGGAAACTGTCCCCCACGCTGCACACCCAGTCTCCCGTGTCACACACTCACTTTTTACCATAGCTTTATCTCCTTCCAATGTACTACATAAGGTGCTTATTTATTATGTATTTCTTAATATCTAATGAAAAATTCATGAAGGTGGATATAGTTTTTCTGTTTTCCCAGCTATTTCTTCAGGGCCTAGAATAGTGCCAGGCACATAGTAGGTGCTCAGTGAAGACTTTTTGAATGAATAAGCAAATATATTTCCTTTCTGTACATTTTCTTGTTCCCTAGAATGGAGTTCTGTTTATTTTTGTTGTTTTTTTAATCTGTGATTAACTTTTAGGTGTATATTATTTAGCCTAATGAAGAAGCTATCCTTCAAGCCAGAGAGCAGTTCACTATGCAAACCGCATTCAGGAATTTAACAGTAGTTGTTCTGTTGGAAGGTGGGAATGGGGGAAAAGCAGTGTGGTTAAGAGATCAACTCCAGTTTCTACTGCTTGTGGTAACCTCGTAAACTTGCTGTGAGGATTAAGTGAGTGAACTTTCGCGTGTTGCCTTTCACAGTGCCTGTCACTCAAATGCTGGCCTCTGTTTCTGGGGTTGTTGGGAGAAAATGTTTCTTGGGGATAGTCAGCCAGGCTTAGCTGAGATGGTGTTATCAGAAGAGAGGAAGGTAAGCTACGCACTTTTCTCTCAGATTGACCTTTATTGGGGGGGAGTGCTTTCAAACATTGTTTTTCAACTTTTAATATTAGGTTAAGTGGTATATTTTTTACGTTTCTTCAGTGTCCCTCTTTTGACATCATATCCATTTCTTTTAATGGAAAATGTATGTTTCATGATGTATTATAAATATTTAAACCAAACTATTTAAACTGTAATATATTCAGAGAGCCTCGATGAATATTCATCTTTTCTATTTGCAAAAAATGCACCATGAAGAGCCAGGGAAAATTCACTAAACATATGCAAAAGTGCATTTTTCCTTTTTAATTCATTCAGAATGCACTGACATAATGTCAGCATTTATTTAGGCTGCAGACTTTATTTGCAGTCATTTAATATTATATCAATACTTCATTAGCCTTATAGCTCAAAAACAAAAACCTGAGCCGAAGTCCAATTAGTTAACTCCGAGAGAGTACCTGTTAAATATTGATGTAGGAACAATTTGAATGCCCTTGGATAAATTGCTTAACAAAAATTGCAGAATACAACTATGAATTAGCATTTCTCCTTAGCAATTATGACTCAATTGAAAGGCTGCATAATATTCTAACATATGGATTTCTCACAGTCTATAAAATTATTTCACCCTTTAGGTAATTTCTAAGTTTTTCCTCTTGCCAATAATGGTGATGAGCAGGCTTTTAACAAGTCCTTATCACCTCTAATTATTTTTCCAGGCTATATTCGTGGAGTGGGATCACTGTGGTAAAGGATATGAGCACGATGGGGGGTCTTCATACTTTGGCTCAGTTGTTTCTTGGAGTGCTCCACCAGTTTATATTTCCATAGGTAAGAAAGTGCGTCTCCCTACACTCTGGCCCGCAGTCAGTAGTGTCTTCTAACTAGGACACGTGACTTTGCTAGTTTGTTAGGTGAAAAATAACCTTTTCTACGTTTATTGTTCATTTTCAGTGAAGCTGATGTGGCGATTGGACATGTCGCACTCACACACCAGAGCCCGCAGATAAAGCCAGGGTGAGGCTGGGCTTACCCGTGCTTCCTCCTGCGGCTTCTTCCTTCCGTTTCCCAAATCAGCTTGCTGTGCCAACTGTGGGCACCCTCCGGGGCTCTTGGGATATGAGAACTGCTGAGTGTGATTACAATGTCTGTAGCTGAAGGCATTATTCCACAGCTCAAATTTTTTTTCGTCTGGGAAGTAGTAATCTCAATTGTGAAATAGCGCCTTCCGCTGTGGACGTTATAATCCTGGTCTCAGGGGTCTCGTGTTCCGGGAGTAATACGTCTCCTAGCTATTACCCTCCGAGCTAGCTTCTGTTTGTAGTGAAGGGATGAATTTTCATAACTCAGTGCTGAAATCGGGATGGGGAGCCCTGAGCAGATTATTAGAGGTCAGGCCTAATCTGTGAAGATAAATCTCATTATAGGCTCACCTGGGCCCATCCACAGAGCAGCTGGTTTAACATGAGTCTGTAAACTGAAGATCAGCTTAAAAACAAACCATAAAATGCTCACTGTAACTACTGCCTCTATGAGAGACGCTCAAATTGTGCATCCTTATGCTAAACACACGTGGCTGCCATGAGAATAATTAGCAGAAAACCCATGAAATGCATTGTGATTCAGTCAATGAATGAACAAAGAACTACTTATTTGGGTGGAGATATTTTTTAAAATTCAATTCTACCCAGAAGTAGTCATTTAAAAGTTCCCATCCCAGTTTTCTCTTCCTTATATTTTGCAAAGATTAAAAAATATTCTTTACCTAACCTATGTGTCATCCTTCCCAGGAAGGATGGGGTGCCTGCTGGGGCGGCTCTCTGCGTGGGGGCGCCTACACAGACTGGTCAGGTGTGCCCTTCTTGTTACCAAAGGCATTTGAGAATGAGATGAGGCTGCCCATAAGTGTTCTGTGGGATATAAAGAGAAGACATGCATGCCCTCTTTTAATTGCTTAAAATCATAGAGGGAAACAAAACACATTTATAACTGCAATAAATTTGTGTGTGTATGTACATTAAAGCTCAGGTTTCATTTACTGCCCACTTACACAACTGGTGGAGCTATTTTGAAACTGGCCAACCTGTTCACCAAGCATCAAGAGAAGATCCATTGAGTGCAAAGTGCTGGCACCTCAGCGGCTTATTCCTCCTTATATCTTTAGCAGCAAGAGCAGTGCCTGGTGTGCACTTAGTACTTAGATGATGGTTGTTTATTAACAAATGCTGAGAAGGCCTTGATTCCAAGTTTCAGTAGTTTTCTGAGGCGCCTATTGTTCTACCTCCTGGAGCCCAGCCTAGCTCAGTGGTTGTGATGTGAAGGATTTGGTTGGGTTGAGGGGGAGAGGTTCGGGACAAAGGTGGTGGAGCAGTCCCAGCAGCGTCATGGAAGTCTCTTGGTGTATTGATGATCAGGCGCCACTCTGCTATTCTCTCTGGTGCCCTTTTGCCTCCGTGGTGAAATAGCAGCAACTTGCCTATTTGCTATCTTTTTATCAGAAGGATTTTGCAGCTCAGGAAAAGTCAAGGAACCCATAGTAATTAGACAGTGGTTTATAGGAGGAAGGTATTAGGATGTAACATTTCCACTCTTAGGAAAAATGAAAAAATATTATTTTAATTCATAGGCTTCCTGGTTCTTATGGCTCTGGAAAAGCCAGCATAACTCAATACCTTATTTTCTAGATATACTTTGGCGGTTAGTGGAATGAGTAGCAGTGATAATTATACTTCTTCCTTGTTTCTTGGAACCTGACGTATCTAGTGTTGGATTCTGGATCAGTGCATTTGTTCGTTAGGCTCGTTTTCAGTTCATCGACGATATGAATGGAGTCCCTACTGTACAACTGGTTTTCAATCCTACAGGGAAGGGATACGACACGTGGGCTGGCTTTTTAAGGAGCTTCTGAGCTAGACGAAATAAGATTTCTGAGAAATCAGAGAGCAAAGTAGAAGATAATAGCATGCTGGAATGTGCGCAGCTGTGGCAATTTGCCGATGTGGAAGAAGGACATGGGCTGTGGGTTCTGGAAGGTTTGGGTTAGGCAAGCTTCAAGATGTGGTGGGCCTATGTACATAGTGGAATGGTGTGGGGCGATAGGTAAGGGTGGACAGTGTGGTGTGGCCAGTGGTATTTCCTCTACCATGATGTTTCCAGAACAGTTAGGGAGGCAAAGGGCCGCATGAAAACTGAGAGGTTCATGGATGTCCGCGATAGAATGGTTTTTGACATAATCCGAACCATTCAAGAGTACCACCAACACCACCTATCTCTTAGTAAGAAGAGTGTCCTGGTAAGAGGTGGACAGGGAGCCTTTAGGCACCCAATCAATTTATTTCTTTTTACTTAGGAAATTTCTAGGTGGAAAACTTCAGGTATTTTAGTCGAAAGGAAATAAAGTCATTATTTTTTGTTATATTTTAGATTCAATGACAACATGTTAATTAAGACTCACTGGATTATGAGGCCTTTTCTTTCCAATCTGACACCATCATTTTGCAAAGAAAGGTTGTGGGGGTATTTTGACATTGGTGAAGAGGTTTTGTTGTTGTTGTTGTCCAAGTATAATTGTCTGCATTTTCACCCCACCATACCCCCTACCCACCCATCCCTACCTCCCACCCTTAAACACACCCCCTTTGGCTTGTCCATGTGTCCTTTGTACATGTTCCTTGGTGGCCTCCCTCTGACATTATCCCCTATTATCCCTCTCCCTCCTCTCCTCTGATGACTGTCAGTTTGTTCTTAATTTCAATGTCTCTGGTTGTATTTTGCTTGCTTGCTTGTTTTGTTGATTAGGTTCCACTTAGAGGTGAGATCATATGGTATTTCTCTTTCAACACTTGGCTTATTTCACTTAGCATAATGCTCTCCAGTTCCATCCATGCTGTCGGGAATGGTAGGAGTTCTTTCTTTCTGCTGCATAGTATTTCATTGTGTAAATGTACCACAGTTTTTTGATCCACTCATTTACTGATGGGCACTTTGGTTGCTTCCAACACTTGGCTATTGTAAATTGTGAGAAGTTTGTTTTTAAGGGAAGAAAGGAGCAATGTGGCTGGTCTAACTTAGCTAGGCCGAGTTGTATAACTAATTGTGATACAAGGCATAAAGCCTGTGCTTAAGTCTGAACTCACAGTAGGACTGACCATCATCCCAAGCCCTGTAGCGCTTCTGCCAGTTTGCTTTTTAAAAGCCCTGACTTCTATTCCTTCATTTACCTACTGGTATTTTCTTTGTTTCTGTGCCTTTCTACCCAAAATGATTCTCTACAGAAACTTGAATTGTCCTCTGGATGGTGTACATCCTTACAATCTAAGAATCTAAGATACCACATTGTTTTATGTAGATTTCTGCTTTCACTAAGTGATAACAGGGCTTGAACATGTCATGGATATATCTAGGTCTGTCCAGAAAGTATCCAGCTGTGTACTATGAAAAATAGAGACATTTATTGAAGGAGATACAAGATACAAGAAACATTGTACATAGAACAATGATGCCTCAGTCCCCTTCAAAGTAAGCACCTTGGGATCTCATACAGTTCTCCCAGTCTTCATCAGCTGCTCCATCATATTTTTCTGAATCTCATTAATAGCCTGAAGTCTTTTCCCTTTCAAAGGTGGTTTTAGTTTTGGGAAAAGCCAGAAATCATAGGGTGCCAAATCTGGGAGGTAGGGAGGCTGAGTCACCTGGGTGATTTTATATTTCATAAAAAAATTCTGCACAAGACATGATGTGTGGGCGGATGCATTGTCATGATGAAGCTGCCAATCACCAGTTGCCCATAGCTGAGGCCTTCTGAATCATGTGAATAGTTTCTGCAAAGGAATGTTCAAGCCTAATGCAAAATTTGATTCAGATTCATTGCTCTACTCTCTCAGTCATATTGAATGTGATAGCCACACAGTACACATACTCAACGGCATCTACCGCCCCCACTGACTAGTACAGTGAAGTCATCATGGTTCACTCATGTGCATTCCAGTCCACTCTCCTTAGCTGCCAAGTTACATCGATGTTGCATAAATCATTCTTGTTATATTAACCATGGCTTGACATTTTCTGGACAGACTCGTGTGTGTGTGTGTGTGTGTGTGTGTGTGTGTGTGTATCCCCCCCCACCCCCCGCCCTGCAACAGGGATATATATTTATTATTCCTTTTGGAAGAATGAAAACTTCTCCTAAAACTCTTGTGAAATGTCTTTTCATTGCATGAAACCAACTTGTTTTTCTTTCACTACGATGCCCCTTGCTTTGCTTATATAGGTGCTTTAAGTTTGTTTATTTTTTTAATTGTTTCTTTGTACAAGCCCTTTTTTTCTTTTTGGTTCCTAGATATGAGCAGTGATAAGTTTTAGCCTGATAAATAATATGATCCATTATATAATTTTGTCCCCCTTCTTCATATAGCTCTGATCAAAAAGGTGTTAATTAAACTTTAAGGAGCTTCTGTGTTTCCCCCATTTGCTGGAATACATTCATCCTCTTGACAGATTCAGTTGGTGGAGGATCAAGGGTTTCTCATCTTAGGTGCTTCTAAAGTTTGACAAAATAATTTGGGCAATAGTGAACCACGTGCCATTTCCCTAAGGGCATTGGATTCCTTGTCTCATGCTCTTCCTTGTTCTGGAAAGAAAATACCTTTGTATGCAACTCCCTTCTGTTTGCCTGGCCAAGGCCTGTCTGCACATTAGCATATGCACTTCTTCCAGGAAGCCTTCCATGACATCTCTGCCCACCCTCACTCCAACCTGGGTTCTATGACCCTCTTTTGAATTGTGTAGATCGAACCGTAGCATTTATCATATAGGGCTGTAACAGTCTCTTTTCTCCCCTTCCCTCCTCTCCCCCAAATGGCCTGATTGCCTAGAAAGCCCAGGAAAATGGTCTGTAGCTGATGAAGATGTGAGCCTAGAATATTGCATTGGATGGGCTCATAGAAATGACACTGGATGAAATATCACAGGCTTATATTAGGTTGTACCCATAACACCCCTGTACATTTTAATTGACCTCTGAGAACCTTGCTTCTAAAGATCAATCCTGGAACTGTAGAATTTTATGGATGGAACAGACCTCCCGTCACCCCTCTCCCCTTGCCTAGAGAGGGAGTGCGCTGCTGGGGTCTTTATCTACATTGTGTTCATTTTTTTTTCACAAGCAGTTGATTTAGAATTTAATTATTGTGGGCAGTTCAGAGTAAGGTTTAAGATTGTGGGCTCCACATTCAGGCTGCCAGGTTGGAATCTGGACTTTACTGCTTACTACGTGTGTGACCTTGACCTTCAGAAAAACACCACCTCTAAAAAATGGGACTATTGATGGTACCTGTCTGACCTGGTTTTATTGCTAGAATCAAGTGAGGTAGTACCTGTAAGGCACTTGGAACCCATAGGAAGGGCTCAGCAGCATTGGCTGTTGCCTTGCTCAAGAAGACTAAGCCGATGCATTTATTAAACCAGGAACTTCAGTTTTATTGAACGAATGTCTGCAGTGTATAGATGGAAGAATAGATGAGGCTGGCCTTGTAAACACGAGCTTCTCTATGATTATTTTTCATATAACTATAGATCCACTCTGTTTCCTGCAGGGTAATTTGTGGGGCATGAAGCTTGTTTAAAATGAAAAGTCATGAAGAAAGGACAATGTGGCGTGATCAACATGAAACAAACTTTTAGGGTTGATGTCATCGAACAGTAAAAAAACAGAAAGACAAGCAGAAAAAAAGATACCCACCTCCTTTCTTTTTATTCCTCTCATTGGGTTACACCAAGACGCTCAGAATATTGGTCTTTAGGAGTCTTCTTTTGTAACAAATACATGATGTGTTTTCT
>PVIA01001208.1:99995-304867 GCA_004024845.1 Tonatia bakeri
TTTTTTTTTTTTTTTTTTTTTTTTTTTTTTTTTTTTTTTTTTTTTTTTTTTTTTTTTTTTTTTTTTTTTTTTTTTTTTTTTTTTTTTTTTTTTTTTTTGCTATTGCCAAATTTTGCTGTTGTTCGTCCGGGTGTAACAAAGTTAGAGGATGCCTGTTGGGCCTCTAACATTTTGCTGGCTCCCTCCATCAATAAAACATTTTGAAGTATGCATCCCTAATATGTGACTATATTTTAAAATAATTTGCATGTACTTAGAGGAGGTATTTAAAAACAGTTCAACAGACAGAGGACACTTACTACAGGGTTTAAGTAGGGCCCTGAAGGCAGCTCAGCTGGCCAGGCGTCAACCATTTATTTAGTCGCCACATTGTGGCCAGGTGTGGGCTTCGGTGATAGGGCACCTGGAGTACACTCCGAGTGCCAACCTGCAAGGAGGTGTGTTTGCCATCAGAACTGGTATGTATCAGCTGAGTATCAGCGTGAATGTCACCTTACAAATGTACTAAAGCCAACAAAAAAAGGAGACATAGAAAATGGAAACTGATCATCCTATTTTTTTCCTAAGTCCCATTTGATAATATTGTGAACTGCTCTGGTACCCATATTCCAGTGCCTTCTAAACCTGCCAGAACAGGGCTGTATTGTTAAAAAGAGTTTTGAATACTCAGTGAGGCTGTCTTTTCTTTTCTGGAAAGGTTTATTTTATTTTACTTGTAGGTGAAAGGAATAGCATATCTTTGCTACACATGTCATTAACTGCCACTAAATTGACACAAATGTTGACAGTTATTACGAGAACTGTTTCAAAGCTAATTATGTTAATTAGAATGTAACATACCAGTAATTGCATGTATTCAAACATCATACCATCACTGTTTTTGTTTTCTTTAGATGTAAGACATTCATTCATTTGTTGCTTGAAAAGCTGCAGAATTATAGCTAAGATAACAAATTATTATCAGCAAATAAAATTGGTTCTTTAGAAATATGCTCTAATTGGTTAGCTATGTAAAAGACAGAAATAAATGTTAACATGTTAAGCATATAAATTAGGAGCATTGCTTATGAAATCCTTAGTTTTAGGCTTTTCATTTAAATATGCCTCCTTACTGCAATTAATGTTATCGTTTGGTTTATGACCCTTAAAAATATATTCCCTTTCAGCATTTCTTGGAGTTCTAATTTAGCTTCCTTATACATGTTAGAAGATTTGCAATTTAGATTTTAATTTGATTTCCATTCTTTAAAATGCCATTTTTCTTGTATTTCATTTTTATTTAAAGCATGCTTCTCTCTGTATTCATGGAAGCTAGGCATAAACAAACTACTAGAAAAAAATCAAGTTTTTAAGTGAACTGAGAACATAAAACATTTTAATAGACATTTCACATAACTAAACTAAGTATTTGAGAGCCTCTTTGGAGACAAATTTGATGGGCTGTGACATTCCTAATTTACCTTCTGTTATTGTTCTTTAAAATATGGCATTTTCATGGTTGATTTTAAATCCTCACTACTTCTTATATGTGTGAAGTGTTTGATGTGCCTCTGTGTGATGATTTTGGGGCTATACCTACCTGAAGACAGAGTTTTGGTCTCTGTAGTATTTTAGAATTTTGAAAAAAAAATATATTTTTTCTTCTTGGTATGCTGTTCTTCTTCTAATTTGAATGTGTGGGTGGAGTGTTTTTTTCCAATTGTGACCCACGTAAATCAGCAAAACACTTTGGATGCCATGGCCTTAATTGTCTAGCACTTGCGTATGCTTTCCTCAGCTGATGGAGCTTGTGGTCTGGCCCCGGCAGGGTGAGTGCGGAAGAGAAGAGCATTTCTTCTTAGCGCCTCTTAGGACCGTCACTCCGTGGTGCTGCTGGGAGAGGCTGTGCTCTGTCCGTTTTCCTGCTAGGGTTTTTGTTCAGTGCTTTTGGAGTTTCTGGCATCCTTCGCATACAGGCCTTTTATCTTGCTTTTCTTTACTAACAGTTCTTCAAAACATAGCAGGTGATGGAGAAGACTGGCCTGTTTGGGATTGGGAGGCTTAAAACTGAATTACAGTATTGACATTTCTTGGCTCAGTAATTTAGGACAGCTGTCACGGTACCTCCGTGAGCCCCGGTGTCTTCATTAGTAACACGGGAATGGTTAATCCTGACAGCGTTGTTGTAACAACGAAGGAACGTAACATGTCAGAGGTAACTGACAAGTATTGGGCACTCTTTGTGTGCTTCTCTGTTTCTGGGCTCTCCATCCTGCAATTGGTCAGTTCGTCTGTCTGCCAATATCATGGCTTCTTAATTATTGTAACTTCATCACAAGTCTTATTAACAACTGGTCAAGAAAGTTCCCTTATGTCATTGTTATGCTTTAAGAGTGTAGGCTATATCGGGCACGTTTATCTTCTGTATAAATTGACTTATAAAGCTCTGCAAGCTGATTGAGATTTTGATTAGAATTATATTAAATCCAGAGATCAATTTGGGAAATTGACATTTTTATGATGTTGAATTTTACTGTTCTAGAGCATAGTATATTGCTCCATTTACTTAGGACTTCTTTAATGTTTTTTAATAAGGTTTTATTATTTTCTCCAGAAATAATTTGTATGTCCTTGGTTAGATTTATTATTGGGAATTTTAAATGACATCCATTAAGAATAAACATGTATTCTTGTTGGCTAATATATGGAAATTCAATTAGCTTTTGTGTATTAATTTTTAAATAATCAACCTTATTAATTCTTACTGATTCTTATCTGTATATTTGGGGAATGGGAGTATTTTGTAGATGATGTAGATCTGCAAATAATGACAGCTTTCTTTCTTTTCCTATATCTGTACCTTTTATTTTAAAAAATATTAATTCGGTAACTGGGTCTTCCAGGATTATATCGAATAGAAGGGACAATACCAGGTATTCCTGTCTTGTTCTTAAACATAAAGAGAGCATTTTGGACATTTTATATTAAGTGTGATGAATTCTGTAGTGCTTTTTGGGGGCAGGAGCTCTGTGTCACATGAAGAATGTCTTTGTTTTGTTTGCTTAGATTGTTTTTTAATATCAAATGCCTTTTCTGTATTTGCTGACGGCTATTAATCTTACACTTTTTGAAGAATCACAACAGTGTCATGACAACTTTAAAAATACATTTCTGTATTCAGTTTACTAGTATTTTGTTTAGGATTTACCATCTATGTTTATGAGTAGTATTAATTTGTAGTTTTCTTACTGCCTTTGTTAGATTATGTGACCACAACAAAATAAATGAGGGATATGTCCATCATTCCTACAACACTACAATAATTGCTGTGTAATAATCCATAATTTTTCAGGGGTGGTTGTCGGCAGTGGTGATTTCTGGCAATGGGTATGTGGGTCAGCTGGGGTGGCAGCTTTGGACTGTGGCTCTGTGGGTTGGCCTGGCTTACATGCAGCCTGCAGGTCAGGGTCATGTCTTCTCCACCTGTCTTCCTCTGGCACTCAGGATGAAGGGCCACACTTAGCTGGTGTGGTTTTCTTGGGCTGGAGGTTGGGAACTCCTGGAGGGATGAGTGGAAACACGAACTGCTTCTGAAGAACTAGGCTTGGACCTGACACAACGTAATCTCGGCCCACTGGCGAAAGTGAGCCACGTGGTGAAGTCCGGCATCAGTGGGAGGGAGAGTGGGGTCAAGGCAGTATTTGCGAAACAATAATTTTTTCTACCACAGGGGAAGTTCCTTCTTTTGCTTATCTCTGTAGTAGTTGGTGTAAGAATGGATTGACCTGTTTCTTGACCACTCTGAATGTTCCCTGCACAGCCCTCTGGGCCTGGTCATTTCTTTGTAGCGCCACTTTGGATGGATCCAATTTTTTAATGATTTTAAAGCTCTTCAGGTTTTTAATTTCTTTTCAAATCAATTTGGTACTTTGTAAATTTTTGTGAATTTGTTTAATCTAAGTTTGAAAATTATGTTTATTGCATGTGACATCTGCAGTTTTGATTAGCTTTTTTTTCTTTTTATTTTAATTGTTGTTCAAGTACAGTTTTCTGCCTTTGACCCTCATCCCAGCCCACCCCCTAATTCACTTTTTAATATCATTTAGTTTGTGTCATCTCTCTTTTTCGTGTTGGTTAATTTTGCCAGAAGTTTGTTTATTATATTAATTTTGAATGATGCTTAGATTTCATGGCACGCTTAAAAAGGTATTTTTCTTCTCAGATTCTAAAAACATTATCTCATATTTTCTTCTCATATCTTTATGGGCTCACCAGTTATTCCAGCATTATTATTGAACAACTTCCCTTAAGCCTTAATCTGAAACACCACTTAAGTTATATATGTAAGGCACATTATGGGTCTCTCTCTTGATTCTTTGTTCCTTCGATTTGTCTCCTTGCATTTATATTCTCTAATCTAATTTTTATAAAGTTCTGTGCTATTTTTAACATCTACAAGGGCTGGTAGGGAGGCCTCATAACTCATGTAGTTAAATTTATCTTCAGTTACATTTAGAAGACTGATCTTCATTTTAATATTTTTCTATTTTTGGAAATAAGTACCTAATTTTCTTTGAAAATCAGTGAAAAAAAAAATTGTGCCTTGTGAAAATATTAAACATTCATCACTCTTGAAAAATCATAGTTCCTTTGGGTCGTCTGTGGGGAGAGAGACCATTTCCTCTCTTGTCAGGTGCCCGTGTTCGTCTTTCTGACCCATATGCTGTGCAGCGTTGGGGTACCGTCTGCCCGGGCTTTGATGTGGCAGGTTCTCATGGACTCACGTCACACAACACCCTGGGCTCGCCATCCCCTGGTGCAGGGCTCAGGACTGCCGCCACCACCCTAAGAAACCGGAGCCTGTGACAGCAGGTCTGCAATGGCTGGGCACATGTCCAGGGACAGGAATTGGGGCGATGGGGTCCAGGCCTCCCTCGACACGTGGAGATTTGTCTCCTTTGCAGTCTCAGGGGCAGCCACTTGGATTTTACGAAGGGAGTGACCAAGCTTCCTCATCGCTTGCGGCTGTGAAATAGACGCCACCAGCTGCCACGCTGGCTGGAGAGATGTCCTCTGCTACAGAAAGTTTTTTCTTGGTGGCAGTGTCACAAGAGCCAGCAGAAGGAGAAGTGAAAAGTTAATGGCTACACTGCTTTGCTGGCAGGAGGCGTTTTCCCAAACTGTTTATGCCGAGTTATTCAGAACATCTCTGCCTCTCGTGCTGATGGGAAGGGTGTGCAAAGAGGGGTGGGCACTGACAGAGCGCAAGGAGAAATTCCCCTCATCCATCAAGCCTGACAGCCCTTGGGCTCCTCTTCCTGCCAGAGCGGGGAGAGGCTTGGGCAGGATGGAGTGGCCCTCACTTGTCTGGCATTTTAAACAAATCTGAATTTGATATGAAATTAACCAGATGCAGCTGAAGTTGCTGGTGGCAACAGTTCTCACTCGGGTCCTCAGCTTAGAACCTGTCTCATAAGGCTGAGGGCCATGACAACTCGCATCTGAATTACGACCATCACCTGAGCGTGTCAGCGCTGAAAGCTCTTCGTTAAGGGGAATATTGGGAATCTGATTTCAGGGCAAACAAAACACACATTTGGGCAAGTAGAACTCTGTTTCGCTTTTTGTCCCGGGATTCTTAGATCCACGTGGTCGATGTGGAAATTCAGGATTAGATAACTTCCGTGTTCTTTATTTTATTTTATTTTATTTTATTTTATTTTATTTTATTTTATTTTATTTTTATTACAGGTGTTCCCATTCCCACCCCAACCTTGCCCACTCCATCCATCACCCCCTCCTCCCAAAGTTAAGTTTATTTTCCCATCATAAGATGGTACATTCCTATGAGAAATTTCTTAAGGATAAACATCATGCATAATATACAACCATTTTTAACATCTTTTCTCTAAATGCAGATTTTCTTTCTTGTTTCCTGCATCCCAGTAACTCGTGACAATACAGATACACTTTTCCTTGCTCACATCTCTTGCTTTCCCGTAGATGCTGGCCTCGGGCTGATTGCCTGTCTGATTTTACTTTCTCCCTCTGGCTTTCTTTCTGCCCCCTTTTCCTATTCTGTAGTTCATAGCTCGGGGACTCACAGGGTTTCCTGGTCTCAGCAGGTGCTGCCCCTTTGTCCCAGTGCCACATCTGACCCTCTGACTCCGCTGCCCATCTTTCATCCATGTAATCTCTTCCCTCTCGCGCTCCCAATTCCTTGTGCCTGCCTTTCCCATCACAGAGGCATTTACATTCTTCCACTCATGGGAACTGTGTTGCTGAGGGTGCTCTGGTACACCCTTTCCTGGAGCAAGTCGGGGACCTGGTTTCTGAAGGAATGTGTCCCATGGGCACCTGCTTTCCTAAGGCTGCTTTCCACTACGACCGCCATCAGCCCCTTTGTGCAGGCTGCATTACTGTCAAAGGTGTTATCCCCAGATAATCTCTAGATGGCAGCATCTACCTCCCTCTGCCTTGAGGCTAGCCAGAAAAGAAGAGTGGACTCTAGTGCCAAGGATAACGTTTAGTGTGCCCTTGGTCTTTGCAAGGCATGCTGCCCCTTGCCCTTTCTTCTGTTTCTAAGTGTGTATGAACTCCGCAGAGAGTCATGAAGCAGGAATATTCAGTACATCACCGTCCTGGGTTCTTCAACCCTCTCCAGCTTGCAAAGCCAGAGACCAACATGCATTGAATTGTTCAGTCGTCCTTAATCCAGTGGAACTTTGTTGCAAAGAGCATTGTTTGAAAATGAAGCCTGAGGTTTTTTGTTGGTAACTTTCAGAAGGAATGTTCACAGGGGCAGCTGGGGGGACACATGGGCTGAGGTGCTGAGTCCGGGCCCCGTTCTCCTAGGTCGTGGCAGGCCTTGGGTGTGTGTAGCTCTGAGAGCATTTTGAGCCACTCAGTTTAACGCCAGTGTCAAACATATAGCCCCGAATCAAATCACTTGTTGTTTCCTGATTCAGAATACTTTAAAGATAAGGCAGAGTTGAAATCAAGTAAGGAGATTGTTTAGTTTTTTAAAACACTTCATATATATTATGCTAGAATGTTTGGCTGGTTGTGATTTTTTTCACCTGTTTCCCCATGAAACTTTGGACTCCTAGACGCCCAGCAGCCGTGTCCTTGTGTCCTCCATCAGCCCAGTGCAGGGCCAGCGCCCGCGTGGCACCCTGGACACCACGCTCGCACTTACAGCCTCCTCTTTGCCCTACATTTGGTTGTGGCACCTGACACCATAGCACAAACCAACCATTTGTCTCAGAATATTTACACACACATTCTCTCTGCCTTAACTTCTGTGTTCCAGTGGAATTGTGTTCAGTTGATTTAAACAAAATATCAAACAGCTCAGCAGATCCTGCATCACATTGGATGTGGTGCCTGGGTCCCGGGTCAGCCTTTTCTTCTCTGCTGTGCAAAGTAAACGAAGCAAAAGAGATGAGCAGGCCCTGGACTGGAGATGCAGTTTTCTACTTGACTGAGAAACGTGAGGTTGAAGGGGTACTTCTTTTCTGAAGGATGTCTTTGAAATGAGACCCGGCATTCTCCTGGGGTCAGGGAGATCGTTCCTACCTATAGACCCATCAGAGCCAGCAGGTGCCCCTGCAGCCACCTGTGTTTTTCATTCTTGGTGCGTTTCTGTGGAGTTGGAAACTGAAGTGGCTTTCAGACAAACAGCGTGGGACTCAGAGGGACAGGCATATTAATTCATCTGGGAGGGAACGCCCATAGAGCTGGCTCCTCCATCATTTCTTCAGGGACCGCTAATCAGAAATGCTCTTGCCATGTCACTTTTCTAATAAACAAGGGAGCTCTCGGTTTCAGATAAACAAAGAGGGGAGCCTGTCGTCATCCGTGACATTAATACAAATTCAGCACTGTGTGGCTCTGATTGGCAGGCCGGCAGCACCCTCCCAGGGCCCTCCTTTTGGGGGGTCATCTGCTGGGGAGGAAGGAGAAAAGCTCACTCCTTCCATCGATAGGATTCTTCCTTTGATGCTGCCTGATTTATATTTTAACAGTAACTTTTTTTAATACAAGGATGTATGAAAAAGTAAAAATTAAATAGCCCTCAGTGTCGCTACCCCTGTGACATTTTTATAAAAAGTAATACATATGCAGTGTTAGGCAATTCCAAGAACACAGAAAGGAACAAAATAAAAAGTGATTCATTTCTCCTCCCTGTCCTTCTCCCCAGATGTAGCCGGTTGCTAATTGTTTCTTGTTGTTGCAGAAAGAAACGAAGTATATGGCTCCATAAATATATACAATTAGTAAATTTTATACACTGTTTGAGCCTCACTTTTTAATTTAATATGAAGATCTCTCATATCAGCACATATGGCTCTGCTGTGTCCCTTTTAATGGTGGTATCTCATCATGGGGAAAGGCCATCGTATAAATAGCCTGACCAGTCCTGAGGGACAGGACTCTCCCACCAGTGGGAAGGCCCTGCAGCTCCAACCCCTGTGACATGGACTGTGAGCATCCCTGCACACACCTGTTTTTAGTTGTGGGATGGTGCGTAGTGGCCGGTGAGGTAAGCTTCCACCCAGTGTTTGAGCAGGGTGACTTAGAGCGCATTGCACACTGTTAAAGAAAGGCTAGCTGTCATGGCAAATGCTCTCGGAGTTCTCACTGACTTAGAAGTTTATTTGCTGTTGTTATTGTTCTTTTCAATAAACCCCAGAAGTTTATTTCTTCTTTACCTATGGGCCACTTTGGCAGAGGCATCTTTTGTTCCATGCAGTCAAATCAGGGACTCAGGCTGATAGAATTTCTATCATCTTTATGTCTTTTCCAAGGTCCCCCTGGGTATCGACACTCAGATAGTCAGTAGTTTACAGCGACGGATTTCATGGGAATTTTTAATGGTCTAGATCTTGGAGAGTGGCACACATCTACCCCACAGTCTGTCATCCTGAACTTAGTCTTGTGACCACACACAACTGCAGGAGAGGCTGGGAAATGCAGTCTAGCTGCATACCCGTAAGCCAAAGGAAGAGGTTTGCTGAGCACGTAAGCAGCCAGTTAGCACAGCCAAAACTGAGAATGGAAATGCCACCAAAGCATCAGTTATCACCAGAAGTGGTGCATCTGGCTGCCTGTCTTCTCCAGCATTCCTGGTATTGAGTCTGTCTCCTGGCAGTAATTCTAGAGAAGATGCTTTTCTCTCTGCTCTGCAACTCCTTCTGCCCGCCCCTTTCACCCTCACAGTTCTTTAATGACTGTGATAGAGTATGGGCTGTATGCAAGGCTGTTATATGCAATCATGTGGCTGAACTTGAGGAGGAAAGAGAGGTAGCTAGCTACATGCGATGGAATGGCTCTTCTGAGCCTCCCAAAGGCCTTTCCATGCAAACAGCAGTTCTGGGAATGCTGCTCTCCCTCTTCAGAACAGCCATGTGTTCGCTCCCGCTGTCTTTCTGAGTGTGACTGCAGCAAAAACGTCGCTGGGGGTTTTCCAGGTGATGGGTTTTCTGGAAAAGAGGAGGGCCAAGCACGTACAGGAGCTGAGCAGCAGCCCAGGGACTCTTCCAGGCAGAAGTGGCGTGTGCTGGCCTCTCTGTGCTGCCACCGGGCAGCCTGACAGTTGGTCCCTGAGCGCTGGAGAGAGACATCAGTCATGCTCCACTGCCCCTCGCCTCTGCTGCTGGGAAGCACCAGCTCCGCTGAGGCAGGGAACACGTTTAGGCCCCATGCAGCCAGACGACTTGAGAATTAGGAGAGATAATGTTACTCTGTATTAGCACTCTGTTGTGTGTGTGTGTTTTTTTAAGTGATAGCATTTTAGGGTGGCAGTGAAAAAGAAAATAGCTCTATTCTTGGTACATGGATATGTTTTCAGAGTGAGAAACACTTAAATGACAGACTCGTCTAAACACGTTCAAACTTTTAACTGAGAAAATGTTTCAGGAAATGTTGAAAAATAGGTGCTTTGTTTCTTGACACGCCCCCATCCTTTGCCACTTTTTCTTGTGTTTATTCAAGTAAATTGGATGCATATCAGGGCTTGGGAGCACTCCTTGTGTTTCTGATGTCTTCATAGAACACGTAGTACATTCTGGGTAGGTTAACACCCGTTATCTTAAGCACTTTAGTAGCCAGTCATGTTTAGGAAACACAATCTGGCTAACATCTCGATGTAGCCCCATGCCGGGTCCCAGTGCAGTGGTTCGTAAAGGAAGCAAGTGGACACATCAGGAAGCACGTAAAGACCTACTCTGTTGCACTTAGATGATGACGGCATTGCACGCTCCTTAAATAATGGTCCCTGTCAGGTTTTTGGACACTTTTCTAAGGAAAAAGAAAAGATATTAGAAAGATAGCTGCAAATGCAACAGGGCCTGACAGAGAACCTGGTGACTTTGGAAATCAATACTGTAATTGTGTCCTGGCGCTATAATTTATCAACGTACTTCCAAGTATTTTACAAAGGAGTTCAGGAGTGCTCTAATTGTACAAATGAAGCAGTTGATGGCTGACTGTAGACCGCTTCTTATCCACAGTCTAGTCTGTGTTTGAGTCAGGAGGCAGAGAACACACAACAAAATAAAAGGCTAGAAAAAGCCTTTTGGGCAGTGGTGTGACCATCCGCCTATAAGCATGGTCACGTTACAGGCTGTGGGTACCCAGCTCATGGAGCCACACCAGACCAGGAAGTACGCCGAGAAACCAATCAATAGAAGATGTATTACTGAAAATTAATATTCTGCTGCTGAATTATTCTTATTGATCCAGGGATTTTGAAACTGGCCATACATAATTTTGTGAACAAAAGCATTTGTATTTCTTGAGCAGAAGACTAAAATAACAGAGGAAACCCCATGTCTCACACAACACCTCGAACCTTAGAAAGGGAACTTGCATTGAGAATCCTCAGGAGGGCCCCTGCTCGTGTTTGCTCAGAGAGGTAGTAATCTTGCAAAGCCACATGTGGTAAAGCTTCATCTGCTGTGGTCGAGTCTTTGCTCCAATAGAGCCTGTGTTTAATAATTACTCAGGAGAAACATTAACAGCATGATCTACAAAGAGGAAAATAGATGTGCCTGCCTCGTGTGAAGCAGGGTCAGACCTTTTAAGAAGAGTGATGCTAAGGCTGAGGGTGGAGAGGGGAAATCTGAGAGTTTGGGAATGGACGGTTCCTCTGTACTGCCCTTGGAAGGTGGTGACCGTGTGGCAGCTGGCGAATGTCAGTGAGTTGGGGGAGGCTCTTCCCTTGGTCGTACATGGCTGCCTCCTCACACTCCCTTTGGTGCCCATCTTCCCTGTCCTGTCATTCTCCTTCTGCAGGCTCCACCTTTCCTGTAGCGCAGTGTGTTATTTATGGCACATGAAGGAAGCGTGGCGATCAGATGCAGTGCTGCCAGTCTCAGTTTTCTCGTCTCTGCACGGAAGGTTTGAAGGGGATGATTCCCAGCTCTGAAATGGAGCAATTCTAGGGTTTGGCTGAGACAGACCCTCCTTCCTGAAGCATTCATGGAAAATGTTAATGAGAACTTTCTTGCAGTTTTAAGTCTTTAAAGAGGTCTAATTTCTGATAAAAATATTCTTGGGAAATCTTGCTCAGTATACACTTATTGACTATTTACCACCTTCTTGGGGAGCTTTTCATCTCAGGACTTCTAAGAAGAAAAAAACGTTTTCGTTCGCCCTGTATTTTTACAGATATTAATAGTAAAAAATTATAGGGACAGATTCACAATTGGCAACTCAAAGTGAAAAGTATAAGCATATTCACTGTTGTAGTCTTTTAACTTTTCTGTAGGTTTGAAAATCTTCAAAGTAAAGTATTGGAGGGCTAACACAGGCAGGTGTGTTTTGTTCTCTGTAGTGGAAACTAAGACAAAGTAAAGGAAATGATTTATTAAATGGCTTTCCCAAGGGAAATCAAGAGTTACACAGAGGAACCTAGAATAGATGCGTTGCTCATATGCATCCGCATGCCCTTTAGGCCGTGCTTCCTCCCTATAGGACGGACAGCTGTGGGAAGGGGTTTCCTCCGGGCTCTCCTTCAGAACAACGTGTCTCTGAGCTTAGCAACATGGCCATGTGTGTCCATTTACAAGTCACGCACGTGGGCAAAGGAAGAGACAGGTACCTGTCAGCTTTATAAAACTGCTAATTGAATGGCACTGGATAGATATTTTATCCACTGAGAAGAAACTGGTGGTTCTAGTTCTGAACCTCGAATTTTCATTTCTGACAGTGTTAAACAGAAAAAGGAATTCATGGTGAGCAGTATTCAGTAGTGGAGCGTTAATGCTCAGTACAAATTTGATAGTCTGAAGAGGTGACAAAAGTAAGAATTGCTCAGTGTACCCTTCCGTTGCTTCAGAGTGGAGGGTTTCCTTGGAAAGGCATCATCGACAGAAGTGAGAAAGTATTTCATTATCTTCCTTGTCTAGCAACCCTGGACATTTAGGAGAGCAAAGCTGGAACATTTTCTGTGCTCCATCTGATCCCAGGCCTGTGTGGGTTAAGAGGAAAGGTAGGTTTCCAGGGGCAGCTTTACATGAACAGGCAGTGGCGTTTCTCTCTGGAACCTTCCACCGTCTCAGGTCTCCCTTTCTGGAACCTCAGAGAAGGAAGGTCTCCAGATGCTTTTCAGAGTTTCATGATGATACCTGGCCTAGTAAACAAACCAAAATGAAGTATCTGTTTGTGGTCGGTGTGTGCCTCATTGATGTTACAGTAAACCACCCCCCCCAAAAAAAAAAAAAAAACGAAACCAACGTTCCTTTACTCTGCGCAGTCAGTTCTGGGTGAGCCCTGGATGTATCATCAGCTTGGGAAGGAAGGAATCACTTTCTCCAGCTGGATCCCTTTGCAGGTCTTCCTCAATCTTTCCTTGCCTCCCTTTTCATCTCCTCAAGCTTGATGAGCAGCCATAGATATGCAAAAGAGGACCGTACTCAGCTCAGCACCACTCAGAACATCACCACCTACAGCGCCCCTGATGGGACAGACTCTGATTCCTGTTAGATTAGCCTCTTCTGAAAAATATTTTTGCTGGACTTCATCTCCATTAACTCAGAAAATCAAGTTTTAAAAGCTGGCAGAAAGCGAAGATGAAGTGCACTGATGCAAATGGCATTTTGTCCAGTAGGTGGCGTGTCAGCAAATCTCATTTGCCACCAAATGATGTCAGTATGTTGAGGATTCTTAAAAAGGTGGATCCATAATACAGGTGAGAGAAGGGTACATCCTGTGTGCAAGGTGGTTCTCTGGGTCAACTGGGAAAAACAGTCGGACTATTTAAAACTAATTCTCTTGTCAGAAAACTGTCAGGAACAACTTTTTTTTAAAAAAGCTAATATTCCATTGAAATTAAAGTGCATTATCATGTCCTGTGGAGATATTTTTCTGGGACATTTGGGCTGCAGATTACTGCTGCAAGTCAGAGAATGCTGTTAATCTTAATAAAATTTTGAGTTTTAGAGAAAAATGTATGGTGGGTATTCTGGTATGTATTTATGTATTTGAATTATGTTCAGAAAATGGTGCATACTTAAGCAAGAGAAATTCCTCCCAATGACTTTAAAAAACATTTTAGTGGAACTCATTAGGTGTAACTTCTTGAAGGAAGGGACTTCACGTTGCTGGAATGCCTTATTAGTAACTCTCATTGCGTGTGCAGTGAACCACCTCACTAAATCAGTAACCCCATACTAAGTCTGTATAGTTATGGTTCTAGACTCCAAAATGGTTAAAGATGCTTCTTTGGAAGCATGCCAAGGAGGCAGCATTTTCACTGCTTAATACAAATGTCCCCTCTAAAAACTGAATAGTGAAATTAGCAACATACTTCTAAAACAAGAGGATTTTTTAAAAATCCTGCCTTCCAGTAAAGTCTTAGAATTTTATTATATATTTTCCTCCAAAGAAAGCTGTATTTTTTTTTCCTGATGGGGCTTAGGGTAAGGAATCTCTGGGTATTGTTTCACAAAATAGAATCAGATTTAATCTATCAATTTTGTCTGTAGCTAAAACAGTCAGGCTACACACATCCTACTGCATGTAGTTTTCTTTAGAGGACAGTTGAAGAATACAATTAACGGGCTCCTCACAAATGTCCTTTCCTGCAGTCTCAGAGGAGAGTGGTGACAGGCATTCAGGGTTGTCAGGTGAGGTATGAAATCATCACCAGTGTTCCGGTGGCATTGGAGAAACCTCAAGAAGGAAAGGATGAGTATCCTGTTTGCTTTTAATAATTGAGTCATATCATGTGTTTGGTAAGAACAAGACAGCTAAGGCTCATGCAGTTCACTGAAATTCAATTTTAGAAGAAGATGGTACAAAAAGTGCCTTGTCTTTCCGTGACAATGCTGGTCTTAGGTGAAAAGAGATTAAAGTCATGATCTTTTGTGGTCACAGGAGTCAGTCCTTCTGTTGCCTCGCAGTTTCCTCTCACCTCTCTTCCAGGGCCCTTTTCTCCAGTAGTACACTGATCACTTACAGGGCAGGTTACAGGAATGCAGCAGTAAGAAGTTCTCTGCGAGACCACTTAGTGTCCCTACACCCTTTAGACCAGTGGTTCTCAAACTTGTTCACACAGTGGAATTACCCAGGAGCTTCAGAAACTACCAGTGCCTACAGCCTACCGTGGAGATTGTGATTTAATTGGTCTGGGTGTGACTTTAGTTATTGGAATTTATAAAAGATCTTCCAGTGATTCTAATATGCAGATAAATTCGCATGCCTCCTTTATTCTCAGACCCCTTCTGAGTTCATCCTTCCCAGTGCCTTGCTTGTGCAGCAGCACCAGCATCTTGGGTGAACATCCCCATCTCCACCAGTCTCCCTGTGTTTTATTTATTCATTTGTCTTGGGCTCCCCTGATTGCATTCCAGTGAGACTCTTTTTCTATTCTCAACATCCGTCTTAATGCCTGACTCACAGGAGATGCTTAGCGATTGGTTTTTGAATCCACGGGATGAATAAAAACAAATAATAATACCATAATTTAAACAAATGGATTCGTGCCGTTCTGACTCTGGGCATTTTTACTGCCCAGGTAGGTGTTTCTCCCTCACTTGAAGAGTATAGATTTTCTAATCTCCTGGCTTCCCTTAAAGCAATGATAAGTATATAAAATTAAAGAGGAATATGTTCTGTTAGGTCATATTAGCTTGAGTCACAAAAGCCAGCTGTAGATAAGGGGACAAAGGAAGACTAAGCCTGCGATCAATAAAGCTCAAGGAAGTGACTGTAAAGTTTGTCAATTTCTAACAGAATAATTCCTGATTGCCTTACTTAAAGGATATTAATATATCTAATTGATAATAATGTGGTCAATTTATTGTAGCATTAAACATGCAAATGAGTTATCATACCACAATATTCACTGACATGCCAGCGACTTTTAAAATTTTATTTTATTTTATTAGGTGATAATGGGAGGCATAATTGTTAATGTTTGATTCTGGCAAAATACAATTAGTTTCTGTGAAACACATTGTGCATTAATGATATCATTAAGATTAATGAATATAAATGAATGAGCTGGGGATTTGAAATAGAAAATAGTGACTTTGTATCAGTCTGTAAAACTTGAGACAGATTTCTTTGATTTTTAAGGAATATGTGTGTGTTAGAGCTCCTGTTGCATTTTTATATAGACTAGAGGGAAATTAAATCAGCTACCAGAAGGATCAACATTTCTAAACATTTACGATCATTTTTTGGTATGACTGTTGTATATTGATTGCAGTTAAAGAAGGCCAACCATTAGTTTTACTTTAATAACTATTTTAAAGACAGCTTTCAATAGAAATTTCCAGGTCCTGTGTGCATAAAAGTACGTGTGTATTTTGATGTTTTAAAGAATAAGGATAATAAATCACAGTTCATTAAAATTAGATACTGACTTTACGGTGTTATTGTATATTCCAGATGTTCTCTAGTAAACATTCATTGCATTTATAATTTTAAAATATTAATGCAAAAGACCGATTAGTGTTTACTTTCTTTGCTCTGAGAGGTGGAGGACAGGAAAACAGAGGTCTTAGGGAAGAGCTGTGGGCCACGTGAATACCACGACCCCAAGAATTGCATGGTGTTTTGGGTATTGGTACATGGCTGTGTGTCCTGGTAGTATAGAGAGAAATTTTGCCACTGAAATCCAAAACCTAAAAACAGACTTATACATGGTCTGTGCTCTTGTAAGTGAAGCACTGTGTTTACAACATCCTTTTGCTGAACTAGACAGATAAAAGATACTGCCTTCAGGTAGGGCTTAATGTGGCTTCTTCATAACTAAATATCCTTGGTCTGACCTTCATGTAGTGTCTCTCTTTCTCCCTTTATATGCATACGTCTGTGTGAGCACACACATTTGTGTTTTATTTGTGTGTCTGTTGGCACGTTTTGTAGGGCAGCCCTTGCCCTTGAATTGCTACCTGAGTCCTGGTGGGACAGATGATGGCTGTGTGAGAGGAGAGGGAGGGGTTTGGGAACAGGGCTGCTGCTGGGCTTCTGGGGCCTGGTCTGAGCAGCCTGAATTCTTCTGCCAGCTCTGCCTTTTTACCATTTTCATGACCTTGGGCTCTTCTAATCTCGTTGCCTCACTTTCCTTGTTGGTAAATTGGACCAGCCTCTTCCCTTTGCACTTCACAAGACACTGATGAGGATTAATGAGGCGGAATGCAGAGCACGTTTTGTGTTTCTCTGAAGAGTACATTTAAGGGAAGGCAGAAGAAGTCAGGGTTGCTATCGCAGAGAGGCGGGACACATGTTGCTTAGCATAGTATACGATAGTCTCATGGAGAACGAACTCTCCATCAGCGGAGAACGAACTCTCCATCAGCTGAGAACGAGTTGCGGGCAGCAGCCCCATGTCTGTTCACTTCTGAACTGGATGATGGCATGCTAGTGCAGGACGAGAGAAAAAAGTCCACCCACACATGGGAGTAGTGGGAAGACAAACCGCATCCAGGGGAACATCTGCCTTCTGCATGCTTGCCTGAGAGGAACCTGGATAATCTAGAAAAAATTCATATATACCTCTGAGACCTATTCAGCTCCCCCGAGTTTGGAAAGGGTCGCCAGAGGCACCTGACTGTGTGTGCATGGTGCAACAAGGTCAATGGGATGTTGCCAGCCCCCACTCTCAGCGTCAATCTGACCTGACACCTTAAAGTAGAGTCAGGCCATGGAAGTGGTTGTAGGGTTTAAAACGGTTTGCACAGGGCTCTTCAGGTCTATGTGTGTTGTAAAGCATATCAGTGTCAACTTACGGACACAGGAAGCATGCTTGCTGGCTTCACGTGTGGAATCCCGTCCTGATCTCATTTAGCATGCTGTCTTCGGTCAGTCAGGGTTTGAATTCCAAGGTGACTTGCTGGGTTTTTTTTCCTTAGAAGATGTCTCAGATTTTTTCCCCCACCTCGTGTTAACTTTTGATGGAGGGGGTAAGTTGAACTAGGTAACAGTAAGATTTGAAAAAACAGTAAGTTTAATATGTGTGTAGCCTGAAAGTGATTTTATAATCTCAGACTCAGTCACTATACTTGAAATATAGATGATAGAGTTCAAACTCTGAGAAAAAATATTTTCATTGTTTATCTCTACATGTATCTCGTCACTTTAGGAATACTTTTAGGAATATCGCTCTGTTTAAGAAGCTCATAAAATACTTAATCGATGCCAGGAGTTTTACCACCCATATAGGTACATATTGCATGCTTGTTTCTGAAGCTGGTGGAGTTGGTAGCATCTTATAAAGGCTGTACTGTCAGCATCACTTCATTCTGCCCTGGGCAGCACCTCTTCCCAGCTGAACCTGTATGTTACTGTGAATACAGGGGTTTGCTAAATATTAGTTCACGGTCCCAGCATTAGCTGTGTATCATTTAGAGATGAAGGGACATCATTGAAGAAAATACACTGGAGTTATTTCCAATAGTCAGATCTTCATAAATGCTCTCGTATGAGAAAAATGAAGTTGTATTACCCAGTGTTATTAGAAATGCTATGTTTTGTTGGATCCGTGTGTTCGCAAAGTGGAGAATATTTTCCTGCCGTGATTGATGTTAGGGCATTTATGAAGATAGTCCGCTATATTTCATATGTATATGAGAGTGTCATTGTTAAAGTGTTCAAAAGAAAATTATGTATGTGGTTTATATTTTATTATTTCTTCCCTAGGATGTAATTTTTTCAATACCATGATTCCTGTCATATTGTCAGTAGTGATTTGATGGCTAATACGCCAGATATAATTAGATTTAAAAAAAAGGTGATGGGGACGTCAAGGCAATGTAGCTTTCTTGTGAAAAGCCTTGAGCAAAATCATGCGTGTTACATTGTAGAAAGCACCAATTGCATACATTTAAAAAGTCTTCAGGATTTTTGCGGGCAGGGTGGAAAGTGGAACTGAATGCAGAAGGCTTAGGCTGCAGTGCATCTTATAGGCACAGTCTTGCCAGTGACCCCACCTGCGATTTTTGCTAAATGGAACACATGTTTTAGAAAAATGCCTCTCTTTGGATAAATTTAGACTTTGGCGTATTGTCTGTTGGAAGCTTTTAGATCTCCTCTTTTCTTTATGCGTGGGAAAAAAACTCCATTTCTCCCTGGAAGGCAGCCTGCCCTGTGCTTCAGTCCCCTCCCTGGCAGGCTTGGGATTTGTCTTCTCTGGGGAGAGACAGACGCATGCAGTATGAACTGCTGTTTCTTTAACCTTGTTGATCTTTGGTATTGGGCTGTTATTTTAAAATTTCAAATGACTATTTAAAAAATATAGGCCAAGGTGATTCATAGTTCCAGGGTTTGCTCCTGAGTGTATACAATCTCCTGGGACTTTAAATAGAATGGAACCTATTTCTAGGTGTCTTTTTCCTTTTGACCATTGATGACACTGGGGCTAAGTATCTGGTTCATTTGGATGTGACTTTGATAAATGGTAAATATTTCTAAAGATTAAACATAATAACGTTGGACAGTAATTTTGGAATATTGCGGTATGGCTATTAGGAATGAAGATAAGCATCAACCGTAGCTAAACGTGTAACCTGTTCTTGGAGTTTGCATGAGGACTGTCCCGTGTATTTCCACCCTTGGGCTTCAGCACCTTCCTGGTGTCACAGTGCTGCTTGAAGACGAGGAGGGAGTGCTGAGGAGCTCAGCCTCTGTTCCTGGGCAGCATGAAGGAGCCTTGAAGCCAGGAAGGTCGCTGAGTGGCATGGGAAGCAGATGCTTGGTGGGATGATAATGGCATGGAGGAGGAAGGGGAGTTTGGAGACATGCCTGTGGGCTTGGTAGGGAGGGACCAGGTATCCAGAGTGAGTGGCTGAGCTGCTCTTACCTTGAGGGCAGTGGGACCAAATTCCCAGCAGGTGGCCTCTTCCTCTTGCCCAGCTTCCTGACTGATCCTCAGCCCATAGTAATGTCATCACTTTACACAGGAGCATCTGAAGCTCAGGGAAGTTAAGGGACTTTCCCCAGGCTTCCCGTGTTTCTCCTTTGCAGAGCCTGGCCAGGGACTTGCTGTCAGGGTAAGGTTCTGTCTTCTGAGCATGCTGGAGAGTGTGACTTACAGAAATCAAAGGGAAGTTTCAGGGTTGGGATTCCCCTTGTCTGCCTTCTTCTCAGCAGTGCTCAGGACAGGGTGTGCAGCCTGGCCTGAGTCATCTTACCTGAAAGGAAAGTGATGTAAGGAGCACCTTCAATGGAAATTCCAGAAAAGACAAAGAGATTTAGACTAGAAAACAAAGAGCTGCCAAAGCCCCTCTGGTTATCGAGGATGTGCACGCATTGTGTCTGGAACCACAGCTGAAGGGGTGCCCTCGGAGTCGTGGAATTCACTCAGCTGTAAAAAAATATGTATGTTCTGTTTCGAACTGGGTAATTTGGAGTTGTTCAGAGTCAGCGTGGAGCCTCTGCAGGCCCAGAGACTTTTAAGAAGAAAGTAGAGACCGTACCCCATAGCTTGTCTCTGGCTGCCCTCTTCTGTCACCTGCTTTCGCCCTGGGGGCCCCTCTCTCTTCTGCCCCAAAGCAGCTGAGACCTGGTTCCTCATCTCTTTTAGAGACATATGGCCCACGGAACCTGGGGTTCCAAATGCTCTTTCTGATATGTTCTGACCACTAGCAGCTTAGAGTTTGGTAATGTACCCTCAGGAGCTAAAATCTTTAGCAATTTTCATGTGTCCCTTTCACCTTGAAAGCATGCCTCCCTTCTTTGTTTAAACACTAAGAAACAATAGGGTGGTTAGAGTCAGCCTGACAGGGTTCGAATCCCAGTTCTGCCTTTCCTTGGCTGTGTAATCTGAGGAAGTTACTTATCCTCTCTGAGTGTCGGTTTCCTCATCTGTAAAATGGTAATAACAATATAACTAATGAGGATTAAATGAGATGAGTTGTATGAAGGACTTAGAGTAGTTACTGGCACATAGTATGAGATCAATAAATGTTGGCACCCTGACCAGTGTGGCTCAGTTGGTTGGGTGTTATCCTGAAAAGCAAAAGATCACTTGCAAGTTTGATTCGCACTCAGGGCACATGCCTGGGTGCCGGGTTCGGTCCCCAGTTGGGGTGCCTACCGGAGGAAACCAGTCAATGTTTCTCTCGTGCACCAATTTTCCTTTCTCTTTCTTCCTCCCTTCCCCCCCTCTAAAAAATAAATACGTATTTAAAAAAATGTTGGCTATTGTTAATATTTAGAAGTGAAACCTGGAGGAAAATGAAGTACAAACACTAAGGGGTTTAAATGTAAACACTGAAATGTATATTTGAACAAATGTCAGAGGCACATTGGTCATTGACATCCGGGGTCTCTTTACCTCTTAAATACACAGAGGCGTGATGACATTGACAACGCTGGAGACTTACATGCACTCATGAATAGTTTGTTTCTCCCTTGTAACTTCTTCTGACCTTTATATTACCTTTCTAAAATATAACACACTCATTGGCCACTGGCATTTACCCTATGAGTGGAGAAAGTAATCAATGAATGAATGGGGAGATTTATCCACTTGGCCATACTGGATTTTCTTATAAGTGAACATACATAGAGACGTATGAACCCTTTGGTCTTTTGTCTAAAAGTAACAGACAGGATATGGTAGTCAGTGCATTTTGTGGCTGTTTGTCTACCCTGCTAAGAAGCCGTGATTGCTGCCATACACACCTGAGAAAACACTAGGGGGAAAATCCCACCACAGACAGTGGCGAAGGATTTGGAAATCATATTCCTGGCACACTGAGCACTGATTTGCGGGATGAGAGATGGGTAACAGCAGTGCTCTCCTGACGCACTTCCCTCTGGCGACCAGGAGGGCAGCACCGCCGCCCCCAGCAAGAAATGGTCCTGTGCTGCCCTCACACTTCACCTCCCTGGGTGTCTGGGTGGCCCCGGGAGCAGAGGCTGAGACTTGCCGGCAGGGGAGTGGATTAGGCTGGTGGAGTTCAGCGGGCAAGGTTAAGTTTGGAAACATTCCCCATCTTTGGTTTTTACAAAACTCCTCTGTGTCTCTCACAGCAGTTCCTCAGGGAGTGTTCAGTGGCTGAAGAGTGGGTAAAATCAGTTACCTTTGCTTTAAGTAACCAATGTGGAACTAGTGACAGAGGCAACTTGTTTCTAAATTTATGAGAAATACCTGGCCGTGTAAATCAGGTGACAAACCTGGATCGTGGAACCAAATGACATGACTGTGAACCATGATTGCAAAATCTCAGTCTGACCCTTTGTGAAAGTGTGTATAAGCCAGTGCTTCCCACTCTTTCTCTGATTTTCCTGTCGTGATTTGGTATTATTTTTGTTTCCATGAGCCATCAATTGTGTTAATTAAGAAAAATAAGTTTAACCTATACTACAGTGTCCCTAGATATTATTGAGTATTGTTCTATGAAGTAAATTATGATACTATAGAGAGGGCATATGGTGTAGCCATACAAATAATTTTTTAAAAAATCAAGTACCATGAAGCCACTGGCTTCAGATCACAAGGAATGAGAAAGCCCAGCAGACTTTGTTGAATACACATGTGAAAGGCTGGTACTTGGCAAATTGACTCGCAATATTGTGAGCATATTCCACGACGGTATAAAATCGCAGGAAAAAATGGGTTTATTAATGGAAATTAGGCTAGATCATAATTATTACCTGTGAACATCATCATTTGAAGTTTTTATTGCATTTCAACACATGGCTTACCTTGATGAGAAAATATACAGCGAAGGGTGAATGTAGCAATTTTCCTCTTACTATTCCCTCTGCTAAGCCATTATTGCTTGATGTTATTTTTCAGCAGCCTTTCATTTTTGTCCCAAATGTTTTTGCCTCTGGCTGGTTTTATTTCTTTAAAATGTATGTGTATCACTTCTCAAAGTGATACACTTTGACAGGTAATCGATATTTTTTCATACCAGATTTGCTGGTGCAATGGCTGTAATCCTCATCTTAGACTTAGTTAATGGTTGAATACCAGCCCTAGATTTTTATCTCAAAATATTCTTGTTAAGAAACATACTTTCACCCTTAGCTAAACTCCTTTTTATCACTCTCGCTCACCAAACACCTCTCACTGCCAAGTGCCTGAGATGTACAGAGTCCACTTATCTGGGGTGCACATCACGTGACTTTTTGACAGTGTGCCCTCGAAATGTCTTCTGACAGCACTTCCAACTGCCTTACGCAACTGGTCACAGAAAAGATACTTCTGCCTTTTTCTTTTTTTCCTCCTGGCAAACCACGCTCTTTATTTCAAAGGGAAAAGTATGTTCCTTCCTTCTGTCTTGTGAGAACTTGGTATCTCCCATTAGACCCCACTTTATCTACAAGGACCTGCTCAATGAGGGGCACAGTCCTCAGAGCACATGTGTGTACTAGGACACCCTGTGTGGCTTTTGCTTTGACAAGTTCAGCTTCTTTGGTTGAGTTTTTTTGTTTTCCAAAATCAGGACTTCCTTATGCCTCTGTGCATAGGTAACAATGACACGCCAAGTTGGTGAACGTATTCTGACCTGCTGCCAAGGCACTTTGTCTAAGAGGGCGCTTTGAATTCAGGGAACTGTTGACACTCCTCTCAGGAGGGTGACTTGAGGGAGAAAGGGTGACAACTGTCATTCCCATTGTTTTCATTGAAGAGAAAGGTATTCTTTCTCCCCGGCGAATATTAAAGCACACGAGGGCCTGTAAGGGTGGGGACCGCCAGCTTTGCAGATCGCCCACAGCAGCAAGCCCATCTCTCCCTCCCTGCTCTTAGAAGTTTTCTTTCCTTTTGTGTTTATTTTTTGGGATTTTCACTTTAAACAAAAATTTATAATTTCTAAAAATCTCTTTTAAAACAGTTGTTTTTCTGGAACTCGTCGGTGCACTTCGGCTTCAGCGATGACCAGTCTGGTGCTGTCCTTTGCTTTTAGGGATGGCCTTCCGACCCCACACGTGAGGAAGAACTAAAGGTCCTCCGGGGTTTTCTTCCTTAAGTGGCATCAAGTGAGACAGCTGCGTGGAAGGACACGCAGACACCCTTCTCTGCTGATGCCTCTGCTAGTGATGCCATTTCTTGACAACGTTTCTCTTTGTGTGTCTGGAGATGTATGCAAAGATCGTTAGGGAACATAAAATGCAATCAATTATCCTCGGTGGTTAGATTCATAAATCCCTGAGCAGTTTTTAATGACATAATCTAATCAATTGATAGCAAGCCTAATAGTGTGTTGACAGGCAGAAAGAGACAAAAAGCTAGTGTAATAGCAGGTGGATGGGTAAGGAACCACTAGACACTTCCTTCTCTGCCCCCACATTTAGAAATCTCTAGATAGTTGCTTGCATTAGGTAAAATCCAGGAATTACTGATTTTTTTAAAAAAATTATGCCTGCCTTTCTATCTGGCTTTCAAGAAAAAGACTTCTGCCTAATGGAAGGTGGTTTCCAGACAAACTGTAGATAGTCTTCGTACCTGCCTCTCAGAACCAAACTGTTCTCTCAGTTTAAACATCTTTAGAATGGAAATCAAGGGGGGAATAATTTGTTATAAATTGGTGGTATTATATATTGCCACTCCTGTGCCGAGCCAGTAATGAAAACTTAATATTCATCTCTTGGCTGCTCTGAATTGAAGTAAGATGAGGATGAGCGGAGTAAACAAGCTGAAACAGACTGTGAAATTGCACATGATGGGAATCTTTTTTATTTTTTTAGCTGCTTATAGACTATAAATAGGTTAATACTTCAAGTCATGATGGCTCTTAGAATTTATTCTCCCTTTTTACATTTTGGTCAGGTGTCTATAGAACTAAGTTGTTATCATGAGGGAAATTAAAATCTAAAATGTTTCCATGATCGGGCTAGGAATCGATGGGGCCAGGTATTTATGTAAATGAATTGGCTTTCACGCTGATAGGTGTAAAGTGTTCCTTCCTCTGTGGCTGGAGGGCTGCCACCTGAGCCCCGCGATTGCAGGTTTTCTGGCAGCCTGTGTGTGTGTGTGTGTGTGTGTGTGTGTGTGTGTTCTACATTTTTTCTTTGATGCCATCAGAAGAGATGAGCGCCAGGCACGGTAGTGCCGCTTGGCTGACCAGCCGTGCCCCAGTTTCGCACAGGTCCCAATCAGCAGCGGCTGCTTCTAACAGAGGTGTCTGTCGCCACTGATTTACTTAGCCACTTTGACCTTATAGTTGCTTCAGAAGGGGCTTGACCCAAAGCCACGGCTGAAAGCCATTTAAGGGTCGTCGGGAATGACAGAGCCAGCATTTTGAAGAAGAAAACACAGGGATCCCACGATTTCCTGTCTCACAGCCAGAGCCTCCTCCGCCAGCATAAATGCATTAGGTGTCTGAGCCCACTTGCTGCGCGCTCCCACCGAACTGGCAGCATCCGCGATCTCCGAAGTTGCTGGAGTGAATAACTAAGCGGGACCAGCTGACTCCGGGCTCCAATCAGCTAGAGCGTGATGTAAGTGTTTAGCAGCTGCCGGCTCTGAATTAGCGTGCCGAAGTAGAGGTAGTACAGCATGGCTAGACTGTTGTGAGAGGCTCAGAGAAAGCGGAGGGGGAGATGGATGAGTCCAGCATTCTAAGACGAAGAGGGCTCCAGGTAGGAGATCCTTCCCTTCTTTAAATGTAGCATTGTCACTGGCCAGCCATGGAGGATTTCAAAGTTCCCTTTTCATTCCTTTCTTGGGCTCAAATATGTGCACAGTTCTTAGTATCCACTTGGCAACGTGATACTCGAAGTCTCTAGTTACCGGGCTCAATGACACATCACAGGGTTCCATGAGAAAGGCTCTTTGGTCAGAGACAATAGATGCAACTTTTAGTTTGCTACTTTGTTGGTTGGTTGTTTTTCAGCTGGTTGTTCAAGAATAGTTAAATCGTGGCTGGCAGTGACAGCTGATGAGCCGATCTGGCACGCTGTCAAGTGTCTGGGGAAGTCTGTCCAAGGAAGCAGCTCCGCTCAGCTCTGGGAACCCAGGACTCAGTTTTGTGTGGGGATCGACCCCAGTGCGCGGCAGCATCTGTCTGTCGCCTTGCAGATGTGTGCAGCTGCTGAGAGTTCGCCTACTGTCAGGGAGATGAAAGTTTCTGCTGGCAGCACCTTCAAAGTTCACCGGAATTTGTTTATGTTGAGATGAAGAAAAGATATGTTGTATCTTATCGCCTTGCTTTTTGTGCCCAAGTTTCTCTAATTAAATTACTCTGACTTTGGTGTTCAAATGTATTCCAAGTTAAAGCTTGGCAAATTGGAAAACTTGAAAAAAACATCTGTTGGCAGTTTGTAAGTTTAAGGAAGCCAAGACATAAGTATGTTCAAAATTAGCATGCTTAACTCCTTGGTAACTCTTTTTTCTTCTGTGTAAGTGACATTTTTCTCTATGAAAGAATCTAATCATTAGCCATTGTTAAACTCTCATTCATTATTCTTGAAATTCTTTTAAAAAATGCATGCTTCAGGATACAGAATACAGAATATGTAACACATTTAGAAATGTTTTCAGATGTCCTTAATGGTTTTTGACTCATGGCTGGTATACCCATCTGCTTTTTATTCTTAATGTCAGTGATTAATATTATTTATATTGTTCTAATATTTTAATATTGTAGGTAAACTAAGGATTATTTGCAGGTAAACAAAATAGGGATTGAAGAAGTTTGTGTTAAATGTCATCTATTGTTCCAAACCTAAGTGAACAGCCTGCCTCTTTAACGATTTCCAGTGTGGTCATTGTTTTGAATGTACAGTGTGGTTAGTCACTGCTGTGGGTTTCCTTTCCTTTGTTTTCATCACATCTATAAAGTTCTCGTAATGCACAGCTGTTTGTGTGGGTCCACATCCTCTCCGGGGTCACTAGTTAAATATGAAAAGGCTCTTTGTTATAAAGATGATAAACTCCATTAAACTTCTAATGATACAGATTGTTAGTAAATTGATGGCAATTCTGCTGATAGTTTTCTCCTGGCTTTAGTTCACTTTAATTTTGAAATGTATTTTCTATGAGACACTCCCTTTTGTGGTTTATTTCTGTAACATATATTATCACAGCTTCAGAGGACGTAGTGAAACATGGTGCTCTCGAGGGGTATAGATTTCATAGGCCTTTTAATTTTAGACATAAAATGCCACTATTTAAAATAGCAGAGCTATTTTCTATCTGAGAGCTTTGTAACAAAACAAAGGAAACAGTTCTTGTTAAAACAGTGCTTAGAGTGTTAGATCTTCATTGTACTTCACATACTTTTGCTACACCTGCTAAAATCTATGTAATGTATCAAGAATGCTTGCTTTCTTTTATGAATGAAATAAATGCCTTTACTTTGTGAGAAATAACAATACAAAAGTCCTTGAAAGTTCTGCCACCTCATTATGACTTACTTTTGCTTAAACAAAGCCTGTTTTTTAATTCCACTCCCATTATGTCTATTATTTTTTTAAAAAAAATCACATATGCAGAGTAGTTATTTGCAGAAATTTCAATATAAGGAAACTATTTACAAAACACTAGGTGTTAGTATTTATTTGTATTACAAAAGCTGCCACTGTAGAGTTCACCAGAGCAACGCCACCTAGTGAATTTACGAATTAAATTAATTTACAAATATATACTGTGGGAAACATTTCAACATGAAATGAGGTACAGCTGTGGTGAAGGGAGGCAGAAACCTACACATTTGTATTCCTAATTGTATTAGGTAATCCGATCAAGTCACACGCACTTTTGGTGTCTGTTCATTCTTCTGTAAAATGCACACTGTGACATGACTTTTCAAAGGACTAAGTAGAGATTGGTGTAATTGAGTTTGTAAAAGTTAAAGGCCATATAATAAATATACTAACATATAGTAGGCACTCAGTAAGTATTATGTTGTTGAAAAGTGGGATGATTTCTATTCTTTATAATATTCCATGTCATTACTGGTGAGATGAAGTAGTTTGTTTTGTTATTTGAATTTAACTTGAAGTTAGAAGACTCATCAGCAAAGACAGTTGACATTATTTATTTACAGAGATTATTTTGAAAGGCTATTGGCATTTTTTAATCCTCCCTCAAGGATATATTTATTGATTTTAGAGAGAGAGAGAGAGAGAAACAAAGGGGATGGGCGGGGAGAGAGAGAGACAGAGAAAGAGAGAAACATCAACATGAATGAGAAACATTGATCAGTTGCCTCCCATATGCGCCATGACCAGGGATCAAACCGGCAACCTAGGTATGTGCCTGACTGGGGGATCGAACTCACAATGTGTTTGGTGTACAAGATGACACTCCAACCACCTGAGCCACCTGGCCAGGTCCGGCTACAGGCTTTTGTGTACTAATAAGGGTTTGTTGGTCTGTCCCACTGCAGAGGTGCTTAGTGTCAGGTGCTCAAAACTGGAATGGACCAGTGCTTTCGATAACTTAAAGCCTAGTGTGAGAAATCTGGAGCACACACACATTCCAGTTATCTGAAATTTAACTTGATAATAATGTGGAATGTTTTTAGTATAAAATAATGCAGTATATGTTTGGAACCTATTTTCAGAATTTTAGTACCTCTAGCTTTTGAAACACTGGCAATACTAGTGGTGTCTTTAAAATTTGCACTTTGAGAAATTGGTTTTAGTCAGAACATACAATTTCTCAAGGCATGACTTCCTCATAAAATGGCAGCACAGCTGAGCTGTTCATCTTAAGTGACTGCACTTTTCCATCTTTTCTGGGGACTGTGTTAATATTTCCAGTACTACTGATAGCACTTCAATCACTGCCTTTGAAATGAGAGTGAGGGAAAGAGGCCCCAATGGCTCCCACTGTTAGAATCGGGGGAAACTTTTCAGATTGCATCTCAAAGCAGGGGAAATTCTGACGGATGGATAGGCTTGGGCAGACCTTGGACTTGGGGCAATTTGAATTCCTGGACAGGTCTAATTCGTCAAAGGATAACTGGCTCCTTTCGGGCCTGATATTCCTCATACATGGAATATATTTGTTAACTGCCATGGAAATTGTTTTAGTGATTCCTATGATATGTTTCCCTGTTATTTGTTTTAATGAAAGCGTCCCTACCCCTAATGTGATGGATCCCGAGGCTGGGGAGAAATGAATCACAGGCATCGCTAGGGACCACTGAAAGAGGGAGGTATCCAGAGAGGCCTCCCGGGAGTTCTTTGCTGCCATCCCCTTGTGCTTTGCTTCAGTTGGTGTCATCTGTTGATTTTCCTGTTCCCTGATTAGATATTACCATTTTAGTCCACATCTAGACTGTCACATGCAGCTAGAATATTTAATTTTTTTTTCCTATATAATGCAATTAACAACTAAATTTTTGTAATTTAGACTTCTGAGTTTGTGTTTAGGTTTTTTTGTTTCATTTGCTTCATCAGGGCCCCGCCCCCCATACCTGACCTCATGCCCCAGTCTTATTTGAAACAGCAGCAGAGAGCTAACATTCTTACCTTGGCCTAGGCTCTGATTTTCCACTGGTCTTGATCTGGAATTCAGTTTTATAAAGCAGCGAGGCAAGCTGATGCTCTTGTTCTGACTGGGTATCACACTACCTCTGTTTTCCAGTGCCCAAATGCATTGTGGGCCATTTAATTCGTAATGTCTCAGTGTTTCTGCTGTGCCAACCTTAATGTGATTATGGATGTGTTTACACTTTACCTGAACTTTAATAGCAGGATCATGACGTGGGAGTATTACTCCATCCTTACTCATTTGAAGAGTCTGGGTGGTCATAAGAAAGAAGTCAGGTTAGAGTATTGTAATGGCAACTGTACTTTGGGATATGGTACTTTTGTTCTTCAGAGGTTCCAGAAAGTCATGGATACTTGTTTGGGACAGAAGAGAATCAAGATAGATGGTAAATGAAGTTTTGGTGGTCATGTGTGCCTAAATTCATCAGGCCAGTTGCAGCCATAGCTCAGTGGTGATTCTTACCCATTGGAGTTGAATTTCTGTCTCTGAGGTAGAAATAAAATACTCTGGTTTTAGTTTCCTGATCTTCAGGGGATAAGGATGGAGGGCTCTCAAAATCTTATGTTCACCCAAATTTTTATTTTGCACTCTAAGAATTCTAAGAATTGGTTTTCTTAACAAATGTTTTAAAAAATAGCACAAAATAAACAAATTTGAAAGGCAAAGCACTAGAGATGAGACCAGAAAAGTACACAGGAACTAAATTGGAGACAGTCCTGTGCATTTGTACTCTATGCTGAGGGAGTGATGGAAAGTCACATGAGGATTTTAAACCAGCAACTGATGTGGAGATCTAGGCTGACAAGCAGGATGGACTGGAGAAGGGCCTATTGCATGGTGCGTTGTTTTAAAATTACTGAATGAATGTGTGTCTTACACTGAAAGTGTAGATTCAGATATATGTCCAGTGGTAGTGAATGGCTCTGTCACATTAGACAAGTTTCATAACCATTCTGATCTTTGTGTCTACATCTGTAGAAGGAGATTTAAAAATGAGGTGTTTAAAGGTTGAAAAATTCTGTAAATATTTTCGAGCAGTGTCTGGCACATAGTACTGACTCTGTTTACTTAGTAAACCTCAGTTTGCTTCCTTCTGTCTTGCCGCAGAGTCTTTCAGAGTGGGACCCTAACTAATCAGATACGGGTATCAGGCAGGGTTTAGGCAATAGAAAAGGTAACGTGCATGAATCGAATACTTTGAGGAGAGTTTAATAAAAGGGACTCTTTAAGGTGTGGGCAGGGTGTAGGGAAAGGTCAAGGGATGGTGCACTCTTAAGGGCTAAAAACAACAGGGAACCACTAACATCACTAGACCTAAAGGAGTGAGAAAGAGAGCAGTCCCAGAACCTGGAGACAGGAGAGGAATATGACAGGTACCTCAGGTGCAGGGACACAGCCAGCTCATGGTGACTCCACAGGGAGGTGACGGGGGACATCTCAACCTTAATTTCCTTCATCCTCTGACCTCTTGCTGGTGCTCTCCATTAAAAAAACCCAGTCAGAAGCCAGAGGGCCGAGGAAGCCCACGGGCATCATCTGTGCACGGGAGCCCCCAGTGCAGGGTGGAGGGTGGATCTGGATGGGGGGCCGAGCACGTGTGGCATGGTGTACAGTGAATGTGTGTCGAACCCCTCTTAGCGTTTGCCCAGCCAGAGTCCATGTCCAAATTTCACAGTGGAGGCCTCTGGGGCCCGAGATGAGTTCAAGTGTGCAAATGGATTCAAAGCTGCTTTATTTTGAAAAGTCGGGGTCCCCAGCCAGGTCTGACTTTTGTATAATGATGTCTTTCCAATCAGGCCCTTGATCCTCCTGGGACATGTTGGTTTGTCCCCTTCCACTTCAGTGTCTGAAGCACTTGGGTCTCCTTTGAATCAATAAGGCAGGATACCTGCACTTGAGATCCTGAGAGCAATCTCAATTTTGTACTGCTCTGCTGGACCAGTCGCAGCTCAGGGAGGTGATGTGTGAGAGGAATAGCCCCAGAGACCTCTCACCATTCATTTCCCAGCTTCCTTGAGCTCTGCCCTATAGCAAGGTCCTGTTGCACTCAGCCTGGCTGTCTCTGCTCCCCGCGAAATGCCTTCACAGAATTACAGCCTCACATTATGTCCTTGGCTTTTATTGAGTGTTTCTAAAAGAAATGGCTGTGAGAGAACACTTTGCACTCCGTGTAAAGCTCCCCTTGAAGCCCTATCCATTACATTGGGCACTGTCTCTTGTAGTGGGCCCACATGAGAAATTAGCTGAGAGTTCAGTGCTCACAAAGTTTCTTTCTCCCCAGGTAAGCCGGCTGCTTCTTTGAGTCCGAGAGCTGGCTGTGTGTTCCCACTGCTGTCTTAGCTGATTAGAACGGAATTTCATCGCCAGTTGTGACAACTTACTAGATAAAATGAGCCACTGTTTAGCTTTTATTTCCTTCTTTTTAAGAATTGTGTGGTTGTATTTATTATACCTTTTTCAAGTTTTAAGTTGCCTAAAAAGATTTCTCAACCTGAGATCTAACAATGTAATAATGTTGAGTTTAAGGCAGTAAAATTTAAATGAGTAATTTCTGAAGATGAGAGAAGGAGACTAAAGACCAGCTAATCAACAAACCGGATAAACAATAAAAATTAGAATTACGTGAACTTACAGAGATCAATATGCATGCAGCAACTGGTCATTTTATTGTTGGCACAGAGTTTAATGAAATCAATTTCAGTGTTTGAGTTTACTTGAAACACATTTCAGGTAAATTATGAGTAAAAACAGGTTTTGAAAGTGTCTTAGAAGTCATATTTTTTGTCTCAGAAGCAACAAAGAGCATGGAGACTGGCAAATATCTTGTGAGACACACGTTAAAAGACAATGTTGCCATTAAAACCAGGCTTTTAACAAATCCTTAATAAGGGGGAAAGTTGGCAATAATAATGTCAAGTGAAAAAACAGATTATTAAACTGTGTACATAATCCATGTACAATTCCATAAAAAATAGGTAGCATACATATACACATATGCACATATATGTGTGAGAGGCGGGGTGAGTGCATGTGTGTGTGGGGGGAGCCTTGTGGGGCAGGAGGTAAGAGTATGCAAGGGCTTTGGAGTGTTCAAGGTCATTCTTCCTGGTGGGTGTTGGCCAGGCTAGTTAACTCCTAAACAATAAAATATGCTTAGTTGCAGAGGTGTTGAGGATGAATTAAAATGAGGTTTAAAAAGCCTAAAAAATATATATCATATCTAAATTATTAACAACCTATTTCCTTTTTCTTCATTATCATCTAAAATAATGGGGAGAAAATGCACATAGTGAATTCACTATATCTGGATCATGGGATCATAGAATTATTTTTATTCCAACTATTCTGTACTGAGCATGTATTACATTTATAATCAGTTTAAGAAGTGCATTTGGGGGGCCTATTTTTTGATGTTTTTGCTTTGTTGTCTAAGAAAAAAACTTTGTATTCCTCCCTACCATCAAATAAAGGCTCTTAAAGACAGTCTTTTATTTTGTACATTTTTTTTGGAATTGAGAAAGGTAAATCAATTCGTGTGATGCGCAGCTACAACCTTGGGACAGAGGTTTGACCGAGGCTGCCCTTTGGAACCACCTGAGAGCTCTCCAAAGCCTAAGGCCTAGGTGTAAGCTGTGTCATTTCAGTTTGCTGGTCTCGGTGGTACGCAGTCAAGGTTGAGGGAGACCTGCTGATCCTAAGGAATTACAGATCCAAGGCACTCCCAAACGATGGAACATACTACGTCTGTATCTCCAAATACAAGGTTTGACAACCTTTACAAGGTCTGCCAGAGGTTGAGCCTCTTTTCTTCCAGTGAGACTTGGGTTTATTTTTATAGGAAAGTGGGTGAAGGGTGGATGTACTCATTCTTGACTTCCCACATAATGGCAGTGGTAGTAATGTGAGAGCTCAAACCATTAACCAACCCCCTTTGGGGGGCAATCATTATGGTGGTGTGCCCGGAGGCGGCCCCAGCCCATTACCCTGAAAGGACCCAGTGCACTGGTGGTGTGAGGGTGCAATTTCACATTTTTTAAACTGCTGGCACATGCTCAATGGTTTACATCAGGAAACCACCTCAAGGGCATGGCAAGGCAGTTGCTTTGCCCCTCGAATCGTTCTCCTAGCGCTAGAGATAACAGATGCCCGTGATGCGGGGCCCGTATCATAGACAGTCTTCAGTAATGTGCACGCTTGAGTTCTCAAAGCATTTGCTATTCTGCTTAGATTGTGAATGTGGGTGCTTTTGATTCTGGCTGTCAAGGACAGACTCCGTTCTTTGCCATTCTTTTAATAAATGGTTAATAATAATAATAGCAACAGCAGCGTATATTTGAACAGGTTTGTGTCAGAGGCCTGAGTGTTGCATCATAAATATACATCATTGCACTTTCATTCCAGGCTCTAGCAGAACAAAATTGAGCGGAATATGGTACCAACCTGTGAGGGGTTGTCAGTATGGTGGGGGAGAACAGCAATTTCTGTAGCAGCTTGTGGCAAAACTTACTTCTGTCGCAATGCATGGGGATGTGCCCAGCTATGCTTGCAGGAGGCGGGGAAGGCTTTGTGGAGGTGGGGATATTTCCTGTTGGTGAAGGATGAACAGGTGCTAGTTAAGCAAGAGGGGTGTTCCAGGCAGGGGAAGCAGCAGGGTGTGGTGGTCACGCAGGGTGCAGTGGCCACACAGGGTGCACCCTTTACAAGGTGCTGCAAATAGTGCATGTAAAAGGCAGGAAGTGATAAGCAGAGTTTCAAGGATGATGCCATATTGAAGGGTTTGGACTTTCCTCTAACAATGGGAAGCCACTGAAAGGTCTTAAGTAGAGTGCAGAAATATTTCACTGACAGTCAACTGGTCTGTCAACCATTCATGAAGAATGTCTGAGAAGAGCCCAAGAACAGCAAGAGAGGGGATGCTGCTGGACCGAGAGGTTGACAATGGAAGAAAACTGAGAGCAGAATTAACAGGACTTGATGACCTTTTGGGATGTTTGGCAAAATAGACGGAAGAAGCTGGAGGTGACTCCCAGGTTTCAGGTGTTAGGACTAGAAACAAATAAGAGCTAGAAATAAAACTGATTTGGATGGTGAGAGATGATTAGTTGGTTCTGTGTATCTTGAGTCTGAAGCACCTATGGAAGCCTTCAAGGAAGAGATTTCAGTAAGCAGCTGGATATATGGACCTAGACTTCCAAAGAGAGGGCAAGCCTGCATATAGATTCTGAGGTCATCCGCTTTCAATAATTAATTGAGCTAGATTGTGAATAAAGACAGAACTCAATTTCTCCCAAGCTAATAGATTTCTGTTAGAATGGCTTTCAAAAATTACCATAAAGTATCTTAATACTTATTTTGCAGGACTGGTTAAAATTACATAGAGAGCAAAGTAAATTTATGGTTTAGTGTCAGGCCTTGAAAATAATGTATCCAATTTTGAAGATAGTTTTTGTTTTTTGCAAATTGCTTCCAACTTTGACAACTTGCCTACAAGTCTCATTGCAATACAATTTTGAAAAGGCACAATGAAACATCTCAAAGCAGAGGCTGTAATGGAAAAAGCAATTCATTCTTAAATGAAGATGATGAGGTTGGTACTGTATTGCTTGAAACAGTGAGTGAATTTAAAACCTGAGTGAGAGTACAAATTCAGCCAAGATTTTTTGTTCCATTTGAATGGAAGGGGGTACAACCAAGAAAGGTGCACAACATGTGTACAATTTTATGTTTTCTGGTGCACTGTTTCCACTTTGTGTTTGTATATACAAAGACATGATCATATGGATAAAATAAACTGAATTATTTTCTCTTTCCCTCTCTCCCTCCCTCCCTCCCTCCCTCCCTCCCTTTTGTAACAAACGAGGACCCAAGCTTATCTTTATTAGCTGCAAAACCTCAGTTTCTCCCTGTTGGGGACATGCAAATCCTTAGGAAAGTAACAGGGAGTTACAGGTAGAAAGTGTTACAATGATCCTGAAATGACTGTAGAAGACATTAAGTATTTTTAAAGGATTTTTTTTTAGCTTAGTGCTCAAAGTTAGTGAAGTATCAGCTAGGTTTAGGAAGACTTTATTTTATATTATTTTCATCATAATGATATTTTCATGATGAGATATTGCTAGTTTTATATTTTCTAATTGCCCAGTCTCTCAAGTTTAGCATTGCTGTGAAGGTGAAAATGGAATAATACCATTGATTTGACTATTTATATTTTTCCATTATAACTTTATTCTAAATATACATTATTAAGCTCACAGATTTATTTCCCATGAACAGATTAGCGATATAACTAAAAGAAACTAAAACATTATGGTACATACATATTACATTTGGCTAATGTGATAGGTTCAATCATTCTCTTAAATTTCCCCTCCTCTGTGATAGAAGCACACATTTACTCCCTTGCCCAGACCTCATGGTCTCATGCCCGGCAGGGACCCTTTTCCCCACTTGACTCTGGGCTCAGTTATGTGCCTGCTTTGGCCTATGAACTGTTAGTGAATATGTCACAAGCAGAGGCTGGAAATATGGTTGTGCAGTCAGACTTGCCATCTTGCACTTTGGTGATCCACCATGAAAAGGACATGCCATGGTAGTCACTTGCCCATTAAGTCTGGGTCCCAGAAGAGAACACCTGCCCCCCCCATTGTGGGGGGACCTTTATAAACCTGCAGCCAAGAACCAAGCCCAGCAGAACTGTAGTCTACCTGCAAATGTGAGAATGAATCTGCTGCTACTGTAAGCCACTCATTTCATGGGCTGTTGCCCTGCACTGCCGACAGTGACGGCCGACACAAAGGCAGGCTCGCGCCGTGCTGAAGGGCAGTGGTGCTGCCGTCTGCTGGACTGATGGGTGAGCATCGATCCGCCATCTACTGGCTTCATTGTTCTGGGCAGGGCTACTCTTTTTCAAACTTCAGTGTTGCCATCAGTAAAATGGGAATACCACTTACCTCCCAGGAATGTTGTAAAAATAAGTAAGATGCATGCATGTCAATCACTCTGAACAGTGTGAAGCAGAGAGCAAGAGCACAGTAGCCATGACTGTTACTGTGTTTCCAGACAGTTGAGCCTTCCTTCTCCCGTGTTCCCTTGGCTCCTGGTAGCTTTGCCTCAGCCCAGCTCTGTGACTCTGGAGCAGCTCAAAACAATTTCTGAAGCTTCCTTTTCTTTTCTGTAAAACGAGGACACTAACACTTACCTGGCAGAATTATTAGGAGGACTAAGCAAAGGCAGGCAAATTTCTAACTGTCCCAGTCCATTCAAGCTGCTCTATCAAAATAAGACAGATGAGGTGGCTTAGATGCTAACCATGTATTTCTTGTAGTTTTGCAGGCTGGGAAGTTCCAGGTCAAGCTGCCGCAGATTCCAAATTTGGTTAGAGGCCTCTACCTGGTTTGTAGATGGCCACTTCCTGGCCGTATCCTCACATGATGTGGACCAAAATCTCATGTCCCTTCCTCTTGTTTATAAACTCATTAATTCCATCTTGAGGGCCCCACCCTCATGACCTCATGACCTCATAGTCACACCCTGATTACTTCCCAAATGCCTCGCCTCCACATACAATTAGAATTAGGGCTTCAGTATATGAACTGCAGAAGGGGGAGGGCAGAAACATTCAGTCCATAGCTCTAACCATAGTTAGGTGAGTGGTTACTTAGTAAAAGTAGCTTTATTATTATGTTCACTATCCATATATTCCTTCATTCCTTCCTTTATTTATTTCTTTTAGCTGAAGTCTCCATCCCTCAGTGCCTACTCTGAGCTAAACATAATCCCTTCCACTTTTGAATTTCCTCTGGGTTTCTAGATTCCCTGTGTTTATTAAAAGGAAGGGCAAAGACTGTGGAAGGCAAAAAATGAAAGAATAAAAGTGCTGCAATTGGAAATGCGTGATATATTGAGAATGTCATTCAAATATGTAATACTTGTGTATTAACTATATTTTTGTTCCTGTGGGCATGAAAAAGTAACTTTTTTTGGAATAAGGGCAGCTACGAAGGGCAAAGAGTGGCTAATGTGGAGTCAGTAAAGGCTTTGGATTAGAGGATTGAAAAATGCTACTTAGGAGAGATTTAGCAGGACAGTGCACGGAATGAGGTGGGGTGTGGAATGATGGGGGGGCTCATATTTATAGCACGTCTGCATCAATCAGTGTCACAGAGCCAGCATCAAAATGCCTTTGTTTTAACTACTGAGCCTACCTTTCTGCCCACCGCTAAAGCATTTAGATGTGATCTGGTTTGTGCCTGTTTTCCCCTTTTGCACGAGTCTTGTATACTGACTTGGCTATTTCACTTGCATGTCAGCGTTCACTCACCGCATCACCTATTAGCCCCTGGTACTGTACACTTTCTGTCCAGAATTTGTTTTATAGAAAACCTGTGTCCTCAGCATACTTGCTTTGAAATTATTTTGATCTGCATCAGCTGGAATAGGTTTTGAGATGTGGATATTACCTCCTGTTTACCACTTTCTCTAGAAGCTAATTGACTGACTTGGGGTGGAGGACAGATGAGAGTCTCTACACTTGACCAATTTCACAGAGCTTACCTTGCAAGCTATTGAAATGCAAATAGAGGCTACACTTAGAGACTGGAAGAATTCACATATTTAGTTCTTTGTTTTCTTCTGAAAAATAAGCATTCAAAATTCATGCATTTTTCTATTATTCATGTGCTTCATATTTAGGTTCACTTGTATGTCTAGATAAATCTTATCACCATTATTTAAAATTTCATGAATGAAACTTTGCATCTCTAATGCCATACTAGCCTAGACAACTTGAACCAATCAAAATAATTTGATGTGTAGCACCTAAATGAGATCTTGTGTGTTTCTGTGTATATGCATTTACATATATATACCTACGTCATTGCCTTATCTACAGCTGTTTTTGTTTAAATCTGCTCTGTGTAAAATGGATGAGAATTCAAAAACTCCTTAGGTTGTTTTATCCCAGAAAAACCTGAATCCTTAGAATGTGTTAGTTATAAGGCTTCCGTTGTCTTTGTTTGATGGTTGTCTCGTTAGTGGTCCTGAAGCAGGACCCTCCCTCCTGCGTTGTCTGTTCACCTGTATTTTCAAGGCAGCCATCCACCACTTCCCATTTGTCAGGGACCTTCAAAGACTATTGTGTGTCAGCAAGGCAGTGCCTCTGTTATTTGATCTCTCCAGTTTAGCCTTCCTGAACAGTTAACAATTCCAAGAATCCCCTTTTTCTGAGGCTGTGGTCACTTCATCCATAACAGCGGGGAGAAGAATGCTCCCAGCCAGATCCAGAGCCCTGCTCCTCTAGCTTCCTGCCCGCCACCTCTCGGTGTCGGCAGTGACTGTTCCTGAGGAAGCCTTCAGTGGCAAGAGGCTGACTGTCCAGCATTAGGTTTAGAAGAAGGAACACAGACTTAAGAAAAATCCTTTGTTAAGCCTTGTGTTCTCATAGAGGAATACTGGTGGTGCTCTGAATGAGCTTTCTGTCACTTTCTGGGAGCCATCTGACAATGGACGCCTGAAGGTTCTGTAACTCTCAAGCAGGGTCCTTGTTCTGGGAAACTAACAAATGTTCATGTTCGAAATTGGGCCAGGGTACACCCGTGCCCATGCTTAGAGCAGAAAGGAGTTGCACAAATATTGTGGCCGGGCACTCTTTCTTACTTTTAGCAATTACCTCTGTTTTCAGCCTCCTTTCCAGGCCCTTGGATTTGTGTGAGGGGATGTGCTGGGCTGGGGAGTGGCGGGGGTGAGCCGTGGCTGCATCATTTCCTGCCTCCTCACAGAGGAGGGTGTCCTCCATTGTAATAGTCCTTCCCGTCATTGTCAGATGCTTTCCTTAAGTTGTTCTCAGCTGAAAACTGGTGTGAAGTCTGGCATTCATCCTTAACAACTGGTCGGAGTCAGGTGTGTGTGTGTGTGTGTGCACGAGTGTGCGTGTGTGTTTGGGCTGTTGGTTTCTGTTTCCCACAGTGTGCCCCCTGGGCATTCTCAGTTATGGGCTATGACCTTTTAAACCTTCAGGCACATGCTCATTTAATCTCATTTCCATCTCTGTGGAGAACAGCATTGCTTTGGACATAGCATAAGAGCATTGATTTGATTTGAGAAAGAATCTTTGGATTTTATATGTATGTTGAAAACAGTGATTGTCTACATTCTTCTAGAACCTTCTGTTCTTCCTGTTACTCACTTATGAGCTATGAGAAGTGTTTTAGCTCTTGATCATTGGACCAATATCATGGGGATATTCATTCACTCACCCAACAGATATTTGCCTTGTGTTTTTAATTTGTGCAAGGCTTGGTGATACAAGGGCATACAAGCTCCAAAGCCTTTTATCTTCTGGAGCTTATGACTTGAAAGTGGAGATGGCAAACTAGTAACTAAAAAATTATCTGCAGAGTGATAAAGTGTTAGGATAGTTAGCCAGTCACATAGCAGGTGCTTAATAAGTGGGCAAATGGATGGATGCACAGACAGACAGATGGATGGGTAGGGTGAGTATATTGGGTTTCATGGGGGCACATAAGAGGACACACACCCAGTGATGGGACTGTCAGAGGTGTAATATCAGTGATGGAGGGTGGAACTGATTTCTGTTCTGTTCCCTCTAAGTTTCAGGAAATACAAGGAGAGAGATCTAGGAGACAAGAAGACTATGCATGAGCTTGAAGAGATAAGGACAAAAATGTCTCGGAGATAGAGATCTAGGGAGCATTACCACATGGGTGTTGAGCAAAGCCTTGGGTGTGGGTGGAATCATCCAGTGAGGGTATGAGAAAAAAGGAGGACCTAGAAAATTACCCTGATCCACGGGGTCAGTAATATTTAGGAACACTTTGTTAAAGACCAAATTAAATTTAAAAACAGAGATTGATTTAGTTGACATTATTTACTGGCTCCTCCTTTTGCACTGGGACTTGAAGGGTGCTCTTGCAAGAGCCATGGTAATGTCACACTTACTGAGCTTCTAGGTGCCAGGCACCATTCTGAGCGCTTTACACGTGTCAGCTCATTTCACTTCTACAAAAACCACCTGAGACAGGCACTGTTACCCTCTCAATTTTAACTAGCCTTTCTGGGCCTCAAAGTTCATGCAGTTACTAAGTGGCAGAGCCTGACTTTGAAGAACTAGATGCCAAGATTCAAATCTGGCAGTTTGACCACATTCCTAATGGTCTTATGATTTTCTTTTCCTCTCTGAGGTGGGTAAAGACAGACAGCCCAACAGATTATTATGATCTACTGTGACAAGTTCGATAGAAATCGTACCTAGGATGGCATGGAGGCCTAGTGATGGGTCAGCAGGTTGGTGCAGGGCGTAAGATGGATAGAAGTAGCAGTGAGTTCCATTGTCCATACTCCCCCAGTGACCTCGTGGAGCCAAAGCTGTGTTGTATTTTTGCAGCTCTAAGCTTAGACATCAGCTCTGGATGTTTTATCCATGGAAGGCAGGATGGAATAATGCCCACTGCCCTGAGAGGTAGGCTGTCTTGGGCAGTGGAAGGTCTGCTAGTTTGTTGCTAGAAATTAACAACTTGTGTTCTGGAGAAAATACAGCTAATCAATAATTGTAACTTAGGTGATTATATAAGGAGAGGTACATTATAGTTTAAAATCCCTGAAACATTCCCTTGAAACCTAGAAGAAGTTCATACACTAGTTGGTGCAGGGAGTGCCATGCTAGTGAACAGGGAGAAATGAATAAGGCAAAAAGATGGAAGGCTTTATATTTTAATTACTATTTAAGGTAATTTCTTTCAAGAGAGCATGGAAGACCTCCAAAGAGATCTGGGGATAAAATGGTGTCTAAGAACACTTATTGTTTTATTGTGGAAAATAACTTTGAGTTGGAGCCTATAATTTTGCACAACTGACCAACTTGAGACCTTCACAGAATCAGAAGACATGGTCCCTGGTGCTGAATACTCGTGTGGCATCCGTTCCTTTCATGCCTCTGATTTGCATCTGGTTGTGGCAAAGCTAACTCATGTCCAGGGCTAGGGAAGCCTGTGAGGTAAACTGGGCCAACCAGCGTTTTCTGTCCTGGAGACCACCATGGCTGCAGGGATGGCATGGGACTTAACTTGAGTCTGGTAGCGTGAACTCGTGGCCCTTGACTGGGAATGTCGAGGCAAAGATGCTTTTTCTTGTTGGGCATTAATTAGGAAGTGCCTAGTCTAAGGGTAGCTTGAAGCGATTTTGGGTGCAGGAAGGAAGCTTGCTTTAGAAGGATGAAAATGTCATGAACAGTAGGGCCAAGAGATGGGAAGAAACCAGGTCCTCAATAATATAAGGCTACTGAACCCACTTTTTAATTAAAGCCATGGGTAACTTCTTTATATTTATTGCCTAAGCTGCTCCATATTGGGTACTGTAGTTTGTTACTTAAAAAGGAACCCTATTTTCTGGTTTTATTTAGTTACTGCTTGCTCGCGGTAGTGCATTTTCCTTTTGATTATTTAGAAATTTCTATTTTAAGGTGAAAGTAAATGTATTATGTTTCTCCCTAAAAATATGTTGTATTTTCTTCTACAAAGATGTCTTAGTTTTATTTGTTTTACACTGAAAATATGTCTTAACATATGAATAATTTATCTGTGAAGAGCTAAGAAGAAGCACGAAAAAGAAGATGATACTTAAGGAATGAAAAATTTTCAGGTGACATTTGCAATCAAAATCATAAAGTATTTCCTTTTTTGAAAAAATTAGTGTTTGTGCTCTTACTCTGCTAGCCTCTTAAAACCAGGCAGATATTTTGTTAGTTTAGCAAGTAAAGAATTATTAGGCATGACTTCCGTAGTGATCAGTTTGCCTAAGTTGTTATCATTTTTATCCTAAATGGTTTGACAGTGATAAGGAGCTGAGGTGGCAAGTCAGCATAAGCTTTGTGTGGTTATTGCCTTTTTTCATTGCTGCTCTAAACAAATGGTTCACGTCTGGCGGCTCTCGGCTGCGGCCTGTGAGGGTTGGGAAGTGTGGAACCGGGATGTCCTGGCGAGTGAGTTTTTTAAAACCCTCCATTTCTTTTTCATCTTTTCTTCCCAGTTTTCCTCTTCTTGCCAGTACATTGATTTTATGAAATACTCTCAGATTTGTGGTTTGTCGTGCTCACAATGGAAAATCCAATTGCTCAAATGCTCTCGCCAGACCACATGTGTGTCCGTAGCTGCAGCATTTGCACACGTGGCGTGGGCTGGGCCACGGCTGGTGTGGTCCCAGCAGAGCGCTGTGTCACGCACAGGGAGACAGGCGGGTTTCACTGCCCATCCCCAGTTCCAGGTGATTTTAATTCTCTTTGTATCTTTGGGACATTCTGTTTTGACTCTATGTCATGTAGTATTTTTATAACCAGAGCAGAAAGTTTAAAAAGAAATATAAGCTGATAAAAGATATGTGTGAAATAGAGGAGGATCTGCCAAGGTCCCTTCAGATGTTAATGGGGTCCTTGGCAAAAAGCATATTACCTCACAGGCATGAGGCAATTATTTATAGTGCTTACGTCAGCCAGAATAAAGATGGTCAATTCCAAAGTCTTGTCCCTGCACATCCTCTGAGTCACTGCGGAACTCCAGGTACAGAACTTGGCTGGTTTGCCGTTCACGGACTCTGTAACTCCTCCCAGAGCTGAGGGTTGAGGTGTGGGAAAGCTTTCCAATAAAAAAGTGTCCTTTCCTCTTCAACAGTGAACACCTAAGGTGCTTAGGGTTGGAGAATCTCGGCATTTTTAGTCCCAGAGAGAAATCTTAAATGTAATCCAGCTCCACTTCTTCATCCTTCCTCTAAGAACCCCCAGTCTCCGAGAAATGAAGTGACTGATCTGCAGTTACAGAAACAGCAAATATCAGAACGTTATCATTCATGGTCTGTGCTCTCTGCCGTCCTATGCATAGCGAATGCTTGAGTTCTTCTGTGTGACTATGTTTGAACTTTTAAATACAGGCATGCCTTGGAGATAGTGTGGGCCCCTTTCCACAGCACCATAGTGAAGTGGGTCGTAATCTTTTTGCTGGTGGAGGCTCTTGCCATCAATTTATAAAAATGCAACATTCATACAGTCAGTAGAATGAGATATGCCTGCAATAACTTTTAAATAAGAAAATGGTCCTTGATTAACACAAATAATCCCATTTTACAAAGTTCATTAATACTCTGGAGTGAATCTTCCGATTTAACTTCATTGCAAAAGCCTGTCCTCAGTGGTGGCCACCCCTCATTGTCTACACTTCGAATAAATACGTATTTTTTAACTGTTTCATTATACATTTTAGGAAAGTGAGGCAAACTATAATATCCTTGGGGGCTAGAAACATATGACACATGTGTAAAGCCCACTAGGGGCAATACGGAGCAGTGCGGCTTGTGGTCCAGCTGGAGAGCACATGTCTTGCTTAAAGGCATTCAAATTCCATTTTTTTGAAACCCTAAACAGAACTTACGTATAACCTTTGAAACTTGTGTGTGTGGTTCCTTCCAAAACTAGGTCCTCAAAATATATACAGTTGTACCTGGGTCCTTGTCGTTAATTCGTTCTGACAAGTGGTGAGGAAGCAACGATTGATGAAGCATTTTCTCTCATGGGGCAGTGTCACCAGTCACACACGTTCTATTAGCAAGTGCAGTGGGTGGCGAGCAGGCGCCGCGTGCTCAAACATTTTTCTCGTCAAAATGCAATGAGTAACAGGTTTGGTGAGTTCTGAAGCCAATGAGTACCAGCTACCACTGTATATATAAGGAGAGAGAGAAAACCCGTTTTAAGGCTTTTTTTTTTTTTTTTAACATTGCATCTGAGTGGGAAGAATCTTTTGGAATGGGGAGAGGGTTTCTCTTGCCAGTAGAGGTTGCTTAGGCAGTATTTATACTCAGTGCAGGCTGAATATTTCCCCATAGATGGTAATGTCAGTCTTTAACAATTTAGAATGCATTAAAATCATTGTGAAAACAAATGAGATTTTAGTACAGCACTCCATCTTGGCCCAGTTTGTGTGTGTGTGTGTATGTGTGTGTGTGTGTGTAAGAACCACAGTCATATCTATTTGTCTCACATCTACATGTATCAGTGGAAAGACTCAGCAGGCAGGCCTGGAGAAGAGAGAAAGAAGCCATCAGAGCATCCCTTGCCCTGGGGTTTAATGAGGGAGGGGTAGGGGCCGCCATCTAATTGATCAGGCTGCCAGGCAATTTGAACCAATGGTTAGTTACAAATTTTTGTCACGCAACATTTAACACTCGTGACAAGAGCCATGAAGACGCTGCAAGTAGCCTCCGATGCATTCTTTTTCTCCTGGCCGTTGCTCTTAAAGGACAGTTTAATTTGTGTGACATAGTGTTTCAGCTTGCTGTCTCTTTCATTCCGTGGGAAATGACTCTTTAAAGTCACCGTTTTCTTAATGTTTTAAAAACCTGTCCTACACATCTGAAGCCCTTTTTATGTTAATTGGCTCCACACATCACCGGGTCGTTATAGTGGGCGCACTCCTCTCCCTCAGGTCTCTGTATCTGTGTTATCTTGGTGCAGATTTCCTCCTGCGTTTGGCCATTAACTAAATGTGGAAAAATTCTATTTAAGAACAGTTGCCATCTCTCCCCTTCCTGTGAACTGTTTTAAGATTTGCTGAGTGGTACCTAATTTCATTGTATTGTTTATTTTAGAGCTAAAGAGGTTCTGGAGAATTACCTGGTTTGACCTCCTCTGCCCCCCTTATTGTATAGTTCAAAGAGGTTATCTGACACTAGCTGAATTCCCATTATGTTTAATGAGTGATGCTTTCCATGAGCAGTTTTACTATTCAGCTGGACACAGTGAAATATTTTTTGAAAGAATTTATTTATTTATTTATTTATTTATTTATTTATTTATTTATTTTAGAGAGAGGAGGAGGCGGGGAGAAAGGGAGAGAAACATCAATGTGTGGTTGCCTCTCATGTGAACCCAATTGGGGACCTGGCCTGCAACCCAGGCATGTGCCCTGACTGGGAATCGAACCAGCGACCTTTTGGTTTGCAGCCCATTCTCAATCCACTGAGTCACACCAGCCAGGGCCATGCAGTGAAATATTTTGAAAATACATAATAATAACCTTTCATAGTGTATTGGGTGCCAACTAAATATTAGATGCTCTGTGAGACTCTTTAAGTATGTTAGCTCTAATCCTCAAAATGACCTGGTCAGGCGTTATTAACCCATTTTATAGAAGAGGAAACTGAGACTCAGAGATGTTCAGTAAATTGCCAGGACATCGTAGAACTTGTTTGTGTGGATACAAACCTATATTTCTTTGGCTGCACAATTTATACTCATCCCCTGTATAATGTTCTGGCCTTATTCCAAAGTGATTGGGCTAAAAGACATTTTGCATAGCTGAAATCCATTAATTTGCACTATATACTTTTTCCAAAATTAAAAAACAGCTAAATTTTTATATTAGAGATCATCATTCCAGGGCAAATTCACAACGTTCAATTGTGTGTAGTAAGTTTGCAAAAGTTGTATATATATGTGTTAGCATTTGTCAAAAGACACCCTAATAAGGTATAAACTATCTTCTTCCCTTCCTAAAAAGAATTCCCATTACATTCCTTTTGGTGAGTGAGTAAAGGGTTATGTGGACAGTCCTCTCTTAACAAAGTCACAGCAGGCAGCATCCCCTGCCTGAAGTCCAAAGGGAGTCTAAGAGAGGGGTTAACACATCTTAAGTTCTTCTGTGATTCCCCCACCTCTGTTCTGAATTCTCTATTCTGTGGCCTTATGCCATGACTGGTGGGCAGTCATGGTATTGCTTCAAATGAAAGTTGACATTTGTTCAAGCCATGGCTGGTTAACGATAATCATAGGACCTGGAAGAGAATAAAGGCATGTTTGAAAAGGCTGCATAACCAGTGTGATAATTTAGTTAACATTCTCCCTGGGATAAGTTTAATTATTATTGTCATAGTATTTGATAGGTCCAAGTGTGACCGTGTATGTTTTTTTAAAATTATATTTTATCAATTATGCTATTACAGTTGTCCCAATTCTTCCCTCTCTGCCCCACTCCACATAGCACCCCCCCACTCCCTTGGGCAATCCACACACCACTGTTCAAGTCCATGGGTCAGGCGTATAAGTTCTTTGGCTACTCCATTTCCTATACTGTCCTTTATAGCCCCATGGCTATTCTGTAACTACCTATTTGTACTCCTTAATCCCCTCACCTCTTCACCATTTCCCCACACTCCTCTCATATGGCAGTCATCAAAATGTTCTCTGTATCCATGGTCGTGTACCCGAACGTTCTGTTCTTCTTATTTGCATAGTTTGTTTTTTGATTCAATTGTTGATAGATATGCATTTATTGCCATTTTGTTGTTCATAGTTTCGATCTTCTCTTTCTTAAATAAGTCTCTTTAATATTTCTTGTAGTGCCTGTGCATGTTTAAATTCATGCTGAAAAATCATTTCCCTTTATCTTTTTCTATTTATTCCAAATGGTCATATTTCTTTTAAGTTTTTCTAGAATTGTTTGTGATATTGTGGGAAAGCTGATGGTATTTTTTAAAATAAACAAGTGGAACTCAGGACATTTTAATGAATAAACAAGAGAATGTTCCTACTTTTATCTGTTTGTTTTTTTCCAGTTGGTATCATGTGAAAAGGAGAAGTTCTGTCACAAAAGATGGAAGTCGCCCATAAGTCACGTTGGTCACTGATGTTTGAATGTTTGCCCTGGGTTTGCACAGTGCTTACTGAGTCTCGTTAGAGAGTGAGAAGGGAACATAGACTTCTAGGTAGGTGAGTTGGAAAATGTTACAGAATGTTTGGACATAAAGTTTCCACATCACTTCTCCACAAGTTTTCTGCCTATGGGAATAGTTTTTTGAATGAATGGAAGGAAAAGGCCTAATTCCTGTAAGAATTTTTGTGGTGAAGAAAATCAGAATTCTTTTCTAAATATATAACTTGTATTTTGAGCAGATGGAACAACCCTTTATGTATTTTGCATTGAACACAAAATGCATTAATATAGCAAAGGCATTTAATTATACATTTAATAAACTACTTACAGAGTTAGCAGACATTAAACATTTATAATAAGTCATAGTTTAAAATAAGGTACTGAAGTTGCATGAACAAGTTTGCCAAAAAATTTTTGCAAGCTTGCCTTTTTCAAGAAGGCCTGGTCAGTATCTCTTTGAAGTTAGCTTTTGTGTCCACACGGCCTATCACATAGTAAGTGCTTCTTGAATGAGTAGGTATGCGAAAGAGCTAGAATTTGATGTCAGCTGTGCTCTATCCAGACTCTTGTCCATACTGGTGGTGACTTTTTATCATGGTGCCTGTGTGTATTGGTTAGCTGTGGCTGCACAACAAATTATCTCAAACTGTTGCTGCTTTGGACAGCAGACATTTATTATAGCACTGTTTTGTGGGGCAGGAATCCAGGTGCAGCTGGGTGATGTGGCTCAAAATCTCTCTCAAGGCTAAAATCAAGGTACTGGCTGGAGCATCTCAACGCTGGGCTGGGGGAGGAACTGCCCAGGGTTCCTCAGGTGGGTGGTGGTAGGGTTCAGCTCCTTGCAGGTGGTGGGAACAAGGACCTCAGTTCCTTGCTGGTTACTGTCCCCCATTAAGGGAAGGCTGTCTCAGAGGAGTTAACTCCTCCACTCTGGGCCCTGCAGGTCCCCTGGTCTTGGAGAATGCTTGGGGCAGCTGTAGAAAAATGCATAATGGGTGTGATTGAGATGGGACAGTGTTAGCACCAGCTGGGACCCAGGTTGCTGCAGCCGAAGCTGATGTCAGAGCGGGAGTGAGGGATCTTGGCCAACGAGGTGCAAGCCGCCCATGCTACCTGCTCTGCCTGCACAGAGGCCTAAAGCCTGATCACAGGTGGGAGCACAGGTGGGCCTCGCAGGTCTGAGTGCGAAAGCGCGGGAGGTCAAAGACCTGGTTGATCTTTACCCAGAGTTTAAAAGGATAAATGATTTTGTGCAGTAGTTTCTGGAAGATTTTTGTTATTTTATTTTCCTTTTTCCTCTTGAAGGAAGGGAAGGTGAGAGATTGACCTCAGTTTGAAGAGTTACTAATTGCCCTCACAGGTGCCAGTCAATGTCACTGCCGCGTCTGGAGGGAAAGATTAGAATTCCTGTGCTTTGTCTTTATCAGGGGGACACAGACTGACTGATGGCCTTCCTGATTTTAAGTCTGATCTTCTTTTTATCTGTGTTTGAGTCAGACAGCCCTTATGCCCATATTTATTGTAGGCAGATCTTTTGATTGTGCTTTAAGTATTGACCTAGAACAAGAGTCACGGTAACATATGGCCAGCTGTTACATGTGCTCTTTTAAAAATTTGAAACATTCATAAATATCAAAAAATATATAGAGGATGATACACCAAACACCTGTGTATTCCTGACATTTAGAATTAAAAAATGTTTACACGTTGTCATTTTTCTGCAGATAGTATTTTTAATGAAAGCAGATAGACACTGGAACGAGAAAACAATTTTAAACACAATAAATATAACAAGACTGAGCACTCATCCTGGGGCTTCGTTTCCTCATGCACGCTCCTTCCCATGTTTTCAGCTCTCTTAGAATTAGACAATTGTGCGTCAAGTTTTTGGGTTTGGTTGTAGTAGATATTTGCATGTTTGTTTTCTTTTTTACAGAATATTTCAGCACATTAAGGTTGCTGGAAATAAAAAGCCAAGTTGATCAGCTACCTTAAAAATGTGATTCGATGTGTATTGCTATTGATCAGTTAGGAACGGTGAGAGTTTTCTAGGGGTAAGGGTTGCAAGCATAGATTCTGTGGCCAGTCTTCCTGGATTTGAATCTCAGCTCCATTTCTTACCAACTCTGTGACCTAAGGTACATTTTTAAATGGCTATACCTTCATTTTCTGATCTGTAAAATGGGGACAATAATAGTGCTTATTTCATAAAGCTATTCTGAAGACTAAAGTAGTTGATACATGTGATGTGCAACAGAACCTAGCACACTGTAAGCGCTATTAACTGTTACTTATTTAGAAACTCACTCACAAGAACATTTACTCTCCTCTTTGGCCCTTGCAATTTGATTGAGACATTAAAATCTGCTACCCTGGTTTTTTACTGTTGTACAAGATGAGAGGTTCATCTGTCGTGTGACTCAGCAATTCTACTTCTGAGTATATATCCGAAGAAGCCCAAAACACTAATTCAAAAGAGTATATGCACCCCTGTGTTTATTGCAGCATTATTTACCATAGTTAAGCTCTGGAAGCAACCCAAGTTCTCATCAGTAGACGAGTTAAAAAGTGGTAGTACGTATATACTATGGAACGTTACTCAGCTGTAAAAAAAGAATGGAATCTTATCACTTGTGACAGCATGGGTGGACCTAGAGGGTGTTATAAGTGCAATAAGTCAGACAAAGAAAGACAAATACCATATAGTCCCACTTACATGTGAATCTAAAGAATAATAGAAATGAACAAACAGCACAGAAACAGATTCATGGATATGGAGAACAGACTGACAGTTGCTAGATGAGTGGGGTGGGCAGCTGGTGAAAAAGGCTCAGGGATTGAGAAGTCCAGATTGGTAGTTACAGAATAGTCACAGGGATGTGAAGTACAGCATAGGGAATATAGTCAATAATATTGTGATGAATTGGTATGGTGCCCAGTGGGTACCAGAAACATCGGGGGAATATTTTGAAAAGTGTGTGGTTGGCCGCTACACCGTACCCACGAAACCATAAAATAATATTGAATGTAAAAAAAAATAGTGTATCTGCAGCAGGACAAAAAGAAATAAATAGGATAAAAAATAAAACAAAACAAAATAAAAAATGTTCATATTTAGAGAAGTGAGGTACATAGCCGGTAGTCTCAGAATAACTCTTATTCCTTTAGGAGTGTTTAGGGTTAAGTATTTCTTCAAGATTACGTATTAAGGAGTTAAAGACAAAAGTCTTACGATGTTTCTTTAAATATCCGTTTCAGCTGCATAAGATTAGCACATTTTTCTTGGCAAGGAACACCTTTTCCTTCTTTGCTGGAGTATTTTCGTCAGCAGCCTTTCTTGTTTTTCTCCCCAGCACTTCCTCTGCTTCTCTGTCGTCTGCCCTCATTCCATTCCCCGGGCTTCAGCACTTCCCTCCCACCACTTCCCCGTCCTCTCACTTAAAAAAATAGAAAAACGAAAAAAAAAATTCCCTGGTTCATTGATTGTGCAGCCTGTTTCCTTCCTGTTCTGCATTCCCCCGGGCAGACGTCTGGGACCCAGTGGAAGGGCCCTGGCAGCTTGGGAAAGTCACTGTGTCACCGAGGACGGCGGCGCTCTGGTGATGCTGTCGGATGCAGGCCTGGCGGCTCACAAAAGGCAGTGCCGGGCCTGGTGCTCGGAGGCAGGCTACGCAGCCATCTGCTTCTAGTCTGTTGTCACTGCTCAGTTATTTTAAAAGAGGTTAGTTGGCCCAGGCATTGCCTTATGACGACAGGTTCCTCTTGTATGCCTTTGTTACATGTGATTTTTTTGTTTGTTTGTTTAAGGTTAGAACAGGGGATCTGAGCCAGACATTGTCTTCACAAAGCCTGAAACTCCCAGATCGGGTCTAGGCTCTCTTACTGTGTTCATTCACAAATGTAGAAAATGCTCCAAATCCTCACAAAGTCAGTTACGTGGCGTTTATTACCAGAAGTGTGAAGTGGGTCAGTGTTGGGGATGCTATATATAAATCAGCAGTTACTGTGAGCTGCCTCGACACTGCCACACATGTGCTGAATATTGTATACGTGTTATTTTATCTTATAACCCTACTGCAGTAGGTGTTACTGTCCCCATTTTACAGATGCAGATATCTGTGAGTCTTTGGAACTTTTCCATGATGACAGCGTGCCTTGCATGCTGTGTGTACTCTACAAGGCAAAGCCCAGGAGTAGAACTACTGTGGGCAAACTGCCGTGACAATCTTCACATTCTCCAAAGGAAGGTCTGCTTTGGTTAGCCGGGAGGATGGAGTTACAGCAGTGCACTGTGAGCATGAGGATGGTTTTATTTGTACCTGTCTGAAAGGTTCATGTCTTCTAAGCACCTTATTAATGAGAGGGAGTAACAAGATGACCTTTCACCTGCCCATATACGTCACCCAGGAATTTACAGTGGTCATGGCTGTGGGGAAAGACGTCATCGCCGTCGTCTCCCGGGTTAGCGGTGCGGTAGCAGGTGCTCATTGCTGTTGCTGCGGTTGGGCTGTGCACGTAGGCGCTTGTTCTGCTTCGCAGCTGCGAGATGAGAGGGAGGTGAGTGGACAGCATCCTGCCCCCACCTGCAAAGCCAGGCTTCGTCGCCTTTCCGGGACGCTGGCTGTTTTCCCTGACGCCTGCTCCAACAGATGAAACAAATCAAAACAGCATTGAGGAGGGTGCTGCGTCCCTCTGCTCTGTTTTAACCCTGATAAATCCAATTATTAGAGCCATATTGCTTGCTGGCAATAATTTGCTTTGGGTGCAACTCAGAGCTATGTTGAACATTTTATTTTGCCTTTAGAAAATTGATATACCTTTAAATCCCCCCTCCAGATTTTCCTGTGGAAAATTGGTTTTCTTAATTTAGCTATCTTTTAGTTTTTCTCATTAAAAAAGTGTGGCATGTGATATTAGATTTTTTTTCTAAAGTGGAGTGACTTAAGTAGGTTGACATATGTGCTTCAGTATAATTGTGCTGTGTTTTTGGAGCTCAACTCAGTAATTACATCCATAAACTTATTGCCTATGGTAAAATATGTTAACTGGTCTTTGACGTAAAATTCATTAATTTAAATCAATATATGATGTTCTGAAATGCTCTAACAAAGGATCAATGACTGACGGGTATGGTATACTTCAGGACCCAAACATTACTTTATGAACAGCAGTAAACATAAACATTTTCTAAATAGTAAATCAATACTACAATTCCTAGAACACACATACTGTGAAACCTACCAGAAATCTGAACTATGATACGAGCTCAGTAGTTGAATTCACTCATTTTATAACAGGGTATCCTGACTATTTTTGATCTTCACCATACTGAGCTACCTTTCAGAAAGGGTCTTGGAATTTTAAAACTTCAAATGCATCACTCTACAGACATGGATGCTGAGGTCGGGGAGGTTGGGGAGGGGAGGACTCTGGCCCTTGGTGAGGGCGCTCCTTTGCCCGCTGAACCTCAGTAAGTGCCAGAACTACCTTCTCCATGCCGTCTAGGTGGATTCCGTGCTGACTGGCTTTTCTGCTTTCCTAATGTTGAATGCCTTTAAAAAGCGAATTGGTATGTACCAGGGTTGGAAAGTAAATTTGAATTCAAAGCAAGAATTTCATCAGAAATCCAATCCCAGGATTTTGACTTGATACTAGAGATCTACCAAAATTACGTTAATGTGCAACCATGAAAAAAGAAAAAGCCCAACTTTAACACGTGGTGCTTCACAGATAGTATGTAGTTCAGCATTTCTGGGGAGCCAGACCCAGAGGAGAGGAGTGCCCTGTGGCTTCTCCGCTCACAGCGTTCGCCTGTGCTCGCATCGGGCACGCCCCTGCCCACGGTGCTTCGGTGCCGATGCAAGCGGTGTGTTCAGTGCAGGGAGGGCCGTTTTCAGGTGGGGCAACACGTGCTGCTTCAGAAATTGGGACCAAACAGAGAAGAGAAAAGGGAAGCGGTTCCTATGGTTGCTGCTGTTAACTTCTGCTCAGCGATCTTTGGGTGCCTGATCCCTTCTTTCTGACCTCCAGACCACTTTGCACCTTGCCCCTCTTCCCTCCTCTCCCCCTTTTCCTTCCCTCCCTCCCTCCCCTCCTCCCCCTCCCTTTCCCCACTTCTCTTGCCCTCCCACCCTCTCCACCTTCTCTTTTTCTTTATTCCTTCCTCCCTTGACTTACCTCTACCTTAGGACCTGCATCAAAGGGCCCTGTGCCCTCTGGTGTCTGGCCAGGTTCAGCCCAATGGGGAGCAGGAGGCTGGAGGGCAGGAGGGAGGATATGGAATGTAACAGAAGTCCTTGTTCTCTGGCTGCCTTCCTGCTGTGTTAGCACAGGCTGGCTGAGTGCTCTCTGACAGTTACTAAGGGCACCTGTCAGGTGGCCCTCTACACCCAGATGAGTCAGGTTCTGGAAGGAGCTCCTTCCCTTTGCCTCTTCTGGCCTAGGGTGGTGAGGGAGCCCTGCTCCTGTTACTTCTTTGTCAGCACTAATTCCTGTAGAACCCTGAAGCATTGGGAATGGATGAGTGGGCGTGATGAAGCGTCATACATATGTTTGTGTCATGTATCGGTTTGATAATTACTTACCCAGCATCCACCAAATGGCAGATGGAGAACAAACAGACGAAGCTCCTGGCCTTGCACTGCATGTGTAAAGGACCCACGGACGTGGGCAGCAGGGTGGGGATTGACTGTGTGTGTGTGGGGGGGGCGGACAGAGGAGAGCAATGGCAGGAAAATAGGGACAACTGTAATAGAAAACAAAATAAAATTAAATAAAAATGCAAAAACCACCGAAAAAAGGAATAAAAAGATAAAGACATACACAACATTTCTGAGACCTACATTCTAATATCGTGTAGTATCAGGTAGTACTAACTGTTATGAAGTAAAGGAGGACAAGAGGAAAGAGGGCGGTGGAGGACCTCTTTAAAGGAGAGGGCATTTGAGCATTCCTAAATGAAGTCAGTATGCATGCTTTGCAAAAATACTTTCAAGGAGTGTTTTCCAGTGAAGGGAACCACAGCCCTGAACTGGGAATGTGCTGGAAGAGCTCTGGGAACAGCACAGAGATCGGTGTGGTCAGCATGGAGTGGGGTGCGGGGGTACCAGTAGGGGTTCAGACAAGGGCTAGGGCGGGGTTGTTCCATGCTTTACAGGCCCTGGAAGGGTTTTGGGTGAGTGGAAGAGAAAGGCACTGGAGGGTGTGGAGGAAAGTAACGTGACTTATTAGGGTGGCTCTGTCTGCTGTTGGGAGCATAGACTCTTTGGGAAGCAAAAGAAGCAGAAGAGAGATGTGATGTTATTGCTAGAGTCTAGAGGAGTTGGATGATGTTACGGGTTGAATTGTGTTCCCCCCGCCAAATACACTGAAGTCTTAACCCCTGTACTTCAGAAAGTGACCTTACTTCCAGATATGGTCTTTATCAGTTAAAAGGAACTTTTTGTGGTGGTCTCTAATCCAGTATAACTGGTGTCTTTGTAGTAAGAGGACATTTGGACACAGACAGACACACATGGAGGAGAGATTATGTTAATTGACGTGGAGAGGATAGCCATCCAGAGGCCAAGGAGAGGGGCCTGGAACAGGTCTTAACCCTCAGCCCTCAGGAGGAGCCAACCCTGCCAACCCCCTGATTTTAGACTTCTGTCCTTTAGAACTGTGAGACAATAAGATTCTGTTATTTATGCCACCCAGTGGGTGATATTTTGTGACGGCAGCCCAAGCAAACTAATACAGACAAATGGCTTGATGGTGGTAAGAGGTTGAATTTGAAACATATTGTGCAGTTAAAATCAGTAGGATTTGCTGATGGATTGGATAGGGGTGGATGTAGGGGGTGGGGGTCGCCTGTGTCATGGGAACTGAGATTAAGAAAGAATCAGCAAAACTGACTCCCAGCTCACTGGCCACAGCAACTGGGTGAATGAATGCTGGTGCCCTTTCCTGGACATTGCCAAGGAGGGCGGATTTGGGGGCAAAGGTCAAGGATTGGGTTGTGAACATGTGACATTTGCAATCTCTGTTTGACATCTCAGAGTAGGCATTTGGAATTGAGGGAGAGATGTTATGGTAGAATCATAAATGCTAGCTTATGGTGACCACCCCCCCTAAAAAATCCCCACAAAATCACAGAGTCTGGGCTGTTCATTGTTGTTGTCTGCCGTCAGAGTTGTACAGATGCCCCTGGTTGCACACAGGTGACTCTAGTCAGTACACACATAGTTTTATATAGTGTTGAACATGTTCATCTTAGTACATAGTAGAGAAAATGTAACTGGCCCAACAGAGCCATGATTTCAAGATGTGATTAGTTAAAGTCATTAAAAATTGAAATATTTAAGATTGCTCAAAGTAGAGAAATCTTTTTAAAGAAAATAATTAAGAATAGCATTTGTGGTAGATGTCATACTACACAAAGTATATGGAAATGAGAAAAATTGATAAGTAAGTGACCTAAGTCTGTGATGCAACCTGAAGCATTTGTAAGGAGTTTCTAGGTGATTCCCACGTTACCACAGTGTGAGAGCCACTCCTTGGCGTGATTTGAACTTCAGGTCAAATCGCCCAGTTTGTGGGTGGAGATCAGCATTTCTTGAAGGAGGCACTAAACTAGATTAGCAAATAAAATACATTGCTGGTGGTATTGGCAACTGCCATTTCATGATGTGAGATACGTTTCTCATGGAGAAAAGTTAGAAAGCCACTGTCTTCAGGCTCACATTCAGAGGTGAGGGTGTCCCTTCCCCGGACCAATGTTGGTAACTGCTCTTGAACCCAGTTGAAAAACCTAAGTTTGAAAGGAGACAAGAAAAAATGATGTGCTTTTGTCTTTACCATGTTATTAATTATGAAGGTTTCATAAATTATTGTGTGATTGGTTCTGTGGGTTCTAGAAGCCTGTGACATTATCACTGGAAATGTGGTCTACCTTCCTAATGGCACATTTCTTCCTTATCATTTTGGGTTTCCGATTCCTGTTTTGATATGCTTGGTAACTGTTAAAGCTCTTCAGCTTGTGAATTCTTTCAAACAATTTCTTTTGGCTTTGAATGGTCCTAGATTGCTTTATGGATGTATGGATACCCCTTTATTCAGTCTGTTTGCAAGAGCTTTGTTGTATTAGTGTATAGTGTTTATTAAGAGCTTAAATTAGGAGTGAAATATATTTATCACAGACAAAAGGATGTCTCAGAGTTGGGTGAAAAATTGCATTTTTGTCTGAGAATGCATGTGATTCTTTTCAGAATTAAAACTGTTTTGAATGAACTTTTAAGAAGTTTAGGGGCCCTTGTAACAATTATGAGCTTTTTATTCTTTTTTCTTTTTCTTCTTATATCTTGTGTTAAAATCTCTAGGCTGGAAAGGTCTAATGGTAGATTTATTTTTTTTTAATTATATTCTATTGATTATGGTAACAGTTGTCCCTTTGCCCCCCTCCACCCAGCACCACCCACTCCCTCAAGCAATCCCCCCACCATTGTTCATGTCCGTGGGTCATATGTATAATTTCTTTGGCTACTCCATTTCCTATACTGTACTGTACACCCCCATTGCTATTCTGTAACTACCTATTTGTACTTCTTAATCCCCTCACCTCTTCACCCATTCCCCCATACCCCCTCTCATCTGGCAACCATCAAAACATTCCCCATATCCATGTTTCTGTCCCTGTTCTTCTTGTTTGCTTAGTTTGTCTTTTAGCTTGTTTCAATTGTTGATAGATATGTATTTTTTGCCAATCTGTTGTTCATAGTTTTTATCTTCTTTTTCTTAAATAAGTCCCTTTAACATTTCATATGATAATGGTTTGATGATGATGTACTCCTTTAATTTTTTTTCTTACCTGGGAAGCTCTTTATCTGCCCTTCAATTCTAAATGACAGATTTGCTGGGTAGAGCAATCTTTGCTGTAGGTCCCTGCTTTTCATGACTTTGAATATTTCTTGCCAATGCCTTCTAGCCTGCAAAGTTTCTCTTGAGAAATCAGCTGACAGTCTTATGGGAACTCCCTGTAGGTAACTAACTTCTTTTCTCTTGTTGCTTTTAAGATTTTCTCTTTATCTTTATTTAACCTTTGACATTTTAATTATATGTGTCTCAGAGTGGGCCTTTTCGCATCGATCTTGTTTGAGACTCTGTGTTTCCTGGACTTGTATGTTTATTTCCTTCATCAAATTAGGGAAGTTTTCTTTCACTATTTTTTCAAATAGATTTCCAATTTCTTGTTCTTTCTCTTCTCCTTCTGGCACCCCTATGATGTGAATGTTGGACCTCTTGACATTTTCCTAGAGGCTGCTTATACTATCTTCATTTTTTTTTATTATTTTTCCTTTCTGTTCTGTGGCTGTTTTTTGGTTTCTTATGTTCCAAATCATTGATTTGATTCTCAACTTCATCCACTCTACTGTTGTTTCCCTGTAAATTGTTCTTTATTTCAACTAGTATATCCTTTGTTTCTGACTAGGTCTTTTTTATGCTGTCGAGGTCCTCACTAAGTTCCTAGTGTATAGTTGTTACCAGTGTTTTGAACTCTGTATCAGATAGATTGCTTATCTCCATTTTGTTTAGTTATTTTTCTGGAGTTGTTTTCTGTTCTTTCATTTGGGCCATGTTTCTTTGCCTCCTCATTCTGGCAGACTCCCTGTGTTTGTTTCTATGTATCAGGTAGTATCGCTTTGACTCTGTATCTTGGTAGTGTGGCCTAATATAGCAGGTGACCTACTACATAGTGTAGGGTCCAGTGGCACAGTCCCCTATCTCCCAAGCTGGGTACTGAAGGTACATCCTTTTAGTGTGGGCTGAGTACGTCCTTGTCTTGTAGTTTAGTCTTGGTTGCTATTGGAGGTCAACAGGAGGGATTTATCCAGGCCAGTGAGCTGCAAGGATTGGCTGTGACTATTGACCACCAACCTCTGTCCTCTGTGTAGGACCAGCTGTGCAGGGGCAGGGCGGTGGTGCTCCAACACAGTCCGTAGCTGTCCATTGGGTGCGCTGGCCCTGGGGTTTCCTGGGTGGTGCAGGCCAAGGTCATCCCCCACCTGTTGGGGGTTGGCCTGGAGCCACTGTGCCTGAGCTATAAAGTAATGTGAGATGGCTGCTACTTGCACTGGGCTTGGAGATTCTGAGGAAAAGCCAAGATGTTAATCTGGGCTGGCTGCTGCTAGTGCTGGGCCTGGGGCTCACTGAAGCCAGCTGTTGCTTATTTGGATTTAGGAAGTTGTGCAACATGAGCCAAGACCAACCATTCATATGAAAAAGCTGCCTGGGTGGGCCCATAAATTAGGTGGGCCAGAATCTCTGGGGATCTCCAAGGCAGTCAAACACTGTTAGCCAGGTTGATGGAGTCTCAGATATGGCACCAGCTTGCTGGCTCTGTAGGGGGAGGGTTTAGAAAGGGGATAATGGCCTCTGCTCATCCTAATGCCAGACACTTCAGTTCCTCCCTATATGCCACCAGTGCCTTTCAAGCTGCTAGCCTGGTGCTGGGGTTCAGATGGAGTGAGTCCAGGTAGGTGAGTCCATGTGTGGGTTCTTTAAGGGGAATTGCTTGGGGCTCTAGCAATTTTTCCACTGACTCAATCCCCTCTGGTGTTTATAGACCGAAGTTTGGGGGACTTATCTTCCTGGCACTGGAACCCTGGGCTGGGGCTCCTGGTGTGGGGCTGGGACTCCTTGCTCCTGAGATATCCTCCCCAAATTTTTATCCACCACACATGGGTGTGGGACCAGCCTGTACCATATCTGCATCCCTCCTGCCAATCTGGGTGGATGTGGTGTCTTTAGTTCTGTGTTTGACAGACTTCCATTCAGTTCAATTTCTGATGGTTCTGAGTGATGGTTGTTCTTATTTTACTTGTAATTTTGGTGTGGTTGTGCGAAGAAGTGAGCCATGTCTGCCTACTCTGCCATCTTGACTGGTAGTTGACTAATGGTAGATTTAAAATAATAATGGGATTAATGCGAAAATTATAGATACACTTAATTTTAAGTTTTCCTTGTCACTCTGATTTTGAGATAGAGTGATTTATACCTGATTTAAAGAATTAGGCTTTTAAATAATCTGATGTCAGCCACTAAAGTCATTGGGCACCCATTATTCCACACCTGGTGTATTGCTTTCTACAGAGCATTCTTGTAAATATGTTTATGTGATGCAGATTAGGCTGAAGTACTATGCTATCAGATCCGTAATGTTTAGGGAGCACTGATTTCTTTAATAAGTATGATCTGCAGTGTTAAGGGATGTTTATAATTTCTAAAGTGGCTTAACAGGAAAGGGCTTGATGAAAGCATTAAGCATGGAGATGAAATATGTCTCTTTAAGTTTTCAAATTATATACGTGTCAACTTTTCTTTTGTCATCTTTTAATAGTTTATTTATGTAGCTGAAGGCTGTACTTTTATTAGTGATAGTTACCCCAGCAAAATGATTCTAGTTAAGTTGACCTTAGCAATATAATATGCTTCTGTTTCCACAAAAATAATAGTGAGAAATCCAGTTCTCCTCGCTCCACCCAGTCTGCTTATAGTTAAGGGGCCCTATTTGTATATGTAAATGATAAGCCATTCACTTTCAGAGCCCTGCATGGCCCTCCCAGGCTTTAATCTGTTATTTTGCTGATGTTGGTGGCATTTGGTAGGAGGTGACTGCTCCCAGGAGACTGAGGTCTCGGTCAGGAAGGAGAGACACCACATCTGAATGAAGGCTGTCATTTAGAAGGAGAAATGGATGTTGGGGACTAAGAATTTGGGAAAAGAAAATAAAGCCACAAATTTTGTTTTTAATGTTGGCTTGAGTGATAGAATTTAATGGTTTTCTTGAACACAGAACCTACATGTACAGATTTGTTGTATAGGGACCCTGGTTCCCTGCAGTTCCCTGCGTGAGGGCCCTGTTTGCTTTTTTTTAAAAAGGCAGAGGGTTTCATAATTGAACTGACAGAGCCGGCTACGCCGAAGGTGTGTTGTTTGCCCTTCCCAGAACGTGTCAGGGGATCTGGCCTGGAACAAGACTGCAGAGGGAAAGAAAAAGCTTTTAATAAATTAAGGTCTCTGAAGGAAGGCAGCAGTCCCATCCAGCATCTAATGAATTACATTCTTCTCGAAGGTTCCTGTCTAGGGCCCGCTACGAACACCTTTTCACAGCGCCCCGGTATCATCCAACAAACTCGAGAACGCGTGACCAGCTGGCCGCCACCCACTTTTTTTTCAGTAATAAAATACAATGTGGCTATCTTATCGAAAACTAAGATTAATGTAATATATGAGTCATATGGAGAAAAACTTGCTGTGACTTGTTCACAATTCTTTTCTTTTCCCTCTACAGGCAGTTCATTAACATAGCATTAATTCTCCAGGCTGTACTTTGGTTTCTATTAAGATGTATGACTGGCATCTGTGTAAATATATTGATAGTTTCATGGACCTATTTGTTCACCAAAAGCCGACCATCACAGATTTATTGTGCGTGATAATAAAGGAGATACAATGGAGACCAGGATTCAAACAGCCGCCCACCCGCTCTGTTCCCCTGACGGATGTGTGTGCTCTCTGTAAACCAGCCCTCCGAGCCTCCACATGCCGTGTGGAGATTCGGAGTCTAGGTTTAACATCAACATCTGTCCCCTGCTGAGTTCATGGTGCAGTTAGCTAATTAAAATAAAATAACATTTTATTTAGTTAATTTGCACATTGACTGTAATTGTGTATTTAACACTGAAATTAATTTCTTTTTCTGAAGACTTGGAGCTTGGCACTGCGAGCTGGAACTTTTAAATGGGTTGCAGTCATTCCAGAGGGACTTTAATGAGGGTGGACAGTTCTCCAGATATGTTAATGAGGATAACCATTTATTTACATCTGATGATTTTGTTTTTAGGGCATCAAAAGCCCCAAAGCCACTTTCTGATAAACCACTAAATGTAAAGGAGAGTTTTCAGGTCAAGCCAAATCTATGATTTAAAAAAAACAACAAAAAACTGTTTTTCATGTAAAAACTATTGATTATATTGAAGTCATGCTCAGTTTCTGTTGCTTTTTGTTTTGCCAAGTATTCAGTGAATTAATGAGTATAATTCCTGCTGTTAAAGCTGTGGTACATTTTCTAGGTCAGCTGAGTTTTAGGACTCTTTCCTTGCATTTTTTGTTTTTATTCTTTCAGAAGAGGGTAGGGAAAGAATGCATGTTGGCAGGACAGTTACTAGGAAAAATATAATCCTGACTTGTAATCTGCTACTTATGACATTTTCTTTTTGAAAGGTAAGCATTATACTTTGGACACCGAAGCAGTGATTGTTGGCAATTCAAGTAGGTGTGATTGATCCCTGTCTCAAAAGTAATAGAGCTGTTATTCCTAGCAGAGGAAAGGAATGCTTAAGTATTATAATATAGACATTGCATTTTTAGCTAAGTAGACGGTCTTCTCATTCTCTGTCAACACACAGCAAGCAAATGCGAACACTCATCTGAGGGCCGTTTTGCTCCGTGTGCTCTCTCGTTTGCACCAGCGGTTTTGAGCACCCTGGAGAATTTCTGAAAGCTGTCTCTCTTGCTTTCATCTCCCCATCCCTAGATGCTGTGCTCTCAGTGGGTCCTCCTTGCTCCTTAAATTCTTATTTACTATTGTCCAACTTTGAAAGATGGAGAAGTGAAACACTCTGTACCATTTACAGAGATCTCTATTCCAAAGTTGCCCGTTGAAACAGCATTCCTTGTGTGATTTTTTGTTTTGTTTTGTTTCTTGTTTTTGTTTTGCGTGGGTCTATGTGTGTGCGTCTTTGGCATGGGTTGAGTCGGGGGAGGTGCTGCATCTTTCTGTGTGGTCCAGTGGTCACACACACACAGGGAAATCAGCAGGGTTGGACAGGCCTTTTACAGAGTTTAGGCTATAAACTTAATGCCAAATCTCTGTTTGAAACAAGAAAATTTAATTGTGTTTAGGGGCAGAGATTTTGGCAGCTGCCAGACACCAGGAATTCTGCCAGGCTGGTGGAGAGAGCAACTTCCAAGGCAGGGTTTTTTTTTTGTGATTTTAAGGAAGACTGTGATTTCCACATCATGTTGCTGGTATCCGAATGCATGACAGAGCTCACTCTGAGAACGCTCCCTCCTGCCTTCTCCTGTTCGTGAGAAACGGACTTCCTGTGCTGGGAAATCCTGTTCCAGATGCTCTTATCTTTGAAATGTCATTGGAGACGATATCAGATAATAGAAAAATAAAGATTTTTGGGGAAATGTCTACGACTGAGCTGTGTCCATGGCTTGATTACACGTCTGCATACACAAGGCTGTTTTTAACAAAATGACTGCCCATGGCAAGAGCTTTGGTGGGGAAAACGTGTGTGTTTTTACGATTAGATTTTAGCCAAACAGACAAAGTACAGTGCTGTTAAACACTGTCCCTCTCCCTTTTCTGACCATTTTCCCATCATCCCACACCCCACTACTCCCTTCCCACCTCTCGTTCATCCCCATCTTCATTCACTGTCAGGAAGGGCAGCCTCCGAAGAGCCATTTCAACTCAGCCCGGCATCGCCAGAGACTAGTGGACCCTGCTGCTTCAAAAGTGAGTGTGTCCTGTCGCCCGGTGGCGGGTGAGCAAGGCCATGTATTTATGTGGTCGCCCTGGGGAAAGTGGGCATGTGGGGTTTTATTTATGTTGGTGTATGTGAAGGCCTCTAAGGAGGCAAAGTCTTCTTTGTTAATTCAAGACCATGCACACTGGTGGAGTTCCGGTGCATGTTTACCAGCCAGCCCCCAAAACGAACAAAACCCTGCTGGAGGTAGCGTTTGCTGGTTTCTGTTCTATGAGGACTCCTGCCACAGCCAGTTTCAAGCAGCAGTGTGAGGGAATGGGACTCAGAGCAGGGAAGGGATGTTCAGCAGAGTGCTATTTATAATTTTCCCACCATATAAATACAATGGATGCAAACACTAGTAATATGGAGCAAAATAATTAAGCTAATCATTTTGACTCTTACCTTTGTTTTCAAATATAATATGTTTAATGGAAAGCTTAGAGATCTTTAATTAAGAATAGTGGCTGTGTTTAACAACTGGCGTGAGTCAGCTCCAGTGCAGCAGTTGTGTGTGTTACGTATTTGTCATGTATTTGTTGAGAATAGTCTTAAGTCAGTTTGGTCATGTCCAACCCTTAGGCTCTGCCTGACATGTAGCAATAGCCACAGAAAAGTAGGCAAGGGTTTGCTAACCTCACACAGCACTAGGAAGGCGTCGGTCAGTTCTGCTGTGTACATACTTTTGTTAAGCAAACATTTATTAGCAAACAGGCACCAAGCACACCTGCAGCCTGTCCTATAAACTCAGTGAGTTCCTTGCTCTTTGGCCTGTAAGTGCTCTCGTCAAACCTATTTGGAAAGTTCCACTCAAGGGCAACAACATGACAACCTCCCAGAGGCGTGTTCTCTCGCCTTTAAAGTGAGCGCATCACACAACAGCACTCCAGGGACCCAACTGCTGGGCAGAAGGCCCTTGGAGTAGTTGGGCCTTGGGTACCAGTTACGGGCCTCCCTAGGTTCTTAGGCCCTTCTTCATGCAAGGATGAAGACTCTCTAAAACAATTTTGCCAATTCATTTACTTAAATACCACTCATTTCAACATGAAAGCCTGTATTTAATATCCGTTATGCTGACTGTTAAGTCACGGGTTTTGATTTCAGCAAAAAAAAAAAAAAAACCCATTTCAGTACATCAGTTATAAAAAATCTCTCTGGAGTTGACTGAGACTGGGATTCCTCTGATACAATGCTAGTTGGCTGCCTAGGGCAGTAAATTCAGATTAGGCCTGCTGGCTCCATATGGGGTACAGTTTTAACTAGTCCATGATACAGTTGACCCTTGAACAATGCAGGGGATGGGTGCTCACCCATCCCCCCAGTCAAAAATCCATGTATAACTCCTGACTCCTCCAAACTTAACTACTAACAGCCTGCTGTTGACTGGAAAACTTATTAATGACAAACAGTTGATTAAGTCATAGCATATTTTTCCATGTGTAATATGTACTTTTTTGCCCAAATTTTGAAGGAAAAAATAAGGATGCACATTATACATGGGTAGTACCTGAAATACCTTGTTTTTGTTCTTGTGTTTTGTAGTTATTTGTTACATAAAATTTGTTGTACCATAATATGTTCAAAAATAAATCCTAAAATTCCTTTATAATGCAAAAAAACAAGTATCTAAATATAAATAAAAAATTGAATTAAAAATTAAAAAGAAAGTTTTTTTCCTGAAAGTTTGGGCAAAAAACCATGAGTGCCCATTATATATGGGAGTGTAGTGTACACACAAAAGTATGGTGTTTCACTTGTTATATGTGTTAAATACTATATTCCTACAATAAAGTAATGTAGAGAAAATAAAATGTTATTAAGAAAATCATAAGAGAAAATAGGTTTATAGTATTTATTGAAAAAAAATCCTTGTATAATTGTGCCCATGCAGTTTAAACCCATGTTGTTCAAGGGCCAACTGTGTTACATTACCTGTGTGGAAGCATTAGAAAATAAATCCAAACAAACCCTTTGTTACATTTAAGTGTCTAGGGTGTGTTGCTCTCCTCCCCTGCCCCTCCCTGCCCCAAGCTTCAGACAACTCATTTTGGCTCAGCATCCTTGTGAAGTCATGGGAGCTCTGTTGGTATGTGAGGGGGGAAAACGAACCAGCTTTGAGTAAGTCGGATGGTTTCATTGTGTAAGATGTGGACTTTGCTAGTACAGAGCACAGCGCAGCGGACAGCAGGTCCTCCTGGGCCCCGCCGAAGACTTGAACTGATGAGGTGCTAACACTGGTGGGATTAAGCCCATCTGCTGCTACACCCAGCACCCACCTCTCCTCAGTGCTCTTTTAAGGGCTTAACTCGGCATATGCCTTTGCTCTTCCTTTTCCTTTTTTTCTGTACTCATTGCCTTCTGCCTTGGCATTTTCAGAACTACTGCGCCCCACCATGCAAAGTGTTATAGATTCGCTTGAAGTTGGCTGTTTTTCTTCTGTTGGTGGTGAGAGCCTTTCTGTTGTCCCGTGTTGTGGTGACTGAGAACCATGGCTTCTTTTTCTAGACAGAAACTCTCAGAGGAACTCATGAAACTGCTCCAAAGATGTCTGATGTCTTAATGTGCTGGGTAAATAGGATCAGCCCTGTTACCAAATAAAGTTTAAAGGTCAGGTCCTGTGCTCCCAAAAATACTGCAGTTGTAGAAATTTGAGAAGGCCCTAAAAAGCTTTTCTAACATTACTCAGTGATGTGGTGGTGGGGGGTGGTGGGGAGGGTGGAGAATCACTGCTTGCTGTCCAGATGTGTTACCCGGACAGTAACTAGCAAATGGAAATATGGATCCTTGTCTGTCGCCAGTGACCTTTCATTCTAAGGACATTGGTTTGGAATCTGCACTGTGTTATTTTCAACTCAATAACCTGAACTGTGGTTAAGAAGTTTTGCAATTTCTAGGTGCCCATGTGCTGGGGGTCTGGAACAATTATTGCAAACCAGCTGCCAAATCTTATGAAAACATTGATTTTGTTATGAGTTGGCGTTGCATAATCTTGAAAGAAGTGTGAGCAAGTAGAAACATTTAGTTTCTCTGTAGCCATAGAGTGGTGGAGAAAATACAGGGTACTAGGCAGACAGCAGGCGGTGTTCTAAAGCAGCTCTGTGGGCTCTGGGGGCTGCACAACACTGAGCCCCTATTGCTCTAGGTTTTCTTGCCCATAAGATGAGGAGAGTATGTGAAATGTTCTCTTAATGACATTATGGAATTATTTTTCTTTTTCATCAAGGATACTTATAACTGGATACTTTACACTTAGTCTGAGATTGTTGGATGGCATTTCTCAATCCTAACATCCCTCTACTATGCCATCATTTGTCATCACTTGCAAAGCATGATTACTAGGCAGTCTCAGATCAGTGTCTTCAGTGGAAGTTAATTTTTAAAACTGAGTTACTTTAAAACTAGGGGGGAAATATAGACCAGAAATAAGGGTTTGTTTCCTGCACAAGGGGTAGCTTTCTTTTCCACCCTGATTTTTTCCTCTTAGTCTTAGAAAGCCTTTTGTGCTTTGAGTATAGGAAAACAAGCTTTTAAAACTGTTTTATTTGAATAAGAGTAAAGAGTTAGAGGGAAACCAAAGGTACCTAATGTACCTCTAATTGGCTACGTTTGTCCACAGGGAATTTTTAAGTGTCTTTCACTTTAGAAATATGCTCACCTGCCTGTCCCCCAGTGTGATTGCTGTAACACAGCAAATGAACAAAGAATGAAGCAAAACAGGCAATAGACATGACAGTTCAAAGACCACAGAGCAGTTATGTGTGAAGCTGGTAAAGGCCTCTGTGAAGCGAAAGTCAATCTGAGATGGGAGCATGAGGCACACGATCCGGGGACACCAGAGGTGGACAGAGGAGAACCCGCGTGTGCAAAGGATTGGTTTTCAAATCTCCTGGCATTTCAGCCCAAAAGGATGATGAAGATCTGTCCTACATGAGCTGTCATTTTTCATTGGAAGCTTTGCTGATCCAGAATAAATGAGTTCGTAAAGATTGTATTGAAACGTTGAGCTATGAGAGTAAATAGTGGTAGACAGAGCATCTAATAAATTTCAAAACCAGAAAGTGTTGTAACATTCTATCCTCTCAGAAAAACGAACAAACACAAACTACACTACCCAAGTGGACAGATAATCCAACTATCAAAAACCTGTATATAATTCTAAAATATGTTGTTTCAATAGGCCATAGGGTTTGCAAAATCCTTTAAACTAATTCTAAGTGATTTCTCTACCTTTTCCTAATGAGAATAAGGCTTATAAAACTTGGGCTCCCCTGCTGTGAATATAAGCCCAGAGCTATTTCAGAGCAGATGGTTTTCTTTTCTCACTACTATAAACCTTTTAGGATTGATCTTTTTTTCATTTTTACCCATCTCAAGAGTACATGTCTTTGAGACCTCAGACACCCCACGTTCAGAGGGGACAAGAAGCTGCATTGACCAGAGTTCATAGTCGCAGAGATGATGTGGAGTGAAGGCAATGGAAATCATGGAATTGTGTTTCTGCCTGTAATTGCGAAAGAAAATAGGTTGATTTTTAAGCAGTAAGGGGATAGGCTTCAAAATAACTACATTTTTTAGCCTTATTATGCAATGAGTTTCTGGATGGTAATTAACACCTTCCTAGTCCGAGGACTTTCAAGTGTTAAAGAATAATTTCTTCCTTTTTGGAGAATGTAATACTTGTTACTATATTTAAGGATGTAGAAAGATGGGGGAGGGATTGGGAAGACTGGTTGCCATAATTATTCTGGAAGTATTTTAGTCACTTAAAAGTTGTACTATGTAAACTTTTTTACAAAGGCTTTAGGGGTGAGCCATTTCTATTAGAAAAATTTGAGGTTGCTTATAGTTTTTGTTTTTACATCATCCATCTACAAATTACCTTTGATCCCCACTAAAATGGCCATGAATCTCATACCTGAAACTCATTAGCTGTGACTTTGGGCCAATTACTTAATCACCCTGAGAAAGCCTCCTTTTCCTCATCTGAAAAATGGGGAAGAAAATAATATCCACCCCATCAGGTTGTTTTGAGGAATAAAAGAGATAATTCCTGAAAACTTTTTACTGTGTGGGCAGGCAGTTAAGGAGTCCCAGACAAATTATATAATAGCTACCTTTAATTGTGATTACTCTTATCATGGTTATTAGGTGATCCTCATTCAACTTTTCCAGAATTCTTTTCCCACTTTGTTAAATAAGAGGTCAAGACCAAATGACCTTTGGTGTAGAATGTCTGCATTGTCATATGCCTGTACACTTATATTTATTTTTGATGGTCTGGCATGCATTCAGCAGTGTGTTAGGTATGGAGGACATCACTTGCAGGGTTTGGTTCTTACTTTCAAGATTGTAATGCAACTAGCAAAGAAACAAAGCAAAGACAATAGTAAATTATATGGTAACAATATTGTATGGTTGATTTTGAACCTAGGGAGATATGTGAGTGGCTGTCAGAAAAGGGTTTCTGGAGCTGTTGGGTTTTCACGTGCGACTCAAAAAAAGAGTAGGCCTTTCTGAACATGTGAGTATGGGCATGGACATTACCTGAAAGCATGCAGTAAAGTTATCTGCCAGACCAGAACAGAGGGAGTGTGACTTGACGTGGCCGTGGAAGGTGATCTCATGTCACAGCCCCTGTGGAGGAGTGCATGAGGGCTCTGAGAACATGCAGACCTGTCTTCAAATTCTGCGTCCCGGCTTCGTGGCCAAGGGAAAGTCTCTTGTTTCTTCATCAATGCAGTGGGCAAATAACACTATAGACCTCATTAAGAATGTTGTTATGTGCCGGTGAGGATGTGGAAAAAGCGGACTCTTCTGCGCTGTCGGTGGGAATGCAGATTGGTGCAGCCACTGTGGACAGCAGTAAGAAGATACTTCAAAAAGTAAAAGTAGATCTGCCTTTTGACCCAGCGATCCCACTTCTGGGAATATATTTAAAGGAACCCAAAATACTAACTTGATAGAACATAAACACCCCTGTGTTCATTGCAGCGTTATTTACTATTGCCAGGATAATGGGAGCAGCCCAAGTGTCCATCAGTAGATGAGTGGATAAAACAGCTATGGGACATTTACACAATGGAATACTACTTCCTGTGAAAAAGAAGAAACTTTTACCCTGTGTGACAATATGGATGGACCTGGAGAACATTATGCTAAGTGAAATAAACCAGTCAGAGAAAGACAAATACCGTAGGATCTCACTCATACATGGAATCTAATGAAGAAACTGAACTAACAAGGAAAATAGAGACAGACTCATAGATGGAGGGCAGATGGCAGCTAAGAGGGGGAGGGTAGGGGGTGGAGGGATTGAGCAAAAAGGAAAAAAGGACTCATGGACATGGACAACAGTTTCGGGGATTGCAGCAGGGAGGGGATATAAGGGGACTAAATGGTAATAAAAATACAATACAATTATTTTAAAAAAATGTTTTTATATTAAATGATTTAGTGCATATATCCCGTAGAGTAATGGCTTTGGGGGATGCATAAAATGACTGTACTTAGTTAAATTAGACACAGTTTGCCATGTGACCCAGCAATCCCAAACCAGAAGGTGGCGTCTGTCCAAGGAGACAGATTCTTCTTGCAGCATTGTTGTGCCAGGAGGTTTGGGGGTGCTGTGGGTGTAGACAGTTGAGAGAGTGATTGGGAAAATAGGGTGGCTGCTGTCACATAACATCAGCAGTTAGAAGCAACAGCCTGAAGGGGCACACAGCAATGCGGATGGAGCATAAAACATACTGCTGTGTGAAAACAAGTTAAAAAAAAAATGAATTTTCTAGTACCGTGCCTTTAAGGTCAACGAAAAATACATGCACAGCATGCAATTTACATTTTCAAAGAGCTCATAGAAAGCTGAATATCCATCAGGCACATTAGAAAGGTTGCTTGGAGTCAGGAAAAGCATGGGAGTGGAAAGCAGGTATGTAAGTAAGTAAACTAATGGATGGCAATGATGTACAAAGGGGTACAGCTCCTGAAGGAAAGCAAAAGAGTCTTTCAGTGAATTTAAGGCAAGCTTCCTGTTATCAAAGGGTAAAACAGATTGATCTTCAGGCGTGTGTTAGGCATAAATAAATAAACAGATAAATACCGACACAATTTGGATCATAAGGAAGACCTTGCGATGGGCAGACGGATGACATTTTCATTTCTCCTCTTGTCATTCTTTAGCTCTTCTGGACAACTGTGTTGGATGTTCAGTGTCAGCTCCTGTGGGCCCCGTGTGCCTGTGTGCAGGACAAAGCTGTGACAACGTGCAGCACCCTAAAAGGATAATCTTTTCCCATATTCCGAATGATCAGTTCCCTTTCTTTCTGCCCTAGAAGAGTCTCATGTTGGAATTTTTTCACTTCTAATGTTATTTATCTACCTGGCAAACTTGTGCACAGTTTTCTGCCTTTGACAAGACAGCACAGAGAAGTGAAATAACGTGCACAAGGTCACAGAGCTAGTAAAAGGTGAAGCTAGAATTCAGCCCTGTATCAAGCCACCATGCTGTGCTCTTTGCCACCGCCATCTAACTGGGATCACAGTCTTTCCCTGGGGATGCCCAGTATGGGGCAGGATTTCTCAGGTTCAGAAGGAAGCCAACCGCTATATCCAAGGTAATGTTTTTTAGCTTCATGTGCCACAGACATCATTTGGCTATATACCACTCTCATGCTACCCAACCCCACACTACCGTGGACCTAGGTAATGCTGCAAAGCTGTCCAAATAGTGCTTATTCTCTTTAATCTTTCTATGTATGTCTGTCCCAGTTTACAAGTATTTTTCTCTCTTCTGGCATTAACTGAATTCCAGATTCCAAACAATTTGATTGAAAAATGAGCAGAGAGCACCCCAATTTTTTCAGCCTAACATCTCTCCTCAGACACAGGCAAGTAATTTTAAGGAAAGTGGATTCCACTTATTTATTTTCTGTGATGCTAGCTGTAAGGTATCATATAAACACAGTTTTAAGGCATTCAAAATTCCAGGGCTAACACATGTCTTTTGGAATCCAGTTTAATAACCAGTGGGTCCTAGAACAAATTAAGCCCGCAACATTGCTGGAAGCAAGAATGACCTAAGCTGTCCTACTTCGGGCACATCATGAGAAGGCGGGGTTCCTTGGAAAACACAGTAATGCTGGGAAACACAGAAGGCCGCAGGGAAAGAGGAAGACCAAATGTGGGATGGACAGACTCCATAAGAGCTGTAGGCATGTGTTTACGGGAGTCGAGCAGGGCTGTTGAAGGCAGGATGTTGTGGACATCACTTGTTCATGGGGTCACCAGGTGTCAGACTGACTCAATGGCATGTGGCAGCGATAAGCACACACCTCAGGACAGACACCCACTTTGTGGCCAGGTACTGTGGGATGTAGTGCTCAGAGCTGAAGCTGTGTATAGTCAGCTGCCTTTTCGAGAATCACTTCCTAATTTCCTTTAAACATCTTTTTATTGAGGTGTAACATACATACAGATATTGTCTTACAGACCTGAGACACTATTCTGTTTTCTGTAAGAGTAACACATATTTTAACAGTGCAGATATCAATGTGTATTTTCACACGTTGACTATACCCTTGTAACAGCACCAACATTTAAAAAAACAAAACAAAACAGAGCATCACCAGCAGCCTGGAAGACCACTTCACACGATCCTTCTAGCAATTTTGGGAAAGTTTTAAATTTCTGTTATTTGTTTTCAAAGTCTTATGTCTTTCCTGATATTGCTTTCCAACATCCCAGTTTATGATACACTAAAATGATATGTTTTTTGTTTCCCTCTGTTTTTAAGACAAAGGGTGTAGTTTGGCTTCAAAATACAGGTAAAATAAAGAACAAGTGCAAAGGCCACAGTCACTATGACTTTTAATGTTTCAGTTGCTGGGATTTATATTTTAAGTTCATTTGAATACTGTGACTGAAACCATTAAGGAGAAAAAAACTAGTTTGGCCTGATTTTCTTTCTTGACACAGATTTTTGCGGCAGTTTCCTCCCCGGCCCTTTTCCCAGCTAGCAAAGGCTGATACATATGCCCAGGCGAACAGGCAGCGCTCCAGCTCTGTTGTCCTCCGGTGGGCTTTCCTCCCAAGGGCTTTAAAGAGCTGGTGAGTGACATTTGTTGACTTTTCTCAGAGTCATCAGAGCTGTGCTCCCCAAAGACTTGTGTAACAGGCAGCTGGCCAAGATGAGATTAGCAGTTATTCGGAGGAAGGGTATAGGAAATCTTTTTAATTTAGAGGTGAAAAGATCACAGACTGGGTTAAGTATAGGTTACCCAATTTGGCTCCAGATTTATGAAGAATTATGGAAATCACCCCCTTGTCTTCAAGGACTTCTGTATCCCGTTTGCCACTATATCCCTCTAACACTCAGGCAAAAAGAAAAAAAAATTTAAAGAAGATCAAGTCTAAAAAAGTGATTTAGACACTTAGCCAGGCGAGTGTTTTCTCGCCTGGGGCTTCTGTGGATTTGGATAGGGCTTTGGAAAGAGTTTTTTCCAAGAGCACTTGAAAAGAGCCACCTGAACACCTCAGACACACTTGCTGGCCAATACTCAGGGACCGTGACACCCTCTGTAACTGACTTGAGTATCTGGATAACTTCATTGCTTGTTTTAACATTTTTTTCAAGTCTGTTTTTCATAGGTGCTCCCTTCCCATGACTTCATACACATTTACCTACTTCCTGTCTGAAAAAGAGATTTGTCTGTGATGTGCCCAAGTGTGGTTTTCTTGGTGTTTGTTCTGCTCAGGATGCACGGAACCTCTCGGATATGTGGGTTGGCTCCTTTCATCTGTTTCTGTAGAGTCTGCAGCCGTTATCTATTCAGATATATCTCCTGCCTCATCTTCTCTCCCCTCCTTCTGGGACTCCATTTGTATCTGTGTTGGGCAGTTTGACATTGTCCTACATTCTTAGACATTCTTTTTGTTTTGTATTTGTTGTTAGCTTTATTCTTTTGGTGATTCATTTTGGATCATTTCTGTCATTTTGACTTAAACTTTGTTCAGTCAGCTAAGTCCGTTTCACTCCAATACCTTTCAGTCGGGCTTTTTCCCTTTTGTTCTCTACCATTATGATAGTTTCTACCTGCCTACTGAAATCTCCCATGTCTTCATTCATGTCGTCACGTGTGTTTGCCACTGTATCGTTTAGCATTGTTATTTTTGAGTCTTCGACGATGCCAAGGCCTTGGCTGTCCCTGCCTCTGTTTGTATTGCTGTTCCTTTTCTTGACAATGAGTCACAGCAAATACTCAGATCCAGCTCAAGCAGACAGCAGCATGACTCAGCACCCCATTGAAGTGGTATGACATAGGAGAGACACCTCTTTTTCTGGAGCTAACTATTGTTTACTTCAGTTTCTGCTGGGCTTTTATTCAAAATGCTTGGTGGGCATTCAACATTATAGACACAGGAAGAAGCAAAAGCTTCTGTCTCTAAGTTTCCTCTTTCACTTAGGATGTAGATGCTGTTACTGTTACCTTAACAATAAAAACAAACTGGGTAAACTACAAAATCAAAGTTTAAGAAACTAATTTAAAAAGCTAAGGTCATAGCCCCAGCTGGTATGGCTCAGGTGGTTGGGCGTCATCCTGGGAACCAAGAAGTCACTGGTTCAATTCCCAGTCAGATCACTTGCCTGGATTGTGAGTTCCATCCCCTCAGGGCACGTGTGAGAGGCAACCAATTGATGTTTCTCTCGCACATCAATGTTTCTCTCCTTCTCGTTCTTCCTCCCTTCTCCTCTCTCTAAAAATCAAAAGTAAAATATTTTTAAAAGCTAAGGTCATAAGTAAAGCTAAAGGTCATAAGTAAAGCTAAAAGGGTAAATTCCAGAAAGTGATAAACTCTTGAAAGGATGAAGAGTTTATCCATGGCTAGCTTCTGAGCCTGGTGGCATGGCAGGAGGAGAAGGAACCTGCTGTAGATGGGTTAGGGAGGAGCCAGACAAACTGATGACGCACTTTTCATTTGTAGCTTTTCTTTATATCTTCATTCATATTGTTGTGAGTAATGGTCTCCTGTGATTGTCTACATCCTAAGTGGAAGTAGAAGTCTCAGAAATAGGAAATTTGCCCAAGGAGATCAGGAAGTTTGCTAGCAGAGAAAAGAGAGCAAAGATAGACTTCGTCATTGAGAAATAGAGACCCAGTTCTGTTATTCTGTCCCTGTTATGAACACTTGGTTCTGGTAATGGTCCTTATGTCCTGGGTTTATCTTTCACATGAACTGCAGGCCTATGGAACGGGAGTCATGTGCTTTTATGCGCTGCATTCATTTCGGTCCAGACTGGAGCACTGCGGTGTACGAGGCATTTGTTGTGCAGTGCTCGTTTTCAGTTCTCTTGGATTTGCTGTGCAGTCCTGCAAGGCATGCTGGGGACACTTTATGGAATTACAGCGCTGGGCACCTCCCTCTTTCGTCACAGTGCAATACAAGGCTGTGAAATTCAAAGTTATTGAGTGCAGTAACTGATGTAGTACGTGTAAGTGGTTCGCTGTCTCTTTTTCTCACGGCCATCTTATCATTGTACTAAAATAAAGGTTAAGTTTAACCCACATCTCCCTAAGCATGTTTTGTTTATGTGCCTGAGGAGTGTTATATGGTCTCATTAATTTGGGGAAATCTGCATATCATGTACATTGCTCTTGTTCCATACAGGGCTATTCATTTTTTTTTAAAGATTTCATTTACTCATTTTTTAGAGAGAGGGAAAGAGAAAAAGAAAGGGAGAGAAACATTGATTGATTGCCTCTTGCATGCCTCAACCCAGGGGTCTGTGTGGCCTGTAACTCACATGTGTTCTGACCAGGAATCAAACCAGCAGCCTTTTGGTTTGTAGGATGACGCCCAACCCATTGAGCCACACCAGCCAGGGCAAAATGCTCATTGTAAAAGTCTTGGGGAAATCTTACACTGAGTAAATTTTCTGAGCTCTACTGAATTAGGTGTTTCTCAGACTAATTTGAATACAGAACATTTGTCATGGAACTTGGAGTTTTCCCTGTCAAGTAGTAACCATTGACAAAGTTCTTTAGGAAGCGTGGCATTAAATGGGCCCTGTTGCTTTTTATTTCATGGAATATAAATAATTCATATTGGCTGCCATTCTGTGCACCTAGAAAACATCTTCCCCACTGCTTTCTGATAAGAAAGCTTGAGGTTTTTCTGGAGGTAGAAAGAGCTCTAACCCAGAAGTTTATCTGATTACAGTACTATTGCTTAGAGTCTCCTACTTAATAACACTGTTAATGTTTCAGTGTGAATCCATTGCAAGTATATGAGTATACTAGTCTCAGATGCCTGCCTCTTCCAAGGACTATGCTGGTTTGCCAGTCCAGGAAAATAAGCTGGGTCAGCTGTCATACCCCGCCAAATGAAAAAAGACAGCTAGCTGCCTAGACTGCAGTTGGAAAGAAAGGTCAATCAATATATTACCTTTCCTCCATGTGTTCCTTGCCTGCCGGCTGAGCTGTGCCTCCTCAGTAGTGGCGGTAATCTCTTCTGCTAAATTTTATTTTAACCTTGCAAATAGGTTAAAGGAAGGGCACAGTTAATAATGTCTTCTCTCGTATACCTCTGAGCATATTATTTGGGCAGAACCTTGCTCTTCCGTTCCCCTAGCTTCGCACACTCCTGCAGACAGAAAGTTATGCAAGTAGCTGGCTTTATTTATTGTGGGAATTTCTCCTAGAGCTCTGTCATGCTCTTGCACAAAAACATTTTTGTGATTTTTTTGACAGTGGCTGGGGTCTGTGTGAAATAGGGGGTTTTCAAAACATTTCTCAGTCAATATGTTTACTCTACTTCACCAGCCATGCAGTGTGACACGGTGCGTCACCAATACTTGAAATAGTCTGCAACAGGAGGTCAGAATGGGGCATAGATTTTCTAACACAGCATGTTAGATGAAATGATTTTGTGTACTTTGAAGTGGAAAATTCAATCAGAATTTTCCACACTTTTTAGTTAAAGCAACACTGTTATTTATTGATGAAAGGTGGACTGAGGAAAAATGCAGAATGCAAACACAGTGGACAACAAGGCTAGCAGTATTCCTGGTCATAGCAAGAAATGCTCTCTCTCTTGTAATTTAATGAAAGCTACACAAGATAAAAAGGGTCTGCTTAAAGTACACCCTATAGAATGTTTGGAACATATGCCAGCTTGTTTGGCATGTGTGTGGATAAAAATGGAACCTGGCTTTTTAAGAAGTTTGTTTTTCATTGAGCTGGACACCATGCTTGATAAAGGGCAATTACAACTGTCTGGGTCATCTGCTTTGACTTAGTTGTAAAGTAGCAGAGCTCATTTAAAAAGCAGTTGGGAGTATCAATAAGGAATTCAAAGATAGATTCTCTAAGCTTGCATTCAAGTAGGCTTAGAGAATATTTAAACGTATTACTAGTTTTTATCTGCCTTTTGGTGCACAGAAGATACATTAGCATAATTACCTATTATGTAGATGAATACTTTATACTTTCAAATTGTAAAACTTTATTTAGGGTTGCAATGTCAGGTTTGTGCATGAATATTTAACATAGAATAATAGCCTAATATTAGCATGCTCAATGCGTACAATCGCTTTTCTAGATAGTCTACGTGTTTTATTTAATCTACATCCAAACTATGAGCTCTTACTCTCTGTAATTTCCAGTGAGGGAAGAAAGCCACAGGAAGATAAGTCATTTGTCCAGGGCTGTCCTCCTAAGCCCGTCTTCTGGGCCACCATGCTTTGTGGCCTCCCTGTGGCTCTGTCCCCTCAACACATTCTTCTGGTGGGCCTAAGGACTCCATGGGTTAGCAACTTAATTCAGTTAGCTAGTGTATAGCGTTTAGCACTTAGGATTTTTATGTTTAGATAAAAGATGCATAAAATCTCTTATCTGTGGAACCTAAAATAATTGAACATATAAAAACAGGAATAGTAGTCACCAGGGGGATGGGAGTGGGGAGAGGGGAAAGGTGTTGTTTAAGGGTGCATACTTGCAACTAGTAGATAGTAAGTCCCGGAGACTGAGTACTCCGTACAGTGATTATAGACCTCAAAACTGGATTGTAAACATTTAACTTGCCAAGAGACTAGGTCTTGATTGTTCTCACTACTAGCAGAAATGATGATTATGTGACACAATAGAGGTATTACTTCATGCTACAATGACAGTCGTATTGCATTGTAAATGTATCATATCACTATGTTGTACACCTTAAACTTGTACAGCGTTATATGTCAATTATATCTCAATTAAAAATGATGTCATTCTTTAGTAGTCTGTTTTACTTAGTTACTGTTTTTTTCTGATTGATATATAATTCAATTCAGTGTGATTCAGCTTGCTTTATCTTTTTTTAAATAGTAAAGTGACAGAACCATTTAAAATCATTAGCTCAAATTCATCAACTTGTCTGAATAGTGAGGCTTTGAAAGGTAGTTTAGGCCACCTATAGCTTTGTATTCTTCAATGTTCTAAAGATGAGTATCCCTCTTTGTTCTTATTATTTTATAGTAGCATCAGTTTTTTCTGTTTGTTTTTTTTTTTAACTTTTATTCTGTGGACAGTGAGTTCAGAATCAGCTATCAATTTCAGGTTTCCAAGGCAATCCAGTGTCATTCAGTGTGCGGACACACAGCTTCTGGGAAATAACAGTAATCATGTCAGCATAGGAAGGTTTAGTGGGCCTCTTATTTTTCAAAAGAACAACCTAATTAGTGTAGGAGAAACCAAAGTGGAAGTCACCAGAATTCACCCTTGAATTACAGATGGAAGCACTCATATATTTTAAGGGGGAAATCTTCCTGCTTGTAAATTATTTTTTTTTAGTTAACAAAAATAAGAGGTCACCTTATGAAAATTTCTTGGGCCTCAAATTTAAATGTCCACCCCTGTTGTCATCCTTGTGATCACAGAAACATCACAAGGGATTGTTTTGACTCTGGGAGGAATCTGTGTTTGTGGTGAGAACAGAATTTAGTCTTTGGGAAGAAGCAATTAAAACCGCAAAGCCTTTTATTGCTTTTGATGTTTAAGAAAAGGAAAAACTTTGCCGCACTGTAATATTTCCTGCTAATGAACTGCCACAAAATTGATGCCATTAAGTTCGGAGTCCCTGTGGTTCACTTCAGAGTCATTAACGCATACTGTGCGGCCCTCCCAAATCTATTTTGGAAAAAGGAACCGCATGGACAGATCTGTAATCAATGTTTCCAAGACTTTTGCTTCTCATAGAACCTGATTCTCTGTTAAGGAACATTTGGTCATTTTGTTTTTGGCGGGGGAGGTAACCAGCCCTCCTGATGCTGGGAGCGGCTGGTGCCAGGGTTGTCCCCGGTGCCCCTTTGGAGACACGGCTCCAAAACCGACTTGCACAGTTCAGTGTTTTGGAGAGTAGCAGAAATATATTTAGCTGCAAATACCAGAAAACTCAACTAATAGTGACTTAAATAAATAGGGATTTATTATTTGCCACTTAGAAATGTGGGTTGGTGGGGAGTCCAGGGCTGGTGGGCTGTGGACGCACTGTCATCGAGGCCACTTTCGTCTGCGCTCTGTTCTCCTCAGTGTGAGGCTTCTGACCTGGAGCACATCACCGCCTAATGTGTCCGGGTTCCCCGGCAGAAAAAAATAGTAGCAGTCCTTCCGGTAACTGCAGGGAAGGGGTAAGGCTGAACTGTGTCCTGCAGGAGCAGATGGGTAGCACAGTGCCCGGCACTTACCAGAGCAGAGCGGGTTTCTGACACCCGCGTGGCAGCAGCCACACCAGCACCAGTGTTTGGGGTGGTGGTGGACGGGAGCTGTGAAGTGGGAAGCGGAGGACCCTGCCTAACCTGTGTCCGTCCGTCTGGGTGTTCCTGATTCCAGCACACTTTGAGCTGATGTTATTTGAAATAGCACATTCAAGAACATACTTATTAAAAAGTCAGATCCAGCACCCTTTAACAAATAGGACCTATTACTTACTAAGTAAAATATATCCAGTAGAAACCAATTGTTTATTTTATTCTGTGATCTTTTGACAATAAATTTCACTACCATTAAAGGCTTAAGTCACATTATTGATTATTTGAATATGTGTGTCATTAATCTTCCATTGCCCTCATACATTTTATATGTACATTTTAAGTGTCGTCTTTTGCATTTAGATGGAGAAGAATGGTCAGAAGAAAGCGGACTGCTGGGTACTAGCTCCATATAGCACTTCAAGAGCTCCCTTGAGCGGGTTTGCTGTAAATTTCTATGCTGAAATGGGCTTTCAGAGCAGCGGCTGCTAGACTAGGAGGTGTCCTTAGTAAATAAAAATGATTAATCTCAGCTGAATAAATTCACTTTGGTCAAATAGTCTCATCCAATTCTCTTCCCTGATTCTATAAAAAGCTTTTTTCTTCTTGTATTAAGGTTGTCTGTGATTTTAATGGGACCTTTGAATTATCTGATTTTAAGAAATTGGTTCATAAAAGGATATTGATTTTTTAGATTGGGGTGATTGAAATGTTGTTTATGGGCAAACTGGTTTTCATTGACAGAACCTGGAAACTGCTGTCAAGAGAACTCATCTTAAATCTATGTGGAGATACACTTAAGAAATGATTACAGCACTTAATGACGGGCCCCAGGCTGGGCAGTCATGTCAGTGTGGAAACGGAAGGGAATCCACAGTTAAAGTGAAAATCTGTGAAGCAGGGTTCTTTTTAGTTGCTTAATTTTTATTCCCAGTCATCGATGTTTACTTCTTTCTTAGGGCATTTTTCCTGGGTGCTGAGACAATTCTAAAATCAAATATGGCTTTCGAGTATTGAAGGTGTTTGCTGCTGCTCTGTAGAAGAATCTCATAGGTTTATAGTGATCCTAAGCGGTGTCTCATATCCACTATATTAACTAGCTTTTTGGAAGCTTATGAACATTGTAGCTTTTATTGATTCCTGGGAATTGTACCCAACAATAAGCAATAAAAGTCGATGGTAACTTTCTTCCTATATAGGGGTGTGCAGATCAATATTTTGAATTTACTGTAATTTGCTGGTAATGGATGGAAGAACTGAAAAAATTGCGGAGCCTTGTGGGGCACAGCTGTGTGGTGTTGCCTTGTTATCTCAGCTCACTGTAGGTCACAGGCTTTCCCAAGCAACAAGAAATACAATTAAGTGGCAGGGCTGATACATGTATTTATCAAGAGCCATCACAAGCCTGTTCTAAGGGAGAAAAGAAACCACAAAACTTGTCCACAATGGCCTTAATTTATAGTCCTCAAGGACCTCTAAATGGGCAATGTCTTCAAGACAATTAAAATTCTAAGTATCTAGCATTTGTGTTTGGTCTCCTTCTGCTCAGGGAATTTTCCTGCCGATTAGTGTTGGGGTGTGTGATTTCATCAAAGCCCGATTCGTCGTGAATCTTCCGGTCGTTGCACAGACTGTGCCCAGGGTCTGCACAGAGAAAGGAGCCGGCAGGGGCCCTGTGCACTTGCTGTCTGATCGTACCCTTTCCCTCCGCCAGAGCCGCGGCTCGTGCTCTCGAGTGTCTCATCTGACGTGAGTAGAGCGCTTCAGCAGTAATGGCTGCTGTCGGAGGTGCTCTCGTGTTTAAATGGAGGACGTGTGTTCTCATCAGCACCTTATAACATAAACTGTGGTATTCTCATTTTATAATTTAGGAAACGGGGAAGTTAAGGGAATTTTTCAAGGATGCTTCCTAGCATTAGCAAAGATTAGAATCTAGGTATATCTGTGCGTTTCCTATGGTGTATCCTATGCGTTTCCTATGGTGTATACAATTGGCTTAAATGCAGATTTTTTTTAGTGTAATGTTTGGTTGATGGTATAAATGATTTCTTTTTAAGTTATTTTGTTGTGAAGGACAATGGCTCCTAATTTGATCACACCTAGTTCCCTTTATTTCAAAATGACAGATACATCAGCTTGAAAGGGATAGTGTTTAGTTCTTTGAGAACAAAATAAGCACACAAAGACAATATGACTATGGGGTGGAAGCTAACAGCCTTAAGGAAATAAGTGCACGTCACTTAGTATGTAGTAGGTGCTCAATAAACTGGAAATGGTACTACTATAAGTTCTTGTAGTTACTCAGCAAACCCTGCAGAGAAACATTTCCACTTTTGGACAATTTTGACTAGGAGGCAGCTGTCCCTTCTAGAATACTGAATTGGAAGGCATGAGGTATATAAATATCTCATTCCCAAGCTTAGTTTTTTGACATCCAGGGTATAACATGTTAGGAAACATCAGAAACCACAGTAATTGGCTAGAAAGGAAGCTTGTCTCGTTTGCTCATTTACTTGGGGTTAGTTGATTATTTGACTTGTTACGCTTTTTCTACTTTAAAAGGTCTGTGTTAAAAGTAATGTATTTGCAAGGCTTTGCTTCAACTAAAATCAGAGCTTTTAAACATAATTTAGGTGTGAAATTTGCTTAGAAAGAGCTGCGAAGATCTTTGGTACCTCTCCTTTATAAGTGTGATTGATTGCCAGTGTGTTGATCAACTAGGAATGTGGCTTGATGCCCTTCACAAGGTTCGAACACACCAGGTTTTACCTGGTGATGAAAAAATAATTTAACTGCTCTGGACTCGGCCGATATGGACTCAGGGACCAGCTAAGCCATTTACTCAGCTCCGTCACCTTGTGTAAGCTGCTTAACCTGCCTGTGCCTCAGTTCTGTAAAGCGGAAATAATAGTGAAGATTGAATAAGATAATGTATGTTACTACGCAGTAAAGGTTAGGTACTGTTTACTGAGCACACGAAGGCAGATGGATTTAGTAAAGTAAAGCAATTTCCACCGTTTGTGTAAACACATAAGGTGGAAAGGGGGCTTGGCATTTAACTTCCATGCAGAAGGACCTGGGGTGGTGACCTTTGCTCCTGTTTTACTTTGCACCTTGATCTCCTGTTCCCGCCCCTCTCTGGGCTAACTTCAGCGGTGTTAGCCATCCCCTCCTTTACATTCAAATTTCCATTGTTTAGCCTCTGGAAGGCCCCAGTGCTTTGGGGCAACCCTTTTTCCTAATCTCTGGATGGTTCATCCTGCCCCTAGCTGTTAAGGTTTTAAACCTTCCCAGAAGTTCAGCATTTCTTCTCCTCACCTGCAGATTCTGTGCACACATTCATCTTCTGAATCTGCCCCACCCCGCCCTCTTCACCCTCCCCACTGCTGCTTTTTTGGGTCTTGGCACATAGCCACGCCTCCTGGACAGTTGAATAAGTCTCCTGATTCCCTTCCCATTTGTCCTCAGTGAGCCATTTGACACCTGATGCCAGAATGATCCCTTTTAACATACTGATTTGGCCATCTTTTCCCCCTATTTAAAATGCTCCATGAACTCCTCCATTGTCTATAGGAAAAAGGCATACCCTTCCAAAAACATTCTATGATCAGGCCTGTCCCTGCATCCCTGCTGTGGTCCTGTTGGTGCTTTCTCCCTACCCTCTGTCCCAGCCATTCCAGTTTCCCCAAGAGCTGTGTACTGTTTCACTCTATCCCACCTTGCTACACCTGTTCCCTCTGAAATGCCCCTCTCCTCGCCCACTCCTGAGGCTGCTGAGCCAACTCCCAGGTGATGTTTAAGATAGACAAGGCTCAAGTATTCTGTCACTTGGGAATATTTGAATCACAAGGAACAGAAAACACAAGTTAAACTGGTTTAAACAATAAAGGGACTTGAGTGGCTGGTGTAACTGAGAACTCCAGGTAATAGGCAAGGCTAGACCATGGTTTCAAAGGTATCGACCAAGACCCAGTTTCTGTCTGTGTTTCTTTTCTGCCACTTTTGCTGTCTACCCCATGGTGGCCCTTAGATTCCTGGGGTTAATGCTCTTTCTCTCCTGCTGGTTCTCTTAGAAACAGAAAGGGAGTTCATTTTCCAGGAATCCAGAGCAAACATTGCTTTGCATCTGATTTTCCCAGATTGATTCATCTGCCATCTTTGAACCAGTTCCTTTGTCCAAGCAATGAGCTTTGTCATTAGCTTAATTTAACCTGAGCTTAACCTGAGGTTGAACATAATGTCAGTTTCACCAGATTTTTTTGTCTGCATTAATAATGGGGAACATCATTGGGCAAGAAACAGTGCTGACCCTCCTCAAAGAAAACTGATCACTCCCTTCCCTTGGTATTGCTGCACACATTTAAAAAATGTCTCTCGATTCCAGACTTTTCCACACGATATTTTACAACACGCACAATCCTTATCCCTAGTGCCTGGAATGGCCCCTGGCATATCAGCCTTAATAAAAAGTATGTGATGGAATAAAGAAAACCAAGGTACCTGTTTTCACCTGTATCCTTCTTCCTCTTTGGAGGAAAAGCTTCCTTCTTTTTAAAGAAGTGTCAGTGCGAGCCTTCTGTGCTTGTGTATTCATTCAAACCCTGCTCTCAGTCGCTCACACCACCACCCTGTTCTGCTCTGGCAGTTTCACAGTGGAGTGTTGGGGGGAAATTGGGAGTGGGTGATGCAGGTTCAAATATGGCATCCACCACCCCTGGCTTTGTGATCTGGGGGTGGCAGATCTCCTCCGGACTATCCACAGGAAGACACGTTCTGCCAGGCAGACAGGTGATTTTGTGTTTAAATCCCTAGACTCCATTTTGATAAGAACCAAAAGAGACAGACACCCATATTGTGACTCAGAAGCCGTGTCTGTGGGAAGGGTCTAGGAGACTAATGCCGAAGTCTTGAGGTTGATAGCTTTATTTAGGTTCATGGCACAAAAAGTCAACTTGGGAAGAAAGGAAGAAGGTAACTACTTTCTTTGGTTTTTCAAAGAAAGAGCGACTGTGATTTTGAGCAAGTAAAAGTTATATGAAAACCCGGCAAACATTTTGTATGTGTACCTTTTATGGTTTATTTTGTTGAACTTTACTATCATAGATAAATATATTAAAGATCACTATGGTTACAGGTAGAAAAGTAGAATGAAATAAAACCTACAAGAAAAGGGAGACCCCAAAGGGTTCCCCACCCATCTCTCAATCCCAGCAGGGATTTCAGTGGCATGTGCAGGCTGGGTGTCAAAGTGTACCTGCTGCGCTCCCAGCTCTCCTCTGCAGGTTTGTGTGCAGAGAAACTGCATGGGCACTTCCCTGGACTTTTCAAAGGTTGTCTGAACACAAGCCACTTGCCTGCTGCTCTGATTGAGAACCAGGCCATCGTGGTGTGAACTTGTCTGGCCTCAGCTTCTGCCTTCGCAAGCGGCTCTCAGGAATGGAGGCCAGAAAATGCACCAGAAGCATTTCTTTAAGAGAACCAGTCCGCAGACGAGCCTATTCCCCTAGCTTATTTTGCACCCTGTCAGGTAGGGAGAGTTTTGTTTGTGGTCCCTTTCCTGGCCCTTCAGTGCTCCCCACATGCAAATGAAATAACAAAACACCACACATGGGCAAAGCCAGAGAGGGGTAGGATCGAGGGTGGGAGGCAGGGATGGTTGGGGTAGGGGAATTGGGGAGAAAATGGAGACAACTGTACTTGAACAACAATTTAAAAAAAAAAGAAATAACTAAAACCCAAAAACTTCACTACTGTAATAACAACCTCGAAAAGTAGTATTTCATAAAGGAAAGGATCAAAGGCAAATGGTTTATGTAAGCTAATAGTCCTTAAGCAACTGAAAGTGCTAACCTTTACTAAACAACTTATATAAACAGTTTTCTCTAGCTCTCCAGTGGTGGGGTTCAGGCATCAGTATTTTTAAAAGCTCCCTGGGTGACAGTTAATGGATAGCCAGGCTGCATTCAGAGCTACTGCTTGAGCTGAATTATCTCATTTCCTTTTATTTTCTCTCTCCTGATAGCATTTACACACTCAAGTTATACTGCGTAACCTTGCACCCCGTGATATCTCTTTGTGTGTGTGTTTCCCCAACTAGCTTTTAAATCTGTTTCATTTTGTTTTCTCCTGTGGGCCCCTAACAGTGCTTGCTACACAGCCTTGCACATCTCGGCCCCTTGAACTCTCTCCCTAAATTAATGGTTTGTCTGTCAGTGCAGAGAAGTTGTAGTAACCCTTCCAAGACAGGGTGAGGCCACTGATGGCTAATTAAGGAATGAGAGTAATGGGGAAATACATGAACTTCAATGGTTTCTGGAAAGTAGAGAGGAAATGATAAGTGCTTGCCACTGCCATTCTGTTTGTTTGCAGGGTTTCTTTCGGGAGGGAAGGTGGGTCGCCAAGCGAAACTTCCAAATCCACTTCCTTTTTTTTTTTTTGTTCTTTGGGAGGACCTCTCAGAGGAGGAATTCTGGCAGACTTGGCCCCACTTCCCACTGTGCTGGCGAGGGGAGCTGGTGTTCCTTTTTCCAGGTCCCTCCGCTGCTCAGGCAGAGACTCAGGTGTCACACTGAGTCACAGGAAATGGGAACCTGCCAGGAGTGATGACGAAAGATGTAGGGACAGTTCACAGCTCCTTCCTGGGGCCTGAGCTGCAGTTGAGCTGCCAGAGGTACCCTACCTGGCCTGTTTCCCAGGTGTGACCATCTTCTCCAGAGTGTAATTTCCTGGTTCCTGCCCATTTTCTGATGTTGCCTGTCCAACCGTTTTGTCACCTGTACGATAACTGGCATCTTCCCAATAGAGTTTCTACTTGTTAGGCTTATTCAGTTTCCATTGTTTTGAAGAACCCTAGCTGCCCTGTAGGACACCATGTCACTTAACAACATGGGCACAATTCTCCCCAATTCTAGATTTTAATTGTTGACCCACCTGTGACCCTGTGCAAAGGTGTGCCCCTTCTTTTTCCACCTGTTCTCTCTCCATCTCTCTCATTCAGTCCCATGGCTCTAGGTACTCTCTCATACGGTACTGACGCCAAAGTCTCCCTGTAGTCCTGACCTCCCTTCTGGTAGTCCAGCCGAATATTTGGAAACTCCTGTTTGGAATTCTTACAGACATCTTGCTCTGACACATCTGAACAGAACTGCTCTTCCCTCCAGCTCCATTTGCTCCAGTCAAAGCTTTTGACTTTTTTTTTCTTTCTCTCATACATTTCATACCCAGTTCTTTTGTAAATTCAAATCTGACTGATGCTCACCATCTTCACTGGTGGTTATAGCCACAATCTTCTCTCATGGAGATGACTTCTATAGCTTTCTCTCTGTCTCTGCCTCTCAGTAACTTTTTTTAAACTTCAGAATAATTTCAGATTTATAGAAAGTTATAAGACAGTTCAGAGAATTCTTATATTCCCTTCCATCAGTTTCTCATGATGTTAACCTGATACATTTGCCAAAACTGGAAACAGCCCTGGTACGTTACACTGCTGTTAGTGAGATGACAAACTTCATTTGCATGTCACCAGGTTTGCCACTAGTGTGTGTCACCTCAGTCTCCTCTGATCTGTGACAGTTGCTCAGTTGTTCCTTGTTTGTCACAACCTTGACAGCTTCAAAGTGTGCTGCTCAAATGTTTCATCAACTGCACCTCAGTTTGGGTTTGCCTGCTCTTCTTCCACGCTCACACCAGAGTTAAGGGTATTTCGGGGGGAGTGCCACAGCGGTGAAGCCCCTTCTTGTCTCAGCACTTCAGGGGACAGGACGGCCACATGGCTTCTCATTGGTGGTGTCCACCTTGACCACTTGCTAAAACGGGGTTAGTCAGGTTTCTCCACCGAAAAATGGCTATGTTCTCCCTTCCCTTCTCTGTTCTTTAGGAGGGAGTCATGAAGTCCAGTCCGCTCTCAAGGGGTATCTACATATATTATGTGTAATATAATATATGTAAATCCCCTTTCTCTTTTACATCATGAACTGACCCATCAGTAAAAAAGAAGAGTTCAAAAATTCCCTAAACACATGTGGCATATTTAGCCATATTGTCCTATTTGTGTTTGTATAGGTGTTAAATATATATTAATTAGAAGTATTTTTAAAGTATCATTTGGGATATTGCTTGTAGATACGTACTAAACACTGCAGTTTTTCTCTACTGTCTTCATGAATGACACGTGTCACGTTCTTCCTTTGCATGCCCGAGGTCGGCCCGGGGAAAGGGGCGGGCTCAGCTGTTGCAGGTGCAGCCCTCGTTTCTTCTGTGTGCTTCCGAAACCCTCCTCCCGGACGCGAGGGACCCCGGTGTGTCCTCAGTCTGATCAAGGGGTCACGGGAAAACAGCAAGGTTCTCAGACAAGATTAACTTTACCCTTATTTTCTATGAATATATTTGCTAGTTAGCACTTTTAGAAAGGAGGAATAAATGATATCGTAATATCAAGCAAGCAATGACACGGCAGTTGTAAAAAACAGGTTAGAAGTTACTGAATAATCAATAAAAATGAAGATTTAACATTTTAATGTTAAACATATTCTTACAAATTTCTTTAATCCCGTGATGATTAGTAATTACATATTATTTAGCTCAAGTGGATGCTTCTTGCCCTTTTTCTCTCCCCCACCCTCCCGTCCTCTAATTCTTACCTGATGTTAAATTTTTAACACACTTCAAATATATAAACACCAACTTTGGTTTATGCCTGGGACCAACACCACGTCTTATCTAGTTATCTAATTATGCATCAGTGACCTTACTGTGACATTAAGAAAAGAAAGCGAGGACACACACCGGATTACACCGGGACTTGGGCAGTGATGCCTGGATGCCGTCCTCCCACCTCCGAGCGCTGCTGACTCATCAGCACGTGGTCCTCGAGTGTCAGGGCAGCGGCGGGGCTCCGTGCTCCGTCTGCAATTGCTTTGCCCGCCTGGTATTTGCAGCCGTTTGCAGCTTCTGTTCACAAGGTCTTGGCCACAGCACAGTCATTTCTCTCACTTTATTACCATCACATCTGATTCCAATTTGCTACCAAATTGAGTTTCCAGTCCCGAGCCTGACATTCAAGCCGTCAGGTGGATTAGCTCCTTCAGCTCGGTTAGCGAGGAACCCTCAGGTCAGTTGACAGTGGCCTATTAAACGTCCTCAGCGCCGCGCCTTGGCACTGGGGCTGCCGTCCCATAGAGCAGCAAGGCTGGGTTACACACCGTAACCTTTCTTCTTGTTTTGAACTCATAATTCTAGACCTATTGGAAAGACTTGATTAAAAACAGAGTTAGTTTTTGCCCCTTATCTTGCTGTTTCAGCAGCTTTCTCTCAGAGCAGAGCAGCCAGGGTATGGTCGAGTCATCTGCTGAAGTATGATTGATTTAGCTCTTTGGGGTCATTCATGTGGCCTTTCCCCTTTTAGAGTGACCTATTTGCTTATACAGTTGAAGTAACACCTGGCATTTTTTTTCTGTTATTTGTGCTAACCTATCAGGTACCCTCTTTTTATGTTTTTATGCTGCTGAATCCAGGAAGACTCAGCTCACTGGACAGAGCGCTGTCTGCCTCTGGGACCTCAGGTTTCTTCCCGTGCAATGGGCCTCTGATCTTTTTCTAAAAGGAACCCGACAGTGAACAATTACTTTTAGGAAGTTCTTTCTTTTCTCTTTTAAACCTGAACACAAAACTGATTTCTCAGTGCTTGTCATAACCAAAGATACACATATAGAAAATTGCTCATTGGTTTTCCATTTCTATTTCGGTTCCCAAGGAAAACTTAGAGGCTTTGTTCTTGTCCTGACAGGCTTTAGTCAATGAAGGTTTATGTTTCAGAATCAGGGAGCCAAGTTCAGCAAACACTATAATTTCTAGGGGCTAATCAAGCATTGCAGAAAAGAGTATAACAAAACAACAAAAAAGAGAAAGCATTTCACCAAGGAACCTTGCAGGTCTTAGAAGAAGAAAAAAAGCTATCAGGAGAAGGAAAAAGATACTCTGTTCCTAAAATTGTTGATTGTTTCTTCCTGCAATTAAACAGTGATATGATTATTATAACTTTGTATCAAAATATATGTGCCAGTGAGTAAGCCAGGCACCCTGTCTATAGCAGCATCCTCCCTTTGGTCTGCTGCTCTCAAGGCCATTGTCTGGGAGCCGCACTGGAGCAAGTTGCACTGTTGAGAAGTCAGATCTGCTGAGGCGACTGTCCTGATAGACACTGAGGGAGCCCATAGAAATAGGGGACAGGAAGGTGAGTTTGGAGCAGAGGGGGCAAACCTTTCCAAAGATAATGCTTGAGCTCTGGGGAGGCAGATAAAATAAATTGTAATTACGGAATGAAAAACTGAATTTAGTGGAGTCTTTAGAATTTATAGTGTGTTCTTTTTGAGTTTAAATGGCCCAATGACTCATTGCTTCCTATTCTTTAAATATTATCATCAAGTAATCATTCTTGAGTATACCACTGCCCCCCTCCCCCCAGCTTTGCAAACTGCATCAATGTCTGGAGGGACTTTTGTGTCCTTTGTGTTTGTTTGTTTGGCTTGTTTGCCTGTTTCTTTTCTTTTCTTTTTTCCCCCACAGCCCCTCTACAGGTAGGTAGATAACGGTCTTAGTTTGAGATAAGTGTGAGAGGACCCTTTAAAAACTGTGAAGCACTCTATTAATTGTTGTTGCTGTCTGGTGACCTGTTTAGAAATTAACCTCCTTTTAAATATTCTAACTCATGATTCACAATTGCTTTAAAACATAACACCAGAAAGAAACTATTTGCTTTATTTTTAAAAAAATAACGTGTAATCTTTGGTAGGCATGATGTTTTGCATGAGTCTATTTCTGTTGGGGGCAAATAGTCTGATTTAACTGCCCTGTTCATTCCATCTTTTATTTAATTAAAATCCTGCCACAATTTTTCTCCTCTGGTTCCTCATATTTTCCTTATGCCCAATTACAAGGCCATGCAACTCAACTCAGTATTTTACTGTCATTGCTTTGCAGAGAGAGATGTTTTTTCTGCTCTGGAATTTGGATAAACTGTGTTTGTACCTTAAATACATTGTATAAAAAGAACAATTTAAGGGAGGATTCAGCATACAATTGGGACATTAAAATCAGTTCAGTATAGAAAATGTCAAACTAGGCATGAGGAAGGACAAGACATTCTCCATTACCCACTCACTGTCCTAGGAGGCTGAGGCGAAGCAGGTGCTCATATGTATCTTCTGTGTTGTTTCTTTTGCAGAAGGAGTTGAGTCTTCCCAGAAGAGGAAGTCTGTAAGTAGCACAATTTCTTTTCCTTTTTGTGGGGTGGCGGTGGGGGTTGCAGTTTTAATGTGATTGTTCCCTCGCTTGTTAGACTTTTAGTAGCAAATGGAAGATTAATGATAATCAACCAAATTAGGAAAACCAAAAAGTGCGCTTATTTATAAATGTCAAATAGTAATAATTTCAAGATACCTTGAGGGAAATATCCAGGATTTTGTCCTTATAGGCATTGTAAACCGAAATGCATATTTATTCCTGGGGGAATCTTAATTTAAATTTAAAAGTTCTACTCTGTATGCAAGCAAAAACATTATTTGTTCTGCAGATAGTGTAAATTGATCTGAATCAAGAATTATGGTCTGGAAATCCGTGAGTGTTCTTTATGCTATGGATTTGATGCAGAGTGACGATACATCAATAGTTTGCATTTAAATTAAGGAGACTCTGAGTCAGCTGAACTCTCTGCTCTTAGACTGGATCTCACTGAGCTGATCCAGTAATGCTCTTGTGTCTAAGTAGCAGATTTACAACGTTGACTTGATTTCTTTACAGTGCCTTTCAACCTCTTGTCTGCATAAATCTTAGTTATTTTTCATTAGCAAGTTGTGGAATGAAATTAATTGCCTTTAATATACACTAAGTTTAGGGTAAATTTGTTATCAATGAGTACTGAGTAAAGGCTGGTCTATGAATATTTGAATTTGGTCTCTGATACATGTTGAAGAGTGTACTGGAGGGGCAATGTCCTTTTTTAAAAGCAAGTATAATGTTTACATAAGTGAATGCAATCTCAACTCAGAGAATTAGAGACATATATGCCGGCTGTTTGAAGATAAAATCATTCCATTGATTAGATTTTGGAAAATTTCAGCCTTTGCATCTATCTGGGAGCCAAAACTTCACCAACCATGAACATTTCATTACTATCCATTCAGTTCCTGCTTTTTTAAAAACCAAATTTAGGCTGCTGGAAGGACAGCAGATCATTGTTGTTCTTGGAGAATGTGCCTAGATAAGTTTTCACCAGCTCCCATTTTGTGTACCTGTGTACTAGGCGTTAATGGCCTAGTAATCTGCCCAAAATATGCTCTTGGAATAAAAAATTTTCCACCTTCTGCATCTCAATTAGGACTCTTTTGCCTAGTCTTGGAAAAGTTAAAACTTTTTGATATTTCCCATCATGAATAGAAATAAGAAGCAAGAAAAATAAACAATAGTACATGAAATATTTTTAAAGAAAAAAATCTTTTTCCTTGTACTTTTATTTAATGTTTAAAGCATCCTAAGCTTGTCTTTTATACCTTCTGTGAAAACTTTAAAACTTCAGTCAAATCTTCCTTTAAGCATTTATAATGATCACACTTTTTTTCTGTTTCTGAATCAGTATGTTTTCTATAAATTATTATGGTAATGTTAATTAGCAAATTAGATTCCCCATCTATGTAAGGGCCAAATCTTTTTTTGTATTTGTGTAAGTCTCAATTCTGTTAATGTTAACTGATAGTCATGAGTTGATGGGGGAAATATAAAGAAAATATGTAAATTCCTCTACTTGAGAGTATGAATCTTTAAAAAAAATGATGACCTAGGTTTGTTTGGAGTCCATGCTTTGAATACTCAGTGTGAGAAACTTAGAATTACATTTAAGCCATTTAAAAACTTCTTCCTAATAAAATCAGATGATGGGAATAAAGTATAGTGTATATGTCAACAGAAATCTACACATTTGATTAGTAGAGAATTTAGCACTTCTAAGTGAATCGAACCAAAAATAAGCATGCTATTTTGTATTTTCTGTTAAGTGCAAATATTCCCAGAAGAATTAATGATGTGTGACATAGATGTTCTGGGACTTTGCCACCACTCAGGGTTTCTGTGCCCACGTACAGACGCCAGTAATTACTCTCCTCATGCAAGAAAAAGAGAATACTTTTAAAAATAAACGCTAGAATGATTTTTAATACAAACTGAATGAAGAAGGGCACAAGTGTGACTTTATTAGGTATAGATGCTAGCCGACGCAATGGCACCTGATTATTAACCCTGCTGGCACGTCCTCAGTTTATTTACTGCATGCATGCTTTCAGATCTTTTTGTACCACCTCCCAGAAAGATTGATGATTTGGTCCCGATGTTCTGTTGAATCTTCGAATGTTAACTGTGAGCAACTGCCCAATGTGATGTATCCCTCTCTGCGTTTGGTTTCCTAGTGATGTGATTGAACTTGTCAGAGGGTGTGTACCTTCAAAGGGCTGTGAGCTTCCAAGGGGCACCTGATGTTTTTGTATCTACCACTTCTAATATGTATGTTTAGAAAGACATTATTTTTTAAATGCATTCACATCATTGAGACACATGAATTTTTCAGATTAAAAACATTTAGTATTTTTTAAAAGATTTTATTTATTTACTTTTAGAGAGAGAGGAAGGGAGGTAGAAAGAGAGGGAGAGAAACATTATGTGTGGTTGCCTCTCACATGCCCCCAACTGGGGACCTGTCCTGCAACCCAGGCATGTGCCCTGACTGGGAATCGAACCGCTGACCCTTTGCTTCTCAGTCCTGTGCTCAATCCACTGAGCCACACCAGCCAGGGCTATTTAGTATTATTTTTAATAAGCATAAAGATAATTTTATATCTGGAATCATATAAAAACATAATATTTATATATTTTAAAGCTTTCACACATAAAAGAACACAGAAAATGGGCTTTTCTTTTTATTACTAATTAAAAGCATAAAAGCACAAACCATATTTTGTGTAGGAAAAAGGTATGTCAGGTGCCCACTAACTTATAACTTTTGATCATTTTCTCAAGAACTAATTTGAAGTATGTGTTGTTTCATATATGACTTAAAAGGTTGCAAAGGCAACGATCATGAACTTTTTTTTTTATGGTGCACAGGGCAGCAGACAAAAGAAGTCAGGGGAATTGCTTTCCAGACAAGATGTTACTAAATAACCGAGTGACCCCAGATCAGTTTTCCCGTGGCTTTCCCGCCCATCACTAGCCTCAAGGCCACAGACTACATCTCTGTTCTGTCTCCCTGGGTAGCTGGTTTGGGGCTAGTTCTCTTCTTTCCAAAGAGGAATTTAGCCGTTTGCCAAGGCTCTTGATTCCAGATTCTTTTGGCACTTTTCCTCTTTTTTTCAGTGGAACTGAAGTCGCCATACTCTTTGCTATCCTTCCCCTCAGCTACCTGTCACAATCTATGAATAAATGATAATATGGTTATAAGTGAAATACTATACAACAGGTAGAATGAATGAACAAGAGTGTATGTATCAACAAAAGTGTACTCATTACAAGAGCATATGTAGCTATCAAAAACAGAATGCTGAGCAGAGGTGAAAGCATATTCTAGATATCAGATAGTATTTACATTGTAAAATTTAAAAATATGCAAAGCAAGGTATTATATTGTAGTAGGCAGTTACACAGACATGAGCAGAGCAAGGATGATGGGCCAGGTACAGAAGGTCACCAGGGCACAAAGCCGGGTGACTAGCAATGACCAGAACTGGGGAAATAAGGACCTCGACCTCAGGGTAACCTTTCCTCCCCTAGCATATCTCTGGTCATTTGGTTTCGACCCCCTGACCTTCCTTATCGCTGGTCATGTGGGTCATGGTTTAGACTCTCCCGACCTTTCCTCAAACCCTGGTGTGTTGCTAGTCATGTGGGTTAGTCCCCCTTAGAGTGGAGCAGACAAAGGGGCTGGAGAATAGCCCTTAAGCATTAAGCCTTCAGGACAATGAGGTTCTGACCCACATCAAATATATCTAGGCCTCGGTTGTGTTTCTGCTCCAGACCCAGAATAGCAGCAAAACCAGACCAGTGACATCATGGCTGACATCATGGCATTTACTAATGACCCCCTGCCCTGGTGCCAACTGGTTAGTGGAGACCATGACCCTGAATGGACACACCTGAGAAGTTGGTGAATATTCTATTGAATTCCTCCCCTGGGGCCTCCCTTAAAGTCTCCACCCTTAAAAGCCCTTAGGACGAAGGATCCAGCATGCTCTCCCTCTAGGAAGTAGGCCCACACTTTTTCCACCACCCTCTTCTTCCCTTAGACACATACCTTCACCCTTCTGTCTTTTGCTTAAGCTCCAAGGGCCCTACTTTTGCCTCTGTAACTTGTTTCCTGAGCCCATACATCCTATGGCTCACTTCTTCTACCTCTGCGACTTTCTAAATAAACTTTCCCTTATAGCTTGAGTCTTGGCTCTGAATTCTCTCCCAGCTGGAACTCAAATATCAAGGTGCTGAACCAAGGTCTGGTCTGACCCCTCGAGTCTAACACCTGGTACCGTTCTCACCACCAACAGTATCATTTCTGAACACAAACATTTGCAGTAAAAGTATAAAAAACCTTCATGGGGCCCTGGCTGGTATGGCTCAGTGGGCTGAGTGCCAGCCTGTGAACCGAAGGGTCACCAGTTCAATTCCCAGTCAGGGCACGTGCCTGGGTTGTGGGCCAGGTCCCCAGTTGGGTGCCCATGAGAGGCGACCGCACATTGATGTTTCTCTCCTTCTCTTTCTCCATTCCTTTCCCTCTCTCTAAAAATAAATAAATAAAAACTTTAAAAAACATTCCCATGGGAAGCAGTTTTACAATGAAGCTCACTCATCAGTGGAGGGAATGAAAGAGATGGCATTTGAGAATGCTTCATGTGTATCCTGAATGTGGTGGTGTGTTCGTGGGTGTTTATAATCTGCCCTCTACATTTTGTATTTAAAATGCTCAGTAATGACATGAAGGTAGAATTCTAGCGGTTTTAACCAAATGCTTATGGAGACAAAATAATTTGAAGGAAAAATTTACAGTAATTGGAGTAGTGGCTGTGGCAAGTACCTGTTGGTTAGTGCCAAAATCACAGGGAAGTTTATGGGGATGAACTTGGGAAGTCCTGAAGAGCTTCGTGATGGACCGACCAACTGCAGGTGGAGGACGTGAGGCAGACGCGAGGCCAGCCCACAGGATGGTGCAGTGTGGCCTTCGGCTGCAGACCCAGATTTGTTGTTCTGAACTTCTAGTCTTTTAACAGAAATGACCTTGGTGATTCTTTGTTTCCCACAAGGGGGCCAATAGGTTGAGTACACAGTGTAGGTGTTTGTAGATTGTTTACAAGTCTGCCTCCCCCGCTAGACTGGGGGCATCCGTGCAGAGTGAGCCGCATGCTTTTTCTCTCTAGTTCCCATCCCAGCATCTGCTGCCTGGGGACCAGGAGTGCCCAGTTCAGTCGTTCTTGCTTTAAATTCCCGGTGGAACACATCTACCTTCTTGATTTTTTTTTTTTTCTCTTAAGAGCCGATCTCTAAATTGTTCATATTCATGAAGGTGCTAATAGGTTTCTGGGTCCCTTATCTAGCCTGTCTCGTACTTAGAACTTGGGTCCTGAAATGATGTTTTAAGTGGAAAAACTCCCTGGGGGGTGTTTGTTTTCAGGCAGGGGAAGTGGGAAAAGGCTGAAAGCCTGAGGTGTGAGCTAATGGGTGGGTGAGAGCAGAACTGTGGTGTCCCTGGCAGCGACCCTTCATTTACAAAGGCCCCCTTTGTGTTTTGTTAATTGCCCAAATAAACGGCTCTGTGGGGTGGAGGGGCCTTCTGTCTTCTTGAGACTCCCTGGAGTGAGAAGCAGGAAATTGGCCGGGGCCAGCTCCCTTGCCTCCTCCAATCTTACTTTCTAATGATCTTTCCGATTTCTCTGCACAGAGAAGGAAACTTGCACCATCCGTTCTTAGCAAGTAAATCCTCCTTCCTGCTTAGAGTGGCCTTTCTTCTGCGTCTTCCAGTCGTGAGCAGGAGAGCGCTGCTCCGCAGGCCCCGCAGGCCCGGGATCCAGACAGCGCTCTGCCGCTATCTCTTTATTTTAGTACAAACGGTGACTGACGCTTGGTCAGTTTCTTGAGGTTATGTTTTTTTGGCCATACCCAGTTTAAAGGGGTATGCACCCAAAGGAGAAGCAGCAACTCGGGTGCACAGAAGTCCTGGGACAATGTCTTTCTGTACACAGAGGAATTGCTGGGATTATTGAAATTACTGAAATGTAATTTAGGAATCCTCTTGGCTTATTTTAATTGATTGTTCTAGCAAGAATACTCGTCTCTAGGAACTATCTCTGTCTCTGGAGTTGTGCCCCTTCTCCTTCACCCTTTCCCCATTATTACTGTGAAAGTGGCTGCAGTCTGGTAGGGCCGGCCCTGGCATCCGTAGGGCAGGGGTGTACTGGCATGCACTGCATTCAGGTCCACAGGGCAGTTCACCTCCCTGTCCACAAAGAAGGCAGACGTCTTAAACACACCTACCACACTGCCAGACACCCCAGTACTAGAAATTCACTTACATCTTAAAGTTATGTTCTCTTCACAGTCCCACTGAATGTGCATGCCTTTTGGGCAGGTGTCACAGAGCCGAGGGCCATCATTGAAGGGATGCTTCTGCAGGCCAGTGAGAGGCGTGGCTGCCAGAGAGGGGAGCAGCTGTCGAGAACCATTTGGCCATATGGATAATTTGAGAAATGTATGAAAAGGGTGATAAACTTACTTCACTTCTTTCTAATTTCGGCTTCCATGGACGGGGACAGGAAAGGGTGTTCAGGTATGGGCCAGAAGATGAGAGTGAGCAGCGGAGTGAGAGGGTTTTGCCAAAGAGCGGTTGGGACTACAGAGGCAAAGGGACCTGGCAGTTCCTAGAAACCGCTGGCTACTGCTGGGACTGCTGGACGTAGAAGATAGCTTGTCTTACTATAGACACATTGAATGCACTGCAGTGGATTAGGGTGTTTCTTTGGTTGGAATGCCTCATTTTGAGACAAGACAGGAGGCGACCTCTTATGTCACTGAATAGGCTTGGGTTGATGTGATTGACATATATAGGTCTGTGCATTTAAAAAAAAGGAAGTCATTCAGGCCAATTGTGTTTTGGCGAGACCATATGACCTTGATGCACTGTTTGGGAAAGTAGTTGGTATCAGGTGAGGCTGTTTCCAGAATGCAAGGAGAGGGAATCACCTCGGATTTACAACCGAGTTGTTCAATTTATGAAATTTTCAGCGAGATAAAGGCAAAATTTCCTGAAAGAGAGGGAACGAGCTTAATTCAAACAAAGCAAAGAACATGTAAACCGTATTTGGATGAGTTTAAAAATAAATTTAGTTTTCTTCATAGTATCTTCTTCCCTTCCACTGCCACAAATATTGAACCAAGAATTCAAAATATCTAATGTCGAAGCCAGGTGGAAGTCCAATGTCATTTTGAGTGTTAGAAATACGGAAAAAGAAAACACGAAGAAAAAAATTGAGTGTTACATCTGAATTAGCATTTAAAGTGGCATGTTTGTATAAAAAGAGAATGGTGTAATGTATCCTGAGCGTAAAGAGAGGATTTCGAACTGTGAGAGAATGTCAATTGCATTCATATATGCATCGACCCGGCAGTGTGGGTTCGGAACGTATTCGCTGGATGCCTCATCAGGCCTGCCTTCATCTGCTGCGTGGTGAGCAGGGCAGGAGACCTGGGAGGGAGAGACAGCGGAGGGTTGGTCACACCTTGACAACTGTAGGAAGACCTCAGTTTGCTCCAGGGGAAGGGGGGCTTGGTCACCTAGGGAGCTTTAGCAGAATACACACGCATTTCCAAACACACTTGGGAGAGCAAAGCAGAAGCTCTGTGTGTGTGTGTGTGTGTGTGTGTGTGCGCGCGCGCGCATGTGCATGCTGGGGGCAGAGGCAGGGGAAGCCAGAAGCCTGTGGACTTTCAACCAATTCTCAAGGTGAATCTGAAATGCCACCCCCAGTTAACAGCTTTATTATGTGTGTGGTAAGAAAGTGGGCTTCTCAATGAACAAGAGCATGAGGGGAAGTTCTCTATTTCCTATTTAGTAGAATAACTTTTTAGCCAACCTGAGTCAAACAGGAATTTGGGGAGAATTTTTAGTGAGCAGTCCTCTCAGCATGGCTTGGACAGGACGGCCCTCCAAAGCAGACGGTCTCCTGAGCTTTCTCAAGAAAGCCTCCTCCCCAAGCCTGTCACTCAGTCAGCACTGCAAAGAAGGACACAGTAGCCGCCCTTCCTGGTTCCAATCATGTGTCTGTCATTTGTCATCTGTGTTACCTTCAGAAAGCTATTTAACCTCTGTGACTTAGTTCTTTCATCTGTGAAATGGGAATACTATTCTGTCCTGGAGTGTCTTGAAGATTAATATTAGTTAATATTTGTAAAGTGTTTCTAACAATGCTTGGCATGCGGTGGTTTGTTAAACAAATAAAGATTGTAAATGTTTTGTTAAATAACGCATACTGGCAATTAAGCTCCCCAACCCCCCACCCCAGTCACTTATTTTTGTCCTGTTGAGTTAGGACAAAGACCACATATTAGGCTGATGAAGTTCCCTTAAAAGCCAGTTCATTTGAGCTGCATTTTGGGGGGGCTGTTTGTTTACCAAATTGTCTGTCAGTGGGTGATGTTCAAGAGGGCAGATGAACCCATGCTCCTGGGTAGATCTTCTGCTTGTAGCCAGCCCTCCATGGTCAGCATGGGCTCTCACCCTGTGTCCTGGGCCCCTCCCCAGAGTAACTCATCACCTTAGGCCTGCCTGTCCTTCCCAGCAGAGTAGACAGGTCACTTCTTAAAACTGTGTTTTGGGACAGATGTGTATCGAGGAAAATGAAGTATGATTTTATAGATGTCCACATGGAAAATTTGAATTGTAAGATTTCAAAGCTGGAAGAACTCTTAACAGAAATCTGATGAAAAATACATTTGCCTGATAAGTGAAGAACTCACAATTCAGAGGATTTGAGATTTGCTTGCTTGACCGTGAACAGTAACTGGGAATTTAGGGTTTCTACCCACCAGGAACTGGAAAGCAACTTTTGCTTCTCAAGGGCAAGTCTACTTTGTTAGAAAGAGAACATTTGCAAGGATGTGCGTGGGCACATTTTGTACTATAGTGACAGGAGTTTTGGCGTTGACATCCACGCTGTGGACCAGAAAATGAGTACATCTCACTGAGTGTGCTTGACTTCACTAAGCTGGTCGTGATTTCTTTGGACATTTTGAACAGCGTGGCCTCCAGCTCTTAAGAGTGTGCACACTTAAACCTGAAACGGAAGGGAAGAGCTCGGTGTCTCACTCCGGCACTACCAGGATGCTGAGTTTGTGGCAGGCACACTGGTTGGGTGTGGCCATCCCAGCTGCAGTGACTGGCAGTCCCCACAAGTGTGCATTATCCAATGAGACACAGGAGTGGAGCGGCTCTCCTCCCTGTCTTTCTCTTCAACTACCCCCCACCCCCTGTAGTCAGCCAGGCCCTCTGTGGCCCACGGCTGTGGGAAAGTGGGTGGTGTTTGGGAGCGTCTGCTGTGTCTTGGTGTTGTTTCTTACACTCTCTGTTATTCTCACTCCTGGGAATTCAGCTGCCTGGCCTTTCACTCTGTGGCAGCCCCTGTCAGACCTAAACAGCTGGGATAAAATTATTTTAGGGTTTCCTGCTGTGCTTTTCTGCAGTAGGGGCTTCACTCTGAGAATTTGGGTGGGCCCCTTCTTTCACCTGAATACACATGCATTTTCTTTTACCATGGTGTTATGTAAAGTCACCACTTCTAGAATGAGGCTGAAGACACATGCTTGTGTGTTGGAATGTGAATTGTGCCCATAGCGCACGCCAGAAACTCTGCACTTGTCTTCCCTGGGAGCTTCCGGGCTCCACTTCACCTCACATGGCACCCAGGTGACTTCTGACCAGCGCCATAAGGGGCTTCATGCAGGCAGTTCTATAAACACAAATGCAGGAGAGGACACAGTTTTATGTAGTGTATTTTATGAATTCTATTTGCCTGTGGAAATGGGTGGCATCAATTTGACTTCATGCATAAGGATACGTTTTACTGTTTTAAGAATGAAAATCCTAATGACAAGAAATTCAAATACGCATATTCCATCAAGAAAAAGATTTTTAAATGCATGCATTTTTGAACTATAGATTCTTCTGTCAAGAAATATTTGCATATTTGGTAGATGTCATGTGAAGGTGTTCTTACCCTAGTAAGTATATATGAACTTGGCGTGTGCTTTGTGCTCTTTGTTTTTCAGGAGAAATGGTTTCTACCTTGGGTTGTGTCACAGAGACCAATGGGATTAACCTGATAGTGACATTAGTACTGAGTGCAGAGCTCTCGCTAAATCCTGGTTTTCCAGTACAGTCTATTGTTGTTATTGGTGGTGGTGGTATGAGGCAGGGGTTATCTCTGGGATTTATTTTTATTTTTTGAAAGCTGAGGAGGGTATTTGCTTTGAGGAGCTGGCACCATATGACATCCTGGTGTAGCTGATGTGGAACAAATGACAATGTTTACTGCAAGGGACAGGAGAGACCTTCCCCGGGGCTGGCAGGAGGACAGAGGGAGGGTGCGTTCTGCTGCTTTTCTCAGCTCTCCTCGGCCTCTCTGCGGAGGCACTAAACAGTGTTTTCACTGCGTGGGGCTCATGAGTGAGTTCACCGGGGGTTTTGTATTTCAGGGTATAAGGCATCATGTTTAGAAGCTTAGCAAATCAAGAATCAATTATCTGGGAGAATAAGCAGAAGGTTTTATATGTCTAGGATAAATTAGTTTAAACACTAAAACAAGACCTTGTGGATTAAAGAAGCCCTTGGAAGCAACAAACTACACATTAAAAATGCACTTGACATTATATAGTGAAATGAAATTAATAGATCAGTATACAGGTTTCATCTGTTAGGGAAACAACAGTGACTTTTTTTTTAGGTGGGCTTCCAAGGTATTACCAATTTGTATGTAAATGCACTTGATTCTGATAGGATCACAGGGAAAATTTTTGTCACCAGACATCTGGTTAAAAGCATGTCAATCACAATCTGAGAATCCAGGCCACTCGGCTTCAGTCTAATTTTTCTTCCTGATAGATGTTGGTCGGAGAGTATCTTCAAGGTCACGGGAGGGACGGTGATGGTTACCTGCGGAGATAGTTAAGAGGAGAATTAAAGCAAAGGTGGTTGAAATGGGTGCTCCCCAAGGCTCCGCCTGGTCTCTCCCTGACCAATGTGCACCTTTTATCTACAATTTCATATCACCGAGGCTGTGCTATGGTGAATACCCAGGCACTGTACATTTTCTCTGTGTTAGCCCATAGTAGGATTTAGAGCAGCAGAGCAAATGAACAAAAATGTGAAACAGCATTCCCTCATGAAATTCCACGGAGCATGAGCCAATTTCGGCCATCCCAGGAGTGGCAGAGCTCTGCCTGGTGTAGCAGTTAATGTTTCCCCATGGCTAATAACACTTGCCCCACCCTTCCTTAAAAAAAACAACAACCAGTTTTATTGCTGCATAATTGGTATACAGTAAACTGCACTTAAGACTCACAATTTTATAAATTTTGACATACGTATATGGCTGTGAAACTACCACCAGGATTAAGGTAATAAAATGTCCACCTTTTCCAGAAGTTTCCTCTTACCAATTAATTTATAATCACGCCTTCCCCCACGTGCCCAGTCATTTGCTAACACTTTCCATAGCTAAAGATCAATTTGCGTTTCCTAAAATTTTAAGTAAATGAAATGAAATGATACTGTTTGTACTTTGTCGGGAGTCTGGTTTCTTTCACTCAGCACAGTGATTTGGAGATAAGTCTATGTTGCAGTGTGTGTTGATAGTTTGTTACTTTTTATTGCTAAGTAACATCCTATTAAGTGGATACACCATGGTTTGATTATCCACTCACCTGCTGATGGGCATTCAAATCGCTCATAGGTCCATTATAAATAAAACTGCTATTCACGATTGGTAAATTTTCTCCCAGCTTGTGGCTTGTGTTTTCACTCTCTTTACAGCATGTGTTGAAGAGCAAAAGTTTTACATTTTGATGAAGTCTAATTTACTCCGTGGTTTTTTTCCCAGAAGATTTATAGTTTTCAATTTTACAGTTAGGTCTATGATTCATTTTGGTTAATTTTGTAGATGGAGTGAAGTATGGATTGAAGGTCATGTTCTTGTGCATAGTTACTTATTTGTCCAGCATCATTTCTGGAACAGACTCTCCTCTCTCCACTCAGTCACTTTGCACCTTTGTGAAAGCAGTTGTCCGTGTATTTGTGGGTCTGTCTGTTTACAGACTTTCTGTTCTCTCCCATTGACCTGTTTGTCTGTCTTCACAGCAATGACACACTGTTTTGACTATTATTAAAGTTTTGTAATAAGTTTAGATAAAAGTGTTGCTCTCAAACTATGTTCATTTTTTTTTCAAAGTTCTTTCTTGACTCTTGTAGGTGTTAATTTTGGAATCATTCTGTCAGTTTCTGCAGAAGAAGTCTGTTGAGATTTTTACTGGAGTTGCATCACATGTACAGATCAGCTTGGGAAACTGTGAAGAGTTTTCCACTGGTTAAGGAAACTCCAGTCTGAGAGATAAGGTAGTGAGGATAATGTGTGAGTTGATGCAGGGTGGAGACACTGGGATACAGTCGTCTCCCAAAGGCATTGCTGGAGGAGATGGGTGTTCCAGCTGGGCGAGACTCAGTTGAGAAACGAGTGACTGTAAATGAGCAAACACTTGGCCAGAAAAACTCCCTCAGAAAAGCCCCAGAGAAATGACTGGGTGGGTAATTCTGCGAGCAGCTCAGGTCATGATTTCAAGTTGAAGTCAGAAGGAGGTGGCCACGTTTTTTGTGGAAAGAAAAATTGCAGTGGACAGTGCAGGCTCGGGTTAGAGGAGGACCATGATCCAGTAACTGTAAGTCTATCAGCTCAGGTGTTTGTGTCTAGTAGGTAAGAGGACCACAAAAGGTTGTGATGCAGGGGATAGTTAGGGAAGGGTGACATCAGCTTCAAAAATCGTGATAGTGACCGAGTCTTATAAAACAATAAAGACCAATTGTACCTTTGAACCGATTATTGGTCTAGAAGAGTGATTCTCAACCACAGGTGATTTTGACCCCTTGGGACACTTGACAATGTGTAGAGACATTTTTAATTGTTACAACTACTGGGGAGTGTGGTTTCTCCTATTGTCTAGAGGCCAGAGGCCAGGGGTGCTGGTAAAGATCCTACAGATCACGGGAAAACACCATCCCCTTCCACAACAAAGACTCAGCTACCCAAAGTGTCAGTGGTGCCAAAATTGGGGAACCTTGGTCCAGAGGGGGTGGACCAGAAAAGGTGGCAGAATGGGGATGGAGCTCAGGGACTGCCCTGGCGTCTCGTGCCTGTGTTGTGCTGGGGAGAAATACTCTTACATGGTGACCATGGAAATTCCATGTTGCAGCCACATCACAGTTCATTTAACCATTTAACCATTGTTGCTGTTACCTTGGATGATCAGTAATTTATAGAAATCTTCTGTAAGTGTGTTTCCAGAAACTGTCTAAAATATGATGATATTTCATCATATTTTAATAAAGAAGGTTTAACAAAAGCTTGGCTTGTCTACAAATAAATGACAGAAATGTTGACCATTTAATCCACTTAAGAAGAATGTTTGTTTGGACATGACATTGTCCTTAGGTGAGTTTATTAATTAAGATACTTTTGGTTGCAAGTCCAATAGAAGGCCTGATTCATAGTGGCTAAAAAAAATGAAGGAAATTCACCAGCTCATCTAACTGACAAGGGCCAGCTGCCTGCAGGGGTTGACCCAAAAGGTCAATATTGACACAAGGGGCCAGTGTCTCCTTTCTCACACCAGAAGCTTCTTTCCTGGCCCATAGATGGCTGCCAGCAGTCTTCAGGTTACTTTTTTCTTGTTTGTCCTTCTCAGGAGAGGATTCCTGTCCCCCCTTGCCTTTGTGGATTTCCCTTTGAGTGGGCCATGTTAAATTGTGGGTCCGCCTTTCAATATGGCATCATTTATAGCATTAATCTCATTGGCTTTGATCAGTGCAGTCCAGTATGGTAGCCACCAGCCACATGTGGCTGGTGAGCTCTTGTAATGTAGCTAGATAAAAATAGAATTAGAGATATTTAATAATTTGTATATTAGTTACATGAGAAATGATAGCATTGTTGGATATATTGAGTTGGAATACAAATACATGTTAAAATTACTTTGACCTGTTGTTTTGAAAAAGAATTTTTATTGTGACTACTAGAAAATTTCAAATTATGTAAGTGGTTCCAACTTGTATTTGTGTGGACAGAACTTGCTTGGATTATTCAGGAGTCCCTGGGAGTGGTGTGGAGTCATTTCTACTCAAACCACGTGGCCGATACACGTGCGGGAAAGAGATGGGATGGGTACCTGACGAGCGATCAAAAATGAACCCTGTGGTGACTGCGTGAACAGAGAAGGGAATCCTTGTTTATTTACTATTTCACCAGGAGATGAATGTCTGGAAATACTGCTGCTCTCCTACCAGTAATAAAAGCTAATACTTTGTCTTACGTACATATTTAAAATATGAGATTAATCTGGTGCTCATAGTAACCAGTGAAACAGCACAAAAACGCATTAGTTTTAAGAGAAACTAAATGACCCTCATGTCGTCCAGCCCCCGTGTGCACTCGCCGCTCCAGATAGCCGCCATCTGTCTAGTGTGCACGCCTCCACCCTGCCCTGCAGGGCATGGGGGGCGCATGCACAGAGCTCGCTTGCTGCCGTTGCTGCCACCTCCAGTGTGAGACAACAGCACTCTCTCTTCAGCTTGCTTTCCTCACGACGTCAGTCCTCCAAGTCAGGTTCATCTCCTGCTTTTTATTTCATTTTTTCTTTTATTATTTTTATTTTTTATTGTTTTTTTTCCATTATCATTTAGTCCCCTTACACCCCTCTCTTCCCTTGCAGTCACCACACTGCTGTTCATGTTCATGAGTTCTTTTCCCTCTTTTTAATGATTATGTAGTATTCTATATTACAGACCTGTCACATTTCATTTAACCATTCTTCCACTGATGGTCTTTCATGTTATTGCCAGCCTTCCCCTTCCTCTGCCCCCAACAAATAATGTTGTAATAAACACTTTTGTACCTATATCCTTACATACTGGTCCTTTTTTTTTTTTTCCTATAGGATAGATTCCCAGAAGTGGAATTGCTTGGTCAAACGGTATGTGCTTTTTTTAATTTTAATAGATGTTGCTAGATTATTTTTCCTGAACGAATAGCAAATCATGTTTGCAAATAAGAGCATCCATTTCCTACATTCTCACCAGCATTGGATGCTATTGCTCCTTTCAATTCTTGCCAATCTTATCATCTTTGATAATTATTTTAATTTGCATTTTCTACACTACCATTGATGTTGAGTATATTTTCATATGTTTATTGTCCATTTGAATTTCTCTTTGCTTCATTTTACGTTCATTTCCACTGCTCACTTATCTATATTGTAATGTTTTGTTTCACAGTTCCAAGGAGCTATTTATTGTGTTTTAGAAATGTTAACACTCTGTCATATGTATGCAACTACATCTTTATAGTTCTTGTCTCTGTGTAATGCCTTTTGCCAAGTGAAAATTGTTTATTATTAGTCAATAAAATGTTTGTCGTTTTTATTGCTTCTTATCTGTTTTGCTCAGGGGGTGCCATCCATCACAAAGTCATACAGATATTCTCTTAAATTTTCTTCCCCAATTTTTTAAACATTAATTCTTACTCCAGTTTTAAATTTTATACATGCTATAAGGTAGGAGTCTTTATTTCCCCCATGGAAGGGTATCCAGTTACTTAGGTCAAAGTTATAACAAGAAACTTTGTTTCCACGGGACGGAAATGGTACCCTTGTCGTATAATACATGTGGATCACCTCCAGACTCTGTTCCGATATCTGTCCCTCTGTGTCTGTGCCGACACCATTCCATTTTGAATGCGGCGGCTTTCTGTTGAATGGTGGTGCCTGGTAAGCTCTCTTCACTGGTCTTCCTTTCATACTTTTCGTGGTTGTTTTTAATCATTTGCTTTCTCTTTTTTTCTCTCCTAAATTAAATTTTAATACTTAAATTTGGGAATTTTTTTCCTTAAATGTTTTGCATCTAAAAGGTAATATAACAATATGATAAATAAAATAAAAAAATTAATATTTCTCTGTTTGGGGGATCTTAAAGACAACTCTTAATTTTAAATTCATGTTAATGTGATAGTAACTTATTTGGGTTCACTGACATTCTTAATTGTTTTTTTGAAACTTTAGTTGTTATAATATTAATGTAATAAATACCTTTATGTTTTTCTAAAAGCATCTGAGATATTGGCACTAAACACTAAGACTGTCTGCAGTAGCAGTAATAGTAATATTGTCTCACAAATGAACACATATACAAGTACGTATGAGGTCTGTGTTTTGCTTGTGAAAGCAAAGAGACATCCCCATGTAGGTTCCGCCCACATTCACTTGGTTTTAGAAAAACAAACAAACAAATAAAACCATTAGTTTGTTCTATAGTCAAAAATGAAATGAAGAATGATTAATGTATTGTGATTGCTATTGAATGATATACTTGGAAAGATTATAATTATGTTTTTAAAAATGAGATTCCTAGTACTTTCAATATTATAATTCAAATAAATGGATTGCTGTGACATTTTTATATGTGTATAAATGTTAAATATGATAATTTAGAAAAGGGGGGAATTAATTAAACGTATTCACATTAAGACCAAAAAAGGACTTAGTAAATTTAGAGTTAAATTTAAATCTTCTATATGAACTTATAATCTTCATTGAATCAAAACCAAATGTAATTTTTCTGCTCTGTTCTAAAGAAGGTAATCAACGGTTACCTTCTGGCCTCTATGCCATACTCACTTTAAACCATCTGTGGGCACTCCCTGTACTCCAGTTTTGGTCTCTAATACTGCTTTCCACTATAGGGCATCAAGACTCTTTTTAGAGTATGACCAGATGCCATGATTGGGATAGGAAAGTTTTATTGGTTTGAATAGGGGTTTTCCCCCCTAAAGAACAAGAATGCTTTCTGTGGTGTATGGAGGTTGAGCTATTAAGGACCAATGAGCCATACTGAAGGCATTTCTGCTGGCTGGTAGTGGGAATTTAAGTGACAGAGGAAATGGTAATTATAAGGCATTGGACAAGTTGAGCCTACCAGAAGTCGAGAATCAATCATGTTATGCCAAAAGTGACAAACGACATAATGAATTGTGCTAATAACTAAAACAGCATATCATGTTTCCAAATAAGCCGTATTTTGGTCAACTCAAATTGTGTTTCCTACACTCACGTTTCAGTCATCATCACAACTGACAGATGTGACAAACATAAATATAGAAAGATATAGAGTCTATTTTAAATATAATTATGCTTGTGTCTTAATCTTAAAGCGAAATTGTTTTTAAGTATATGTAGGCTATCGTAGGAACTTAAAATCACAGTAAAAACAATAAAGAAGGGTATCATAAAATTAATAATAAAGGAAATTTCTTTTATAATACTGTCAAACCCTGAAGCCTGTAATTTGCTCCAGGGCTGCCCAATTTAAAGACTCTGGAAGGATAGAATTGTTTCAATTAGGACAGAGAACCACTCAGCTTTTATAAAACAAACAACCATCTGTGACTGAGGTGGGAGTGACTATAGGAGTCTGCAGGCAGTAAAGATTCGTTTTTTTTTTTTAATTTTTATTATCCTTGAAGCCAGAAGAACTCTAGTTGCTGTGGGTACCAACACATTCAAAAAGTCACTATAGAGGACTTGAAGCAATAAACTAGGAAGACATAAGCATTTGGATGATTAAAATAATGCTGACCAGACTTGAGGAAAGAGGAAGGAGATGGCCGAAACAGCAACACTGGTAAAAATAATCACAGGCGTTGATTTCAGTGAATCTGTTCTTGTGTTGAGCCCCTCTGCTTTACCTAAAGATACTAAGCAAGTGATGATACAATTGTGCTGACTGAAAACTTACCTCCAAAAATACTGTTTTGTAATACCAGGGATATCTTTTCTGGACCTATGAAGATAAGGTAAACTGGAACCCATCTTAATTCATAGGTATCCCTAATCTAGATCAAATGGACGTAAAACCACCTTAGGTGATATTTACATTTGAAAAGATGAAAAAAATCTCACAACTAAAAATTAAACAAAGCTGAATCAAGATATGTTTTCTACACATTAATGATCAGTTTAATATTTGTGAAGGTTGCTTACAATTGGCCAAAATGGAACTCCACTTAACATTGTTCTAATGTAATATTATCCTCTTGTTCCTGTTAAAATGTTACCCTTGTTACATATAACCTTTGTGTATTTGCTACTATCTTAAAATTGTCTCAAAATATAATCTTACCAGTTTCCCATCTTTCTTTTGCTTTGCTCCACCACTGGAATATGTTAAGCCTCCTACATATAGGAGGTAGGATAAAACTGACACGACATGAGATCCCCTGCAAGCGTGTGACTTCCAGATTGCTTCGGTTTTAAACGGGTCTGCTGGTGGGCAAGTGTAGAATCACCAGAGAAGATGTAGTTCTTTGGGAGTGAGGACCCGCTCTCCCTGTGCTCATTATAGAAATTATAAATCAGCTGTAATTGTGACCTAAGCACTTGGTTGTTCAGCTGCCAGGTCTTCTGGCCGTTTAGAAATGTGTTGAGACTGCTTCATTTGTTCAGAGGAAGCCACTGGGTCAGTAGTCAATGATCCGTATTCATTGTGCCTTAAGGAGGAAGAAGCTGCCTCCTCTGGGAAGCCTGTTGTGAGCTGGGGACATGTGCTGCCAGCTGCATTTAACTTCCAGATCGTTAGGTCAAAGGATGACTTTTTCAAATGATGCAATCAAATGCGCCCCCTAGTTACTCATCCCCACAATATTTTTATGCATCTAAATATTTAAATGTGAATCTCCTTGAGTTTTCTGTTGTCATTGCTGCTAACGGTGAAATTCCAATGAATGAAACAACTATTTGCAAAGAGAAGTAAAAAAATGCATGGGCCCTTTCTCCTAGGATTGGATTTATTAAGGGCCAGCTTACTATTTCTTAGACAGGGACAGGACTATTGAAATGCATTGAATAGAAACTTCAAAAGTGAAGTGAACCTGTCAACGCGATGGAAAGTAGAGATATTTTAAATATAATTGCAGCTGTATTCAGTAGTGAAAAAAAGGCAAAGCATTTCTTTATAATGCCATCCTGACGTGTGGAACATTTGGTAAGAACAAAATATTCACAGGCCGGAGGGCACCTCAGCATCCTCCAATTTAGGACAGCACAAGTCTCCCAACCTCCCATTTATCTGACCAGGTCTCCACCAGATCTGTCAAGGCCCCTTCGTTTTCATCTTCTTAGACATCCAGCCATGGAGCATGAGATCACGTTTGTAGGAACGCTGCGACTGAACAAATATTTTCTTTTACATGGTGCTTTCAGAAGAATTCTTTCATGTCCTAGATGGCTAGGCTCCTTGGATGTCTGAACAATGAAGACTCTGAGTGAGCTATTTCTACACTAGAACCCTGGGAGCTCGCCAGACTTTGAAGTGGATCGCCGCACCTTGTGGGGCCACAGAAAAGTGGGGTTTTTCATAGTTCTTGCATTGATGTTGGCAAAGCCAGATGGCTTTGTAAAACGAGCCCCAAAGCAGTATAACTGATTAAAAGAAATGCCAGATAGTTGAAGGGTTTCATACCCAATGTGAGCCTGGCAGAAAGACACGTTCTTTTGGGATATGTTGATATTGGGGGATCTCACTGTCTCCTCTTTAGGGGTCCACCAGTGACACTTGACATAGGTGTTGGCGGCAGGAACCTTCAACATGCAGACTGAAAAAAACACCTCTGGCCAGCCATTGGGTGAGCCACCTGGAAAAGAAATGAAGCTGGCCGGTGAGGGAAGTGCTCTGGCGGATGTAGGTACTTTCTGAGATTGTGGCTCACATCAAGTTACTCTCTTTTTATTGTAGCCACAGACCTGCATGTCCTGAAACCCCAAAGGTTGGGCAACTCTCAGCCCTCTGTTGACTCTGTGGAGGATGCGGGAGCGCTTGCTTTTTTTGTGGCCCAACACAGAAATCTCTCTGCCCACGTTTGTAACCCTGAGCACTGGCCTTAACCTCAGAACACAGTCGTATATTTCAAGTTGTTGGGGGAGAGGGGGAGGCTGATGAAACTTGACCTTGTAGGTAGAGGGATTCAGAGTTGTAGCAAATTGTCTGGCTTCATAACCTACTGTCCAATTATTGGGAAATGGGGTTTGGAGCAGAAGGAAGAAAAAGCTCATCTTAAGATGAGCTTTAAAAACCTGTCATAAAACAGGTAGCTGGCCCTGGGTCCAGTCGTTTTTCCATGGTCAGGAAACGCTTGAATCCTGCAATGTATGTGGCCTGATAGCAGTTTAAACACCAGCCCCTCCCCATTCAGTTTGCTCTCTGCTCCATCTCCTTCCATTGACACATGAGATTTAGTGGTGCTTTGCTGCCAGCATAGTGGTGACCAAGAACCAGGGACCTACGTTTCATTGAAATAGCTAATTTCAGAAGAGTTTGTACATTTTGACCTCTTTAAACTTCTGTGGGTCCTTTCACAGAGGGAAGTAATTCAATCCTGGAGGCATTTCCAAGAATTGTTTTTGGGGAATAAACTGATATGTATCCCTATTATTATGGTGTCTCTCTCTCTCTCTGTCTTTTTTTTTTTGTGTGACTAATGTAGAATTTATAGTATGATAATAAGTTAGGGATAATTGGTCTTTGCAGAAAATAGTAATTTGAATAATACTTCTGTCAGTCACACAGGTGATCATTGTAGAGGAACTAGAAATCACAGACAGGAAAAAAAGTGCATTCTAAATTACCCCTTATCTTATCACTTAAAGAAAAGATCGTTTAAAAAGCAGAGAATTGAGCTTACCCTCGTATCTTTTGATGCATCAAACAGCTTTTTTCTTGAGGTATTTTCAGCATTACAGTCTCTTGGCATTTAAGAAATGGGGCAGCACTTTATTTTACCCTGAGCATTCTTAGATCATAAAACATTATTTTTTCCTGACTATATACATTATAGCACTATATAGAAGTATAAAGAACAAAAGTTTCTATCCATAATTTCATCTCACAAGCATTTTATTGTATTTCTTTTGGGGCTGTTTTCTAAATCCTTGTTACTTGACGACCGTGGATACTGGACATGCATTTACCTCCCAGCTGGCAAATACTGTCTAGAGCTGACCAGACATACATGAGTTGGGGGTCCGGGTTACCCACAGAATTTGCTGTGTTTCTAAACAGAAACAGCCAGGAGAGCAAAGTGCTGGGCTGGTTCCAATGGTCACGTAAAGCCGTTTAGGGTACTGAGGCATTTCCTTACTTTCAGTAATTCATTGTACAACATTCCAAATGGTACCATTTTTTTCTACAGTTGTTGGCAATATTTGTTTAGGTTCAGGGAAGCCAGCATGTTTGATGTGCAGGAAATCACTCTGAACAACACATTTTAATAGGTTCCAGTACTCAACAAAGAGATGCTATATTCATTTAGGGAATAGAACAGATTTTCTTTGTTTTGCTTTAACACTTGGGGCTTCATAAGATTTCCCCAGGAACCTGCGCTGCAGCCATTCTCAGCCAAATTGTGATTTGCCGAGTGATTTATTGATCAGGGAGGGTTTCCTGGAGCGCCTGAGGATCTGTCATCAGTGGAGCTCTGGGCTTGCCGTCCTGCCAGAATGGAGGCTCCCTGGGGCCAGGGGGTCTTGCTCCCCGCTGCGTCCTCCATGCCTAGAGTCACACTGGGCCCGGAACAGTTGTTTCATGAATGTCTGTGGAATATTGTTGTGTGTGTTTTAAAATCACATATCTGCCTTACTGCTGAATGCATTCACGGACTAACCCATGAATTGAGTTGATTGAGCAGTTATTGAGCTTCTGCATTTAGTGGTTCAGACTTTTGTGAAGGACTTTTGTGCCATGCTCCAGATATGATGGTGAATGTTGGGTCCTCCACTTAACATACTTGAGTTTAGTGCGATTTTATTTATGTCTTTTGTAAGAACAGATAAAAGTGATGGATTCATGCCTGATTAATGTGTTAATGTTTTCCCAGTCTTTTATATAAAGGGGTGCAGTTTAAATTCCATGTCGTTCTAAATTCTAATTTGTCTCCTTGGGGTTTTTGTCGAGGCGCGTTTTAAGTGTGAGTGATGCAGGCTTCCCTCTACCAGTCTGACTGGAGGACTGCCGGAAATAGCTATTCCACGTGTATTTCCCATTGGCCTGGCTTCAATTCCTTATATCACAGCTCTGCTGGAGGGAAGGGGGCAGGTAACACAGGTGAACAAAATTGATATCAGATGATAGGAATAAAATTAAGCTATTTGCAGTTTAATCCCATGGTGTGAATTACTGTCATGGAATGAATACATGTATCTGATCATTGTTCTTTTGTTAGATGAAGGAAATAAAGGAAAGAGATAGGAAGGGTTTTGAAGCAGTAACCGATGGGACTATGAGCAAAGGGCACCATCATTTTAAGTGGATTGTTTTAATAGTCAAAGTATAAAGGCGTGTAGGAGAGAGAAAAATGCCAAGTTCATGTCATAGGTTGCTTCTTGAGGGGAAGTGAGGAGCTGAAATCAGGGAGGGGGTACCGGGGGCCCTGAAGAGTGCCTGTTTGATCGATCAGGTTGAGTCGTCGATATGTAGGCAGGTGTCAGGTGTTTGTTATGTTATTCCCTTCCTAGGTCTTTTAATGAAAACATAAAAATAAGAAATGGAGAGTAGATATGCACAGAAGTGAGAGTCCTTTAGTTCACTTTCAGCATTAAAAGGTTTAGCTTTCTGCACCAACTTTTACAGCCTCCTTCATCTCCAGTGTTTTCTGGACAGATGCTGTGTCCACAAGTTTAGGAGAGGGAAAGAACGGAGAGGTGTTGTGGAGGCAGAGAAACATGCTGAAGAGACACTGAAAAATAGCATCCGCTCAGATGCTGGATCAGCGGAGGTGAGCGATTACAGCGCCTCCCAGTACGTACTCATTTGCTCTTACTCTTCTTCCACTCAGGCAGTTCCGCTTCCACGTACGCTTTGGGCGGCTTCGTATCTGTGCCGTCTGTCACCTGCACAGATTTAGCTGCGTCTGGCGTCTCATCGTCTTGGTCATAGTGACAGGGGATCCTTGTTAGGTGGAAGGTCCTGAGGCTTTCCCTCACTCTCACCCCAGCCATCAGTGAATGTTCCTGGAGTCCCTCCTGGGGACCTGCACGGCTGGAGCCCCAAGCTTGTGAATTTTAGTGGCTGAAAAGGCTGGACCTCGACACTAACTGGAGGTACACATAGGGTGTGGACACTTGAGAGGAAGGAAGCATCGTGCTGACCCCGGGAGGTGGGTGAAGATGCTCCTGCCACCCCATGTATTAGTTTGCTAGGGCTGCTGTAACAAAGTGCCATAAGCTGAATAGCTTAAGCAACAGAAATTCTTGTCTCAGAGTTTCGGAGGCCAGAAGTCCAACATCAAGATGTCACAGGTTGGATGTTCATGAGGACTATGAGGGAGAATCTGTTCCAGGTCTTTCTCCCACCTTCTGGTGGGTTTCTGGTACTCTTTGGTGTTTCTGGGCTTATAAATGCATCACCGTGGTCTCTGCCTTCATTGCAACATTGCATTTTCCATGGGTACATTGTATCCAAATTTCCCCGCTTTACAGGGACACAGTCATTTTGGAGTAGGGTCCACCCTAATGACCTCATTCTAACTTGGTCATCTTCAAAGACCCTGTTTCTGAACAAGGTCACATGCACAGGTACTGGGGGGCTGGGACTTCAACATCTGTTGCGGGAGGCACAGCTGAACCCACATCTCCTGCCCCTTCATTCTCATCCCACTGCTCAAACCTGGAAGGCAGAGTCCACCCTGCAGTAGGCAGGCGTTGTGCGCACTGTGGTCTGTGGAACTTCTGCCCCGTTTCTCACTAATTTCCTCTGAATGGGCACCGTAGCGCTGCCGACAGAGTGAGAGAACTGTGGAGAAACACAGGCACAAGACGAGTTACTTGTTATGGAGACAGCAGTTGAAGGTGCATTTGCCAGAGAACAAAGCCGGGGAGAAGTATGAGTTGCTCCTTGCTACTGCTCCTTTTTCCTTCTATCCAGGCTCTTTGCACACCTCATTAGAGCAAAGACTAATCTATTGAAATCCAATCAATTCCACTTTAGATGGTGGTAAATGAATACTATTTCTACTACATTACATGTGAAATAGGGCTTTGTGGATAAACCTGGAAACCTCCCCACAATTTATAATATTGTTTCTCTGAGAATGTGGTCTGGTATCTTAACTGCACAGCCGCCCCTTCAGAACACAGCCCGCTGTGTTGTTGGGATGAGCTGGGGAAGCGAGGCTGGGCAGGACTGGAGGGCATGGCAGCTTTCTCCCTCTCACACCAGCGTCACATGGTGGAGGGCAGGGTGGCAGGGAGATGCAGAGGGACACTCTAAGCAAAGCTGCTTCCCTGCTAGGAGGCTGACACTTCACTTGGCAGTGGTGTCTTTTTCATGAGCAAGGGTGGACCTTCAGGTGTCTCGAGGATTCTCCTGAGGTGGGTTCACGTCCTGAATTAAAACTGGCTGAGACACTGAGAGAAACATCCAGCTGTATACCTCATATACATAATCCCTTCTGCTTTCCTGATCAAACTCTGATTTTTGTCAGGGTGGTAATATACTCAACTGAAAAACTCTACCAGCCTGCTTCCCTCACAGCTAGATATAGTTATGGTATGACATTTTGGCCAATACAATCTAAGCAGAAGTTGCTCAAGGGATAGAAGTTGCTCAAGTCAGAGGATCCTTTTTCTATTCTAGTTCTACTGCCTCCTTCTTATATGGAATGCATTTGTGTTGGACAAATCCCCAGCAGCCAGATTGTTCCATGAGGTGAACACAAGGGAAGACTACCTACTGAGGATGATAGAACTGAAAGGTAGAAGTGGTTTGAGTCTGATGATTTGGTAGCCAGCACAGCAGCCCTGGACTTCTTCCTTCTGGGCAGGTTTTGCATAGGAAGCAATAAGCTGTTTTGTTTAAGCCATATATTTAAGTTACCAACTATATGCAGCTTTGGCTACACCCAATCCTAACCTGATCCAGAGACCCTCCCCTCAGAAAGCCAGATCACCACCCTTTACCGTATACAGTGTACCAGGAAGCAAAGGCTGGTCCGAGGGCATGGAAGCAAAGAGAATTTCTTCCTAAGATCTGAAGAAGTAGCCGCTGGGCCCCAGGACATCTTCCCCCTAGATATCTCTTATGTGAGGTGGGAAGAAGACTCCAACACTGTTCCCTTTAACTGATTCCTTATTTATTCAACACGCTATTTCCTAGTAGCATAGATGGTTTCGGTCGTTACTGTTTTCTGCCAACTCACACTCAGTTTCAGGAGCAGCCGCATCTTGGCAGTGCTGCGCTGTTTTGAGTGCTTCGTTGCTTTTTACCGTTGTTTCGGAAAGTTGAATAGAAAAACAGAACAGGACGTGCTGATACCGGTGGTTAGAAGTGGGACTCTCATAAACCTCATGCAGCTGACACCAGAGGGAAATTATTTGACTTTGCGAAAAGGATGACTGTTTAGCTTCAATCAGGCATTCATTGTACGTGGGCCGGTGATGAGCACAGTCGACTGAATGAAGAGCAAAATTAAAGGATGTGGACAGATTGGAAGTGTGTCCATGAGGGGTGTATGAGGAATAACTAGGAAGGATGAGTTTTTTATCTCTTAAGGAGTGAAAAGTGCCCTGATAATGTATATTTGACATGTTTTCAGGAATGTATGAAGCAGGCAAGTAGAGAATTGCCTTTATATTGTGAATTCACTATCTTTTTGTAACTGATTCTCTGATACGATGTAATGAATTGGGAGGAAGCAAGGGTGAGTGAGCCTGCTTCAGGACAGCCTGTGGTGGATCTGTGAGGAAGGAGAAGCAGAGATTAATAAAACTGCTGTGGCAGAACTAAGGTTATATACTTGGTGCTGTGGAGGGGACCCACTCCACACAGCTGTGTAGGCTAAACAAAGGTTATCCCAAAGTTCTCTTGATCTGTTTTGAATTATTCATGCTCCTCTGCATCTCCGGGTTCACAGCTAGTCCCTCGAGACAGACATTTTCATGGAGGTCCAGATTTAGAGGAAACATATCTCCTTGGAACTTATTTTACTGAACAAGGTGAAGTCATTTTCTAAGTGTCTCATTTAAAGTCATAGTGATGTGAGACCCTAAAAAATATCTATTGCTTGAGGAACTCAGAAGGCAATTAATACTGTCAACTTATACTTAAAGTATATAAAATATCATGTTTTCCCAATGGATACATTTATTTTATTTTCATGATATTTCAAATATTCAGCAGGGCTTTTAAAGGGCCACTTATAACTTCAGTTTCTATTACCTATTTTCTCCAAGCTATTGATTTTATCAATTCTATATTCACCTTTCTCGGTGCTTAACAGGATCCTAAATTTTTTGTGGTGGGAGAGGAATTTTACACTGGTTTGGGATAAATGTCTTCGTTCCTTTTTTTTTTTTTAAGGAAAGGATGGGAGAGTGGCAAGTTTGATGAAAAAAAAGAGCCCATCTAACTCTAATTTCAACAGCTCCTAACACATTCCTGAAGAAGTTATTTTTAGTTCTGACTTATTAGTAGATGAGATTGGGCATGGCACTACACTGGATTTCAGTGGTTAATTTCTAGTTGTTCATCTGCAGCAATCTAGAAAGTTTGGAAATTGCTTTATTTATCCCTACTCTCATGACATCCATCACCCGAAATACTCAGGTCACATGAGGACAGCGTCGCTGCTGGGAAGGCACGATGATGCTGCAAAAGGGGCGGCATGCGGTGTCTCCACCGTGGGGCTCTCGTGTTGCACAGTGAAAATTCCCACCAGCGCAGGAAAGCCGACAGCCAACAGCCGACCCTCCTGTGGGCGGGTATCGCTGGTCTTCCCAGTAGCTGGCAGGGCCTTGACACCACGTTGTTTTCAGGAAATGAGGGCAGTGCTACAAAAAGCGGTTAACGTCCAGCATTCTGTTTTCAGCAGTGGGGATGGAGGCTGTCTGCAAACGCTAGCCCAGCTGTAAGAGATGCCCCTGTAACATACTGACCGCCTTCCATTAGCGACTCCTCCTGAAGTGCTGTGCGTGAAGTCTTAGTCAATGAGTGCTTTCTGTAGATGAGTCCCTTTGCCGAACTTCACTCTGGATTCTTTGAGAAGCTTCTGGAGAGCAATAAGTAAGAAGTCCTCATCAGGAAAAGCCGTGTCATCTTTCCTGGGAAAGATGCCAAAACCTCATCCGTTTTATAAGAGATCGGCCTTTCCGTTGGGAATTCTTGTGCGGGAAGAGCAGGGCTCAGCCTGAGAAATGAGTGTTTTGTTTTAACCTGTAGTTAGCTCATTCAAATAGTAATTTTAAATGTTTTTTTTTAATAGAAGACTGGTTTCATTACTTTTATTCTAGTTGGGAGGTGTGACTGCAGAAGCGGCAGAGACAGAGAACTCTAGGCCTCCCCACAGCTTGTGTCTTTCAGGGAATAACATGGTTGGTTTTCTCATGAAGATAGAAAGGGAGAAGTCGAGAAAAAAGAAGGTGAAGTAAACTTGTGTTAAAGTTGTGCTTGCACTTTGAGTTAAATTCCTTGCATGGCTGGTTCTTCCTCAGGACCAGAAAGGATGAAACCCTCATCGGAAAGCTGCTGCGATATAAATCGAGTAGGCGATGACGGTTTTCTCCGCGTCTGGGCTGATAATCAGCTGTGCATGGGTCATTAGTTCTGTTCCTCAGAGCATGTCTGCAATCTTTGATATCTGCCTAAGTTATGTAAATAATTGCACAGTTTTTATTATGATTTTTCTATTAATCTTTGGCACAGTGAAATTTGATGTTTTCTCTATGACAAAGCATGAAATTTAGCAATTAAATCCTTTTACTTATTCAGAGTGTGAACTCAAATAAGTAAATTTCAACAAAACGTTGTGTTGGGGGTTTTAAAATTTTACATAGTAGTTCTTCTGTAACCAGTAAATGTAACTCTCCATAATTATTTCTAATCTGATAGTTATATATTTTAATTCTCACTTACCCAGGAATTATATTTTGAAACTCAGACACTGGAAAGCCAGGGGTCTTTGACCTTTCAAAGGCTAATGTGACTAACCTTTTGTATATCTCAAGCTCTTATCACTTATTGCCGCATTTAACCACCCATGGTTCTGTCCATATCTCTAACTGGAGTAAATTAAGTACTCATATTACTGATAACTCCCTCTGCCTACGTACGTTGTGTGTATATGCCCCTCTTATATAGAAAACTTTCTGATAAAAATATTTCTGTGATGATGAGCTTTTTTTATATGATTTGACTCCTTACAAGTGAGATTATAAGATTTGGAATTATATTTGTATTTGTACTTGTATTTTAGCAAAATTTCCCCACCAAACCTGTGAATAGTTGTTCCTAATTCTTCTACTCACCTAGCAAGTTATTTTTAAATTTTCTGGTCACTACTTCTTTTTTTTCCTGGTTGTATGTCATTGTCTCATCTCCACTTATTAATTAAATAGGATAATTCACCTCCTATAGACTATTTTTATTCTCTAATTATTTAGATGTTCTCATCCTGGAATGTGTGGACAGCTTTCTGGAATCTGTGGACTCCCTCAAATTGTATAAGTGTGTGTGCGTGTGTTGTATAGCTTTCATCTGATTCTCAAAAATCTCCTCGACTGCTGAAAATTAAGAAGGACAATTTTTGCCCTGTCTGGTATGGTTCAGTGGGTTGGGCATCATCCCACAAACCAAAAGGTTGCTGGTTCAGTACCCAGTCAGGGCACATATCTGTGTTGTGGGCCAGGTTCCCAGTTGGGGGTGTGCAGGAGGCAACTGATTGATGTTTCTCTTACACATCAGTATTTCTTTTCCTCTCTCTCCTTCCCTTCCCTTCTCTCTAAAACTAAAATAAAATCAAATCTTTAAAAAAACAAGAAGGACTACTTTGTTTCCTTCAGATGGAGGACCTTTTCTCTCTGCCCAGATTTTAAGCTTCCGGGGGCAGGACACTTGCCTCACACTTGTTCTGCGTGGCGTCCGCGGCACAGAGCAGCGGCGTGTGGGACCGCTGCCCGGTCTCAGCACCTTGTGAGCTGCATGGTTTGAGACCTCACGTGTAGATGTGTTCTAATTTGAATGATGTGTGAACTTTTTAAAAGAAATTTTTTTCACACCCACAATGTCAATTTAACATGTTTAATTTAATGATAACTGTGTATAAAGGAGACAGCCACATGTATGCTTGTGTTTGTTTTACCGCAACAACTAAAACAACACAACAGAACTGCAAAGAGTAACGTTTAAAACAGCAATATCAATTCCACGTTACGTACTGATGAAGATACTTTGCTGAAACTAAGTTATGCTTAGCAGTGCGAGTATGCTGTGCCTGCGACAGTGCCTGCTCCCTCCGTTTGTGTGTGTTTGAACTTGGCATGTTTATCATATACAAAGGGAAGCCCTGTTCTTCTCTGATTTTCATGATAAAAAGCCTTGAGTGATGGTTCCCTTGTGCTCCCTGAGATCATTTGGCCCTAAGCACTTTCAGCATTCAGTGTGTGGGCCTCTGGCCGTTTCTCATGCACTCGGGGCAACTGGAACAGCAATGCCTGGCGGACCTGGAGGTGGCCATGGCGGCCCCTTGGCACTGAAATCACAGAACAGTCTGACGTTACAGGGCAGTCATTACACAGTTCATGTTTCTTTAAGACTGTCAATGAAATGTCAACAAAACTTTTAAAAATATTTTAAGTATTCCTATTTCCCTAGGAATCTTGTTCAGACTCCAGTGTGAGGAGCACCGGTGTAGACTACATGAAGGGCCGCACTGGTGCAGTTATGATACTTTAGTGCCGTAATGGACATGACTTGATATCTAAGTAGACTGATTTAATATTTACTTAAAGCAGGGGAACCTAGGTTTAATGGATCTTTGTTTTCATTCTCTTTACTGAAATAGCTATTTGTACATAAGCTTTGTATTTAGTCTTGGTTGTCTCTTATGCAAAATCCAGCCTTGCTTTTAGCTCTCTCACCTACTGCAGGTAGGCTAACCTGGCGGCAAAGAGGGCAGGTGGGGAAGAGTGCTGGCAACCCAAGTGTCAGTGAATTAAAAGTTTGTGGACCCCTGCCATGAGTGGAAACCTGCTGCTCTTTACTTGGGGATTCCTTACTGTCTCTAAAGCTGTTTTCCCAAAACATCTGTGACTCAGACACTGGCCCCCAGTGTTCATGGCATTATGATGAGATATGAAACAAGTTCACACAGACTACCGAGTCCTGTGGAGGAAAAGGGACGGCATGGCCACTCTCTCAAGGAGAGAGCAAGCCTCAGAGTGCCTTGGCTACCCTCTCAAGAGGAGAGCGCCCCTACCCTTGTCTTGACAGGCTTTTATTGGATTTAATTTGCATAGGAATACTGGTGTATACGTAAAACTCATCAATCATTGTTGGGCAGAAATGATTAAATAATAGATAACATTCAAAGGAACTCTGAGGGCCTATTTTGAGTCAGAGTCAGATAGCTAAAGGGACATAAAACTTTGAGGAACAAACTCACTTCCTGCTTGGTCCCTTATCATTTAAATTGAGGTATTAGCAGAGTAGGTTTCATAGGATTTTATGCATTCTGTCTTAGGCCTGATCGCCCTGGGGAACCCACCCTTTCCTGCACAGGGTGATGCCCATCTCCAGCATTGTTTCAGGCTTAAGTCATTGTTTCAGGCTTAAGTCAGGCAAAGGAAGTAAGGCAGCCAAGAGATTAGGAGACTTCTTGCAGGCAGAATGAGGACTCAGGCTATGTCAAAGCCCAGGGGCAAGGGTCCATCACCCCTTTTCTCCATAGCCCCCCAAGTCCTTCCCTGGGGGCCCCCCATGATTGTGCCTGTCTTAGGTTGTGCCTCCCTTACCCATCATTGACTAACCAATTAAGCATTGGAGGCCAGGCAGGGTGAAGTAAAAGGAGCAGAAGCAGTGTGCCTGCCAGGGAGATAAGCTTTGTCTCCTTAGTGGCTATGGTCCCAAGGTCTCTCAGTCAGCCTTAGCCATGGGGGGGTTACAGCTCTTGAAACCAGGCAGGGCAGCTCCCAACACATCGGTATTGGGAAGCAGTAACTGCTATAATTAAGATCATATGCTGTTTTTAGGTAAGGCCTCTCTTCTAGTCTAGTTCTGTCACTTTGTAGCTATGTGACTTTGCCTCCATTAAAATGGTGACAATAGAAATAGGGCCATCATGAGGATTCAGTTGACATAGTGCATCAAAAAAGCTCTGCACGGTGCTTGGAAATAAATGTTTGCTGACTCTGACCAGTATTCCTAGCACTATAAGAAAAATATTCAAAGTATTTCATTTTTGACTCATTTTACACAGAGTGGAAAAGTAAAAGTCTAGGAAGAGGCTTCCCCATTTCTCAAGTTAGATTTTGCTGCTATGTGATGTTATTAGCATAGCAGTTGATGTATTCATGTTATTATTATTAACTCTTTATAGGAGAAATTACTATTTCTCCCAAGTGTCTGTGGAGGCCAGTCACGTTGGAACCTTGCAACCTCCTTGCTATCCATGGACTCTGCCCTGTCCTTTTCCAAGCTAGTCATCTGCAACTCCTTTAAATTCTCTGAGCCACTTTTCCAGTTTTGTCCTTCCTTTCCTCTCTGTCCTGAAGGACCTCACAGCATGATTTGCCAGGTCAGCACTCAAGTGACACTCAGTCCTAATGCCGCTGTAGCTACGTTTGCTGTCGTTGTTCCAGCTTTGTGCTCCCTAGTAGCCAAGTGCTTCTCCACAGACATTTGCCTCAGTGTCCCTACTTCCAGGCTAGGATGCGTTATCTCCCTATTATCTCCACTCACCTGATGTGAAAACCGAGGCCCAGAGGTGCTGAATAGCTTGCCTAGGTTTGCATCACTCCTTTGACTACTCCCGTTGTTTCTTGTCATTCTGCTATTTCCATCTGAAAAGAAGAAAGTGTTAATTTGGGGGTCATGCATTTGGGATGAATTATATCAGTGGAAACTTATTTGTGTTGCAAATAGGCCTGAATTTAAATCTTGGTTTTACCAGTTAGTAGCTAAATGCCCTTGGGCAAATTAACTTAACATCTCTGGTCTTCAGTTTCTTCACCTAGTCAATGGATATGGTCATAATGGCACCTGAATCATGGATTGTTATAAAGATTAAATGAAATATTTTTTCAATTGATTCTATTTCCCTTCCTAGATATAAAATTATAGCATGCACAAATAACAATATATATTCTTTATTCCAATATTTTTACCTGATTTTTAACTGACATATTGCATTGAACCCTATTATCAAATAAATATTACATAGTAACATGGTAGGTGGTCTGTTTCTGGAATGTTTCTAATGCCTTATTAAGATAAATGTAAACAGTTAGTATGAAATACAATCTGTGAATATAAGGATTACTACAATGAAAAGGGCCATATGCTGAACTTTATAAAAAAGTTACATAGTAATTTTGTCACATAGTGCCTTCTTTATATTTAATTGTGTTGCTTGCCGTCCAGAGACAGAAAACAGCGGCAAGATGTTAATGTATCACCTGGACTTAATGCAGCTGACCCTTCTAATCAGAGGAACTCTGTCTGGGTGGGTCCTACAGTGAGCTTGCTCCTTTCTGTGCTCTAGTCATGAGTTTGGAGAGGCATTGGGCAAAGACCCACGGTACTCTCAGCTGAGTGCCCTAGAAGACCTCTGCCCTAGAACAACTTCGAAGCCCAGGGACAACTTCAAGGTGTGCAGTTCTGGTCACACCAAAACTGTGACCAACCTGGAATCCGCTCAGGCCACACATGGACTAAGGTGATGTATGCTCTTTTTGCCCAGCAGATGAATAAGAACACTCTGTGGTAGAAAATGTCATTTGGAGTATGCATTCTCAGTGGAGGGCAATATTTCACCCAAGGGAGGGAGAACTGATTCTTCAGGGGTGAAAACTCTTGAATATTTCAATTGTTTGGGGTCCTTCAAGGGTTCTCAATACATAAGTGCATGGCTATACAGTGTATATACGTACAGTGCCCATATAACATGTCATGGGCAGAATGGGGAAACACTGATTTAGAGTCTCTTCAGTTTTTAATTTCAACACCTGATAAACAAAAGTGGTGAATGTGCCTCTGAGAGACAGGAAGGACCACAGGACCAAAAGACAGAAGGAGAGACAACATAATTATAGTTTCAGTATTGCTCCAGAGATTGAAGTTAGAATGTAGGCACTTAACAGTAATATGATTGACATATTAAAGAAAAATAGGTAACAGTTTAGAAAATGTCACCAGAATGTTAAAAATTATAAAAAAAGAACAAATAGAAAATTGTGTAACTGAAAAATATAATATCTGAAATTAAAAACTGTATGGATAGATTAGACATAGCAGAACACAGGATTAGTAACCTGGAAGACAGGTTAATAGAAAATATCCAAATGAACCACAGAGATGAAGTAATATATACACATGTTTCTACTAGCTAATGATTTGAGAAGAATCACCTTTTTCCAAATCCCTTACAACAATAAGTATTTTAACATTGTTTATATTTTGCCAGTTTATGTGTAAAGTGATATTTCATTGTTGCTCTAATTCACATTTCATTCACTAGCAAAACCCTTTATCAGATTTTCACTTTATTTTTGCTATTTAGACATTCTTTTTTAAGAAATATTTATTTGTATATTTGCCATTCTGTTTCTGGAGCAGTTTATGTTTTTCTTATCAATTTGCACATTTTTGTATATGAAATATGATGTTTCATATCCATCACAAACATTTTCTAAATATATATGTAAAACATCTGTGATTAATATGCTATTTAATTTTGAAGCAAAAAACATCTGGATTTGTATGTTGAGAATTATACCAGAGGACTATATAGTGAAAAATGGCTTTCACAATTTGATTCCACACTACATTCACAAGAATATAGTTATTTTCTATATTCCAGACTGTCTTATATATGTTCTTATGTGCATGTATTTATAATTACTGTGTATTTAACTTGTTTGACAAAAGCTCTTGGAAATACCTTTAAGTGCTCAGTTAAGTTTCTCCATGACTTTCTTTTTGGACTTATGTCTGGTTACTTTATGCCCAGGAATTAATTAATATAACCATTGTCTGAATTGCAAGTTAAGTATTTATTTAGGTATAATTAAGTAGCTAGTCGCTTTTATGCAGTTTCAGGTTATCGTGAGAGTGTGTCTGTGTGTGAGAATGAGAGTGAGCAAGTGTGCTGGTCCCTTGAAGATCTCAGGTCGTTCGATTACTGGCATACCTATGTTCAAACACTGCACAGAGATTTCTCCTTGTCATGGTGGAGTACCACGATAGGCATCCTGCCTCTGTTTCATTAAGGCTAACTCTGTCATGAAAGGTTGCTTGCCTAAGAATTCCTTACTTATTTTGGCTTTGGAGACTGATGAGTCCAGTTCACCACTTACGACCCCACTTAACTTGTCCCACTTTGGACAAGTTAAATAAGCTCTCTAGGTCATGTCTGAATGTCATGACTAATGAATTGAGTCTGATGATACTATGTGCCTCATAGAATTAAATGTGAAAATGCATGTCAGGTGCTAGCTGAGAGCGAGCACATAGCAGTGGAAGCCATGGTCAGCATTTCTAGTGAGGCGTGCCTGTTCGCACTGTGGTCAAGGTCCAGAGTGGTGGACAGAAAGCTGCCAGACCTGAAGTGCCGAGGTCCCACTCTGAGAGTGAGGAGTAGTTAAAGATTCTTCCCTGTTTTCTAAAGTTGTTACTGCTTTCAAAAAGTAAGCCGTGACTGCAGGGAAGTTTCAGGTGCCTAGATAGCTCTCGTGGTCATTGTCTTGTGGATTCTACAGGATAACAGTTGAAATATACTTATAAAAAATTAAGATAGCAGATTTCAGCAGTGTCATTTGTTTAATGAATTGCATGGTGAATTCACTTTCTCAAGTTTTGTCTTTAGGCAAAAATTATTAATAGTATTTAAAATTTTTGAGTATTTATTTGAATATTGCCATTCTATCCCTGGAACGTGGGCTGTCAATTATAGTGCTGGAGAAAATGTATGCTTGTAGAAATACAGCATGCTGTCTTTTCCCTATGGCAGCATTCTGAAATGTTTTGAGGCTACGTTGATGCACATACTTTTCTTTTATTGACTGATTGATTGATTTTAGAAAGAGAGAGGAAGGGGGGGGGAGAGAGAGAGGGGAACATCTATCTATTGTTCCACTCCTTGATGCATCCATTGGTTACCTTCTGTATGTGCCTCAATGGGGGATTGAACCCACAATCTTGGCGATCAGGATGATGTTCTAACCATCTGGGCCACTGACTGGGGCTATATTTTTCTTTTTTCTTAATAATCAAAGTTAGAACATCATAAATGGTAGAAATTTCAAAACAGTCCTGAAGTAGCAAAGGTATGCTTTGCATTCACTGGTCTTCTCTAAGTCAGTTTCAGTTTTCAGGTAATCCCAAGGGTTCTTGTGAAGTTAATACAGTGTATCTTCCATAGATGTTGAGACTTTTTAAAATACTGGCAACCCTCTCCCTACTTTTTGCTTTATGGATTTGTTGGAGTTGATATGTATAATTTTTATTCTTAAAACGTTGTGGGGATATTTTCTGATTTTGCTATTAAAAAAAATAGCTCACACTTTACATTTTGTTCAGAATGTCTTTGGTGCAACTAATTACTTCCTGTATTGCCATACTGATTATGTTGCATCGATTTCTAAAATAGTATCTTTATTTTCCTGCCAATAGAGAAAATTGGTTCTGAGTAGCCTATATGATAAGCAATAAGTTTTATTATTCTGTATAATTGTTTCAAAGGTCACTGAGTGCTTTTAAAATGAATATCTTTAAAAGTCACTTTTGGATTGTACCCTTTTGCTAGTTGAAAGATTCCATCATGATATTGAAGGTGAAACTTTTATTAAGTGGGTGGTAATTTGGCTTTAAATTGAAACTCTGTGTTAGAATAATAGAAGACACTATAACTTTTTTCTAAATAAAACTGTTTCTTTATAAGAGGTGACATTTGTAAAGCATCTATCAGAGTGTTTGGCATGAAACGTCTCAAATCTCTCCCCTCTCCCTTTCTCCTTCCCATGCATGTATAGTGAGTTACTTCTGATTTCTCTTTCCCCAAGAGTTATAGAAACACATACATATATAACTGTGTTCTGTATCCGTTTTCAGTTGCTATGTAATAAATTACCATGAACTTAATGGCTTAAAACAACACTCATTTATTGTCTCCTAGTTCAGTAGGTCTGGGGTCTGAATGGGGCTCACCCGGATTCCTTTCCCAGCTCCCATGTTGTCAGAATTCAGTTTCTCACCATTGCAGAGCTCATAGTGACTTCCAGCTCCTTCAGGGCAGACGGGCGAAGCAGTTCTGACACTCTCCTTCTTTTAAAGGGTTTACCTGATTAGGTCAGGCCCACCCAGGGTAATCTCATTTTGATGAACTCAGAGTCTGCTGATTAGTAACCAGATCACTTGAGTGGTATTCCATCATCTTCACAATGGACAGGAGAAGGGAAGTAATGAATTGGAAGGCTTAGAATTCTGCCTACCATATCCTGGGACTTTTCAACTTTTCTGTGGGGCGGGGAATACATGAACATGTGTTGACATCCTCCTGGTTGCTAGGCACCCTGTGTGACCTCTATTTTACAAATGAGTAAAACTTAGATTCACAGAGACCAAGTCACTGGCACAGGGTCTCACTGACTTCAAGAGCCAAACAAGAAACCTTGGAGGCAAAACTCTCCAAGTTGCTTTTTCACAAATAGTCTCAGGTTTTTAAGTGAGCTCATTTTTAACAATTCAAAGATCAGGTTGGTTGTTTAAAAACCATGAACACATTTCCTCAGGGAAGCTAGGCTGTAAATAAGGCTGAGTTCCCACCTACAGAATCCGACTTAACACGTACTCTCGGGGAAATTGTCTTCAGAGAATCGGGAACCTCTCAGGCCCTAGTCCCTAAACCCCATGGAGGCAGTCAAAGCCCCTGGCCCTGTGCAGCTGCTGTGGCTGCCTTGCATGGACAGCTCCTAAAAGATGGAAGTCCCCAAGGCCACCTGGGCAGGGGAGGAGCAGGTGCTGCCCTCAGTGCAGGAAAATCTTCCAGCATTGTGAAATTGGGATCATATTTACTTCATCAATTGGGTAATTATGTCATACTCTACACACAGAATCTTATTAGAACTGAATTGTCTTGTACATAGACTCGGTGATCTAACTGTATCAGGTGTTGAAATGGTGCCATTGAAGTTACAAAGGTGGTTGTGTTTGAAACTTTTGACCATCTTTTTATTTTTAGTTTTTTTCAACCATGTTCTGTTATTTTACTTTTTTATTTATTGATTTGAGAGAGAGGAACAGGGAGAGAGAGAGGGGAACAGGGAGGGAGAGAGACAGAGAGAAAAACATCGATTTTTTTATTTTTTTATTTTTTAGAGACAGGAGAAGGGAGGGAGAAAGAGGGAGAGAAACATCAACGTGTGGTTGCCTCTTATGTGGCCCCCACTGGGGATCTGGCCTGCAACCCAGGCATGTGCCCTGACTGGGAATCGAACCAGCAACCCTTTGGTTCACAGCCCGCGCTCAATCCACTGAGCTACACCAACCAGGGCTTCTATTTGTTGTTCCACTTATTTTTGTATTCATTTGTCTGTTCTTATATGTGCCCTGATGGGGGATCAAACTTGCGACCTTGGCATATTGGGACAACACCCTAACCAACTGAGCTACCTGGCCAGGGCCATCGACCATGTTCTTTTAAATCTACAAGAAGATGGCTTACAACATGGTATCCAACTAACATCTACACGCTAGATTGAATAGTTTCAAAATAATGTGGCCTCAGCCTCTCTTTCTCTCTCCTTCCCATCTTGAGTGCCGTCACGTTCTTCCTGTCTTTGAAATGTGCTTGAGAAAAGAGGGAGGCGCACGGATGCCCGCCTGCCCGGGAATCCCCACAGGAAGGACGCGCTCTCAGGCTGAACTGATTGAGGAACGCCGAGGAGATGCTCAGGACTGGAATACGGGAGGGCCTCCGCCTGCGGAAGGTCAGACCGAAAGTGACCGAGAAGGGAAAAAACGGCAAAGGAACGCCTGCTGTTATTTCTCTTTCGCTCTGTTTGTTGCTTTGGCTTCCATTTTATGCCTCAGTGTCAGGCCTGGTGATTTAGATGCAGTTACTGAACCTTACGAATCTGAGGAACCAAGGACCGCTGTTGGCCTAAATTTAAACTTTTTTTTTTTAAATCCTAAATTTTACTTTCTTTTCATGCACTGCCTTGGGTTAAATAAATAAATAAATGGATTCTATTCCCTTTTGATCTTCATTTCAGGTTATTCAAAATGTATGGCTGACAGCCTTCAAAGGCAGGACGCCGGCCCTGGATGTTTTATTCAGTGAATTGCTGCTCTGCCCTTTGGTGCAACCATTGCAATTGCTGGGGAAGTGCCTGGGAAAGTTGCCGTGGATTTTGCTAACAGTAAATGACAGTGGTAATATGGGTGGCGCGTGTTCAAGGTGCACTGGAAACTACTGTTGCAGCCGCTAGTTCACGAAAGTTTGTTCCCCACATTAATGTTCCAATTTCCATCTGAATTCTTTAGACAGATAGATTCAGGTCTTAATGCATGTGTGGAGTAAAAATAATTTAAAATGCAATTAGGAGTGGGAAATGCACACATGCACAGAGTAACTTTTAAAACAGATTGTTGTGAATAATTCTGTGCCTTTGGGACAAATGGCATTCCCTCTTTAGGCCTCCCTCCTCTCGGATGTCCACCTCTTTTTCATTGGCTGCAGGGAGATCTTTCAAAGATCATTACCGTAGTGCCTCCTAATGAAATGTAAATAAAATGAATGATTACAGCTTGATTATGGGCCCGGTATTTACAAGGCTCCTGGTAACTTGCTGCATACAGTTAAGTATGTGAGTAAATTCTCTTAGGGACAGTCAATGTGAGAGTATTTTATTTTTCTTTCCTATTCTTTATGACGTACTAATTCTTTTCACCTCTGAATTCTTTATTGTTGTTTCTGCCCTGGAAGAGTCAGGGCCCTGGAAAATGGATATATATTTTTTTCTGAATGACTTTTATGGGCCCTGTAGGGTCTGGACCAGACCTGACTAGCCCCCCCCCCCCATCCTGATCTGTCAAAGGAACATTGAAATAAAGGAACACAGCATCCATCTCCAAGCAGAGAAAAATGTGTGAAGCTCTCTCTTTTCTGCCTCTTCTCATAAAGCACATCGAAGTGCAAAGCTGTACTTTCATGGAAGTCACAAGGGAATGGACTTACACTGTTTTCTGATTACTTAGGGATTTCGAGTGTTTGAATCCATCTAGATATTGGAAACTAGCCTCCCACTCACTGTGCTACTCAACACCACTTTTCTCTGCAGTCTTTTCTTTCTAGGGGAATTATGATAGTAAAATTCCCAGAGGACGGTCTCTTCCCTGCCGTAACCCTTGCCCATCCTACAAGGCATGTTCTATGGCAAGAGAGAGAATAACCCTTAAAGCGTATGCATGTTACCAAAGCTCGGTTGGACCCCACAGGAAAAGAAGTTTAATTTGGATTTGAGGTTGTGGGTACATTTCACATCTTAATGTTGGGTCTTAAGAATTCCTCCATTAAAGGCAGTAGCCTATGATTTGAGGAGAAGGGACTGAAATTGGTAAAGACACATTAACACTTATTTAAGTGTCTCAGGTAGTCTGAGGACTTTAAAAGCATTTTTCTCTTCCCTGCAAGGCGTTCAAGGAAACAGAGTATGTAGCTGACAGTCTTCTCATACGCAGTGACTGCCCCTCTTATCTACAAGGTGCATGTCACAGGTCCCCTTTCTTTCTGAGCGCTGCCTTTGTAAAGAAGGGAGTGGGGTGATGAGGGAGACTGGTGGCCTCCAGGACTCGGACACACTCAAAGGCTGAGCTCCTTAGATTGAGCAGACAGAAAGGAAAGAACACCCATGATATATTCAAAACCTGTGTTCTGTTAGAATGATAAGAGATACATACAATCTGATTCCAAGTTTCAGGTTCTCTGAGAGGAGGTAGGACATTACTGGAATCCACATTTACCTATCTGTGACTAGAGATTCCTCTTGAGGTCTCTGCTCTTTGGCCTGGTGCCAAAAGTACCAACATTTATTGTTTGACACTTCTTTCCTCTGATACCCAAAGCCTTTTTGTTCCCTCTGCCCATCCCTGCGCCCACCCTGCCCAGGGCAGGGCAAAGCATTTCAGTCTCTCTCTCTCACAGTAGCGCTCAGCTTTTCTCCAAAGCAGTGGCATGACTATTATTATTGCTGTTCACAGATGACACCATCTGTGTCATCGACTTGGATGGAGTTAAATAAAATGTGGCACTTTGCATTTCTCAAGATAGCCCGGAGTAATTCTGGCTTCTCTACTCCAGAATGGTAACTGAGCCTTCTAGAAATAGTCTCCCGCTTGCATGTATTGCCTTCACCCCTGTGACTCTACTTTTTGCAATCTTTGTTCACTATTAGTGAACTCTTTGCTCTGTCCAGTGTTTCTGGAATGCCTCCCAGGTGTGAACATTGCACTAATTAAGCATTTAGTATAAAATGGTGAACAGAACAGGCATGGCCCCTGCCCTTATGGGGTTTATATGAAAACATTCCTTTAAACGCATCTTGATTGAGGTAGATGCTCTGAAGGGAAAGAGCAGGTGAGGATGATGGTGGGTCTGATGTAGATTGGGAGGTCAGGGGTCAGTTCTTTGAGAAAATGATACTAACTGAAGTAAATATCTTAATTTAGTGAAATGCAAAAAAGTCATCTTTTAATAAATTTTGGGCAGTTCTGTTTCATCACAGGTTTCTTCAAGTAGTTGAAATTGTGGATCCTTTCATTGTATTTTAATCTCACAGTGCTAGCCAAGAAATAAGCTTCATTTAACAACAACAATAAGAAACAAGTAGAAATTCAAAACGTATAAAATGGTTGTAAATAATAATCTATGTCAGGGGAAAGAACATTGAAGGTTGGGATAAATGGCTGACGTGCACATAGTAGGGCGAGAAACAAGCGCGCTGCTGGAGCATGTAGTGTTTACTTTGCAGATAGGGAAGGTCTGACTTCAGATCAACAAACTTTGAGTAACTACCGTGTGACAGAGAATGTTGACATCTGACTAGCAGATGAGTAGTAAGATGCCACCCCTCCACAAGCACATGTTTTAGCTCACAAACAAATGATGCTCTTCAGCGGTCCTTAAAATCAAATGTATTTCAGCACTTTTGAGCATTTAGTGAACTTCCTCCATGTGACTTCAAGCCACCAGCACACAGGCCCCACCGGCACGGTCATCTTCTCCTCCGCACTCCTCCGGAAGACGACTTCAGCCTTCACAATGGCAGGCTGCTGCAGGAGCTTTCGCTCCCCCAGAACGTCGTTGTGGCCAGTTGCACCACATCACGATGGGGGCAGCTCCAGTCTCATTTGCTGACTAAGGGCCACGGTTGATCCAGGTTGACAGTGGGGCAGAAGCTCTGGTTCCTATTTGAGTGGTCACGCCTCACACCGACTTTCCCAAAGTCACGTGGGTGAGAGTTGTCAAAGTTGATCCTGTGGTGATGCAAGCCTGTGAGGATGCATTACCCCAGCCCCCCGGGTGCTCGCGATGCAGTCGTGGCCGCAGGTCGCCCGGCCCCGAAGTTTCCTGGGCTTCCTCAGTCTGGATGGCATGTTGGTGGCCAAGATGCAAGAGCAACGCTCAGCATGTTGTTTAAGAGGTGCTTGCTCTTTCAGAGGGAGCAGGTGTTTGAACACAGTGTTATCAGTATCAGGTCGAGTAAATAAAAATAAAGTTAATTAGGATTTGAACGGATCTATATCGAATGCTGTATGCTAGAAATGGAGACTGTATCTTCCAATTCCACCTTTTAGTACTTAAGGATTATTCATGAAATCGATCCTTCATTAGGCTGTAAAAAGCAATCTTAATAAATTGTCAAAGCATACTATTAAAGCTTGTCTTCTTTTCCCAGCTGGACGACCATGGACAAGTTAATTACCACTTCCCTACCTCCCTTTCCTGACTTGTAAAATGGGGATAAGAATGCCAGTAGGTGGAAGTATATAAAATTGACACATCAGTGTTAAATGTCATAGTATAGAACTAGAAATTAGTAATGTTAACGTTTTCAAGTTTTGGAAATACATCTTATAAATAAAATTTGACTTAAAGTAAAACAAAAATTATACTTAGACATTCTATAGAAGATACTAATAATGATCAAAACAAATATTGCAAATTTAATAATTTATTCAAGTTCTGCTCAGGAGAGAGTCAGTGATTTGGAATGTGTTTTTCAGCATATTTCTATGCAAAGCATTATGTGTGTTCAGGTGACCCATCCTCATGTGTGGCTCAGTGATCACTTGGTATTCTTGCTAAGTTCATTGATACTTATGTTTTATGAGTCGCTTATGTCAGCCAGTCCTAGAGTTCCTGAAAAGGTGATAATTTGCATTGAAAGATTATAATTTTATTTAGCTATTTCTGGAAGAGATGGGAATTAGAAAAAGATTTTCAGGAAAAGGCACACACAAAAAAAGTGATATTTGTATTTTGGACTGCATTCTCTTTTTGTTTTTCTTTGTGCTTTGGGAACAGCTTCAACTGTGGGGAAGATGAAACAGGATATACCTTTTTAAAAACTTTAAAAAATGCACAGTGACAAATATGTAATTCTCTTTGCCTTGCTTGGCTAGTGGAAATAGACGGGCATCGGACCTCTTTTTCTCTTTTGCTCACATAAAAATGCCTGAATTCCAAGCAGAGATGGTGACCGCAAAGCCGACATTAGTCTTTACAGTCTTTAATTTTACCTCTTTCATTGTTTCGTAGAACTTGGAAAATGAGGGTGAAAATCGGTGTAAAGACTGTTGCTAAGGCAAGCAAGTTTGAGTCAGCTTGTTCCCCCCTTCCTCCCTCCCTCCCTCCTTCCCTCTTTCCCTCCCTTTCTTCTCCCAGAATATAGCTAATAAAACCTTTTTCATGAAATTCTATTTTAAGCCATGAAGCCATTTTACAATAAAATTAGGAAATACTAATTTTTTATTGTTTCCAGTATTTTGCACATAGCATTTAATAAATGTGTGATGAAGGAATCGTGGTTCCCAAACATGCAGTCTAAAGAAATGACATGTGTTTTTCATCACTCCGCCAGTCTGCACAGCATGCACTGCACCCAGGCATATAAATCTGGCAGTTTGTTGCCATTACTTCCAACAGCAGAGAAACACACATATGGGTCCCCTGTTATGGGTTGTTAGGTCATCATAGTATTTCATAGCTAAAGGCTGTGCTTGACTTGGAATTATGTAACATGTTCTGGGGCGAAATTTTCAGACACATGGGCATTTTGAGAAGGAAAATGTGGACGTTCAGTGGTGACACACACCCTGGTACCCTTCTTTACTCCTTCTCTCTCTCAGGTTTTACAGCATGCTGTCTATAACTATTGATAACATTTCCCTAAAAAGCTTAACTATTGCATATGGCCTTTTATGCTTGAAATTCATGGTTTCTGGTTATCTGAATAACCAGATGGTTATCTGGATTCTTTCTTTCAACTACTGTAAACTTACTATTCTCCCTTTTTAAATGGTAAGATTTTTCTTTCATTTGCGAATCTGCTCTTGCAGTTCTCTAGAATTCTGACTCACCTGATCCCTCTTAGTCTTAGACTAAAAGAAGGAAATCCTTTTCTGTGAATGATTCTTTAGACCCTAGGCTCTGGATCGATAAAGAAATCTTTTCCTTCCCTGGTCTCAGAAATGTTGTCTGTTTCCTCTCCTTTCTCCCTTTGAAGGGGGAAAGGGACAACTCTCAGCCCTCATTCACACCGCAGCTGTCTCTCTGAGGAAGGGCTCAGAATGCAAGTCTGCTGTGAAGGGTGTTTGTGCCTAGTGTGCAGAGGATGGGATGTAACAGACACCCCTCTTTGTGCAGCGGTCCACCAGACTCCTGGACGTGGAGTGGTTTTGCATCTATTTGTAAAATTCTCATGGAACTTCAGTTGTGAAAAAAATCTTAGTTGTATAATTCACAACTTGAAAATCAAGACATATTAAAAATCAAACCCTATTAGCCTAGGCTGTTCTTGAGGGCCCTCCTCTAATGAGGAACTCTGTTAAGGTGCATTGGGCTCCTGAAAGAAGGTGGGTGGCTGATGGTGGACCAGGCCATGAGTAGCTAAGTGGTTGACAAAAGTGGAAAATAGTGCTATACGCTTTACCCTGGTAATCTGTTGGGATCAGGGTAACCGTGGTGTTGAGTGTGGATAAATAGAATTCTTTATCAGTTATCACGTCTAAAGAGGGCTTTGTTGTGTGTGAAGCTTTTTCAGAGTCCTGTTTCATTTAATTTGATATTTTTGTCTGTTGGCCATTTTTGACATTTTGGATTTTCAACAAGTCCCTCATTCAGTATGTTTCCTATGATGCTACTGAAAATCTGTTTTGTTGTGCATTAGATGTGCTGAATATGCTCCTGGAACATTGTTGTCAAATAACTCAGTGTCTGTACTTTATGATCTGGAAAAGTGTATTGTAATAAAAACAATGAAGTCCTTTGGGCCCTGATTGGTGCAGCTCAGTGGGCGGGGCATCGTCCTGTGAACTGGGCGGTCCTGGTTCAATTCACTGTCAGGGCTCAGGCCAGGTCCCCAGTTGGGGGCACACGGGAGGCAACCGATCTCTTCCTCCCTTTCCCCTTCCCTCCCCCTCCCTCTAAATAATAAATAAATAAATAAAATTTTTAACAAAGACTGAAGTAGTTGGGTTCAGAAAATCTGATTTAAAATCCTGCCTCAGTCACTTACTAACTAGGAGACTTAGTAACTTGGCCAAGTAAGAATTATTTTGGTCCCAGAAAGTGCCAGCAAATTTACCCATTTACTTCAGGATTCTGTGTTTTCTGTGTATTTGGGTTCCTGTTTTTCCATGGATTTGTCATTTTATTCCATTTTCTATTTTCTCTCATTCTGATTTAATTTATTTTTACTTTTTTACTTTGCTTCATTTGTTACTTAAATAATTATTGAGTGCTGTATGTGTGTATTTTTATGTATTGCCTCAGATCCTGCCTGGAGTGATGCAGAGTATAAATAACTTTAAAAAGAGGGAGTTTATTTGAGAAGTGTTTGAGAAAGCTGTAAAACCTTAAAATAGACTCACTCTTTGCTTTTATGAGAGATGCAGCTTGAGACTTTGAGGAATCCCCAATTCATAAGCTTGAGTCATTTCACAACCTGGGCACATCCATGTAACCAGCACTTAGGTCAAGAAACAGAGCATTATTTGTACCTCAGCAGTCCCCTCCTTCTTCCTGCCACCACCCACCAGACACTGCCCCACTCCACCCCGTAACCACTGTGCTGACCTCTAACAAGATGGATCCGTTTTCCCTGATTTTGAGTTCCATGTAAGTAGAGTCATAGGATAGCCACACTTTCTTTTTCCTTTTTTTAAATTGTGGTCAAGTACAATAATACAATTTACCATTTTAACTGTTTGTAAGTGTACAGTTCAGTGGCATTAAGCACCTTTGCATTGTTGTCCACCCGTCACCACTGTACATCCACAGAACTTTTTCTTCTTTCCACACAGGGACTCCATACCCATTAAACGCTCACTCCCCAAGCTCTTGGCAACCACCATTCCACTTCCCGTCTCTATGAACTTGACTGCTTTAGATACCCAATTCAAGTGCAGTCAGACAGTATTTGTCCTTTTGTGGCTATCTTGTTTTACTTAGGATATCTTCATGGTCCATCCATGGCATAGCATATCCAAAATTTCCTTCCCTTTTAGGGGTAAATGACATCATATTCTTGTATATATCTTATTTATTCATCCATTGATGGATATCTTGGTTGCCTCCACCTTCTGGTTATTGTGAATAATGCTACAGACATGATTGTACAAATATTACTGCAAGTCTCTGCATTTACAAGTTGTGTGTATACCCAGAAGTGGATTGTTAGATCATGTAGTAATTCTATGTTTAATTTTTTGAGAAATCACCATATCATCTTCCACACCGGCAGCATCATTTTACATTCCCACAGAACAGTTACACTTGACTTACCTCAACATTATGTACATAAGATTCATTGACATTGACACGTACTTGCAGGTCATTTATTCTCAGTGCTGCATAGCATTCCATTCTGTAAATGTACCACAGTGTTTTAGCCACTGTATTGTTGGTGAGCATTTGGATAATTTCACTTTGTGGCCATTACAAGTCCTACTTCTACCAGGGTGCATGTTGCAATGAGGTCTTTCAGTCCTGTAGTTTTGTTTAGTCATTTATTGATATTTTCTCATATCATGGAAAGGAAAGGGATTAAAGAAACTATTTGTATAACTGACAAAACTTTCTGATTATATCACTTGGTAATCTTTAGTATCACAAGTGACAATATCCAACCCTGTTACCTAAAAAAAGGAATTTGTTGGCTCACATGATTGAAAAGTTCATGTCAGCTTCAGGCATGGCTCGATCCATGGCTCAAACAATTTTATTTATACTCAGCTCTGCTTTTGTCTTCTTGGTTCCATAGTATACAACCCGTGCATGGAGGTTCAACAATGTTTTCATAAAAACGAGTAAAGCAAAATCCAGACATTTAGCAAGAAACTACTGGTATCTGGCAGCTCATCTTTTTTTTATAGTAAATTTTTCTTATCAAAATAATGTATATACATAATTTTAAAAGTTGCCACCAGGCTTATGAAAAACTAGAGAGATCTGCCTCCTCCCCCCGCCCCCCGGTCCTGCTTACCAGAGTGAACCATTTCAAACCTCGGGGCTCTTTGTTTTAATACTGTTCTCCATAGTCCACAGTCATGCACTTACGTTGCTCTTCTTTATTTATCAATTGTGTACATAATATATTGACTTCCTATTATGCAACATGAGAATTTGACTCTTATTCTGCTTCTTCTACCTCATTTTTATGTTTTCCAACTTCCCAAAATAGTTCTATCACTATTTCAATATGAGTTTTGTTTAAAACGATATTCAGTGTTTATATTAGTTTGTTTATCTGCATATTAGTTTCCTGTTGCTCCTGTGACAGATAACCACAAACTTAGTATCTTAAAAGAACACGAATTTATTATCACGCAGCTCTGGGTGTCTGAGGTCTTACAGGCCTAAACTCAAGGGCTGCGTTCTCTCTGGAGGCTCTAGGGGAGCCTCTAGAGGCTTTCTCATCTGACCTCTGCTTGCATCACTCTGACATTGACTTTCCAACTCTGACATTGACTTCTCTTGCCTCCCTCTTTTCCCTCCTAAGGACCCTTGTGATTACATTGGACCCACACGGATAAATCCAGGACACTCTTCTTAAGACCTCAGTTTAATCATATTGGCCAAGTCCCTTTTGCCATGTAATGTATTCACACACTCTGGGGATTATGACATCTTTTTGAAGGGGGACCCAGAAGTGCCTGGAATCATCCTTTGGAGGCCAGCACTGTTGTAGTACAGGCTTCTCCCTAGAACACTAGGTGAGTGTTCTAGGAACCCATCTGTATCACTGTACCAGCTGGTGGTGTTGTGGGAGGGTGCATTCGTCTTCAGTGAATTTTCTTTTGAAGACTCTTTCAATGTGTTTGCCCATTTCATGATGGATGATTTACTAGCACACTGAGTGTTCAGTTTTTGACCAAAAATGGCATGAACCCCATGTCCCACCCTCCCTATTTACCCATTCTCACCCTGAGAAATTTTTTTTGTTTGTTTCTCTGGATGAAAAAAGTCCTCAAAGGGAAACATTTTGCTGATGTGGAAGAGGTGAGACAAACCAGGAGAAAGTCTAAAAGGCATCAAAATCAATGAGTTCAAAAACTGTTTTGGGCAGTAGAAAAAATGTCTTAATAGAGGTGTCGCATCAAATGGAGAGCACTCTGCAGGAGACTGAAGTTTAAACATGCAAGAATATGTACACAATTTTTTATAAATAAATGCTGAGTTTTTGGGGTGCCCCCTTGTAGAGGGGTCATATTCTGCCTACCACTGAATATATTGTCTTCTTCTTCTCCTTCTCCCCCTCCTCCTCAACTATGCACACCTTTAAAGAACGTATAAATAATTGAACATTCAGGGAGAGTGATGCTCACTATCACTCTTGCCTTAGGGTTTTATATATTCCTTGTGGAAGCCTTGAATCTAGAAAGGAGAAAAAATGAGAAAATATTGGATTGGAGAGATCTGTTTGTTGAATTTTATATGAGAAGTCAAAACTCTTATGTTTAAATTCTGTCTGCCTGTGAGTCTCAGATGCAGGCACCTGGTGGACTGGTGGGCCCATCCTTCAGCTATGGCCTCAGAGCAGCTGTGGAGTGTGGAGTGTGGGTCATCTTTGCAGAATTCCATACCTAGGTTGCTGCTTGGGTATGGCATGGAGACCCTGGTAGTTAGGTTTTTGTGACTTAGAGACACTTCTGGCTCTAGCTATAAAAAGCCATTTCCCCTGAAAACAGTGAGAAGCGTGTAGATACCCTGAGGTTGGTAGCATTGCCGAGAGAGGAAATATGGGATAAGAAATTAAACAATCAGAGTGCTCATTATTTTTCCTAAATGGAGTGCAATAAAATCAGAACCAGAATGTTTACAACTGGCTAATGATGCTGAGGGCCCTGCAGAAACTGACTCTTGTCTTGAAAGCAGGGTTTCTAGAGCAGCACTGTGGAGCTGGGGGTGGGCAGTCCTTCACTGTGGAAGGCCGTCTTGTGCATTACAGGGCATATAGCAATGTCCTGGCCTCTGCCCACCAGATTCAGGTAGCAGTGACCCCTCCTCCCAGTGACAGCCAAGCGTGTCTCTGGATATTGCCAAGCCAGGTTGAGAACCGCTACTCTGGAGAGTACCTAGAAGGACCCTGCCTTAAAGCTGTGCCACTGGGCTTGTTCAAAATCCGTATTGACACTTCTTTCTTACCCTTTAAAAAATGTATTTTTTCCATTACCATTTCACCCCTCTATACTCCCCTTCTCCCTGCAGTCACCACACTGTTGTCCATGTCCACAAGTCCTTTTTCATTTTTCTCAATCCCTCCACCCCCTAATCCCCCACCCCCACCAGTAGCTGTCACCTGCTCTTTTTCTATGAGTCTGTCTCTGTTTTGCTTGTTAGATCAGTTTGTTCATTGGATTCCACATGAGTGAGATCCTATGGCATTTGTCTTTCTCCGACTGGCTTATTTCACTTAGCATAATGTTCTCCAGGTCCATCATGCTGTTAATAACAGTATCAATGTGACCACGGTGTTTCTCTCCAGTAAGAAGAAGAGGCCGTGTAACTTCAGCCCAGTGGTGTGTGTGCCTTCTCAGCCAGACCAGCGTGCTGGGAACCACTATCCTCTCCAACCACCCACTGAAACGCTTCACCTTAAGTTCCTCCTCTGAACACGCCTGTGTGCACGGCAAGTGCTTGTGTGTGCCTGCTAGCCACTGGGGCCTTTCTGGGTCTTCCTGTGGTAGTTGAAGATGTCCTGATTCCTTAGCCTCTTGGAGGTCACCGTCCAAGGTCACTGTTGTGACACCGACTAGCTACCTAATATTGCGGAGAGCTGTGATTGTAACCGTGAGGAGAAGGAGGGTGTGTCTCTTCAGCAATACAGGGAGGGCCATTCATTTATTTTTCAGAAAATTTTGAAGACCTGTGTGGGACATTCACAGAGATCTACATAATGCACTTATCTGCTTGGCGCCTACTCCTCTTAGAGGCAGAGACACCATAAACAAGTAAATACAAAATAGGTCAAGTGATGATAACTGCCGAGGAGAACAAGCACGTTATGAGGAGAAGAAAACTACACATGGGGAAGGCTTGCAATTTTAAATAGGAGATTTGAACATCTCCAGGGAAAAGAGCTCCAGGCGATGGGAGAAGGCAGTACAGAGGCCCTAAGGCAGGCCTGTGCTCCGTGTACTTGAAGAACAAACGGCAAGGGCGAGGGCGAGAATTGCAGGGCAGGAGGCTGGGGAGGGTGAGTGCCGGTGTCACAAGGAGCTCTGCAGGCATGGCCGGAACTCTTCTTCAAACTCTCATTGGACGATGCTTCAAGCATGTGCTAGAGAGAGCAGTGTATGACCCTCTTAGCTGCATAGCACCTGGGTTTACTAAATAGTGATTCATAGACATAGAGATTACATACATTGTATCTCACTCTCTCCTCCAAGATTTTTTTGAAGCAAAGCCTAGACTTATTACTTTGATGTGTGAATATTTTGTATGTATGTCTGAAAGATAGGGAAGTGAAAGTGATCCTGGTCTCTATACTAAAGAAATAATGATTAATATTTTCTGATCTCCTGCCTGTGTGTGTGTTTGTGTGTTTACACACATACCCATATTTATGTATATTCATGGCTGGTGGTGGGGGACCCCCAAAATTGGAATTATCTTCTGGAGGGCAGTCCCCCTTGTAGCACAGGCTTCCCCTGCTAGATGAACGTTCTAGGGACCCCTCTGTACCGGTGGACTAGCTGGCGTTGCTGTGACTAGCTCCATTTAGCTAGGCTGTGTTCAGCTGCAGTGCAGTTTTTGGAAGACTCTTTCAGTGCGTTTGCCCGTTTCATGACGGGTGGTTTACGAGCGCACCTGCCTGCACCCTGCTGAGTGGTCAGCAGTTTCCGACCAAAAACAGCGTGACCCCCATGCCCCACCCTCCCTACTCACCCAGTCTTGCCCCTGGTGACTTTATTTTTGTTTCCCTGGATGGAAAAAGTCTTCAAAGGGAAACTTTTTGCTGATGTGGAAGAGGTGAAGCAAAAAGCAGAAGCACTGAAAAGGCATCAAAGTCAACGAGTTCGAAAACTGTTTTGGGCAGCACAGAAAAAGTCTTATTAGATGTGTTGCATCAAGTGGACAGTACTTTGAGGGTGACTGAAGTTTAAACGTGTAAGAATAAATACACAGTTTTTTAATAAATAAATTCCAGGTTTGGGGGGGGGGTGTCACACACACACACACATGCACACATATGTGTCTGTGCGTATCCTGTTTTTTAAATGTTTGATTATGTGTTTGATTTCCAGTTTGTTTGCCATCAGGACCCCAGAACTTCATATGTTACAATTAGTTGACAGTTGTGTGTCTCTTAGGTCTTTTTTAGTCTTTAGGTTCTCCCTCTAGCTATTTCCTCTCTTTGAAAACTTTTGGTTGAGAATCCAGGTCATTGCTAGAGGGGCAGAGTTTCACCATCTGACTTCTGCTGATCACATCTGTGATACTGTCCCTGCATTTCCTGTGTATTGCTGTTGGGGTGGAGAGGTTTGGTTGTTTTTCTTGGGGGTGCAGCTTTTTGGGTGGGACTCCTCCATATGCTTCACATCACGAGGCTCACAATGACCAGTCCTCTTTCTTTCTGGGGTCAGCAGTCGTCGATGGTCACAGTCCACATCCCTTGATTTATTAGGGTTTGAAAAGTGGTAATATTCTAACTGGGTCTTTCCTCCTTTATTACCAGTTGGCGTATTTCTATAAAGAGAATCATTTTTCTGTCTATGAGGTGCAGGTCATAGGGAAATCAGGATATGTGCTTGAATTTTTTTCCCCTTTACCAGTTTTCAAAATTAGTGGACAATTCCCTAGTGCCTTCCGAAGGTGACCCTGGCTTGCTTGCTTCCTCTTCTCCATCCTTTCTTCCCTATCTTCTTGAATTCATGGCTTTAAACATTTGATGTGTTTTAGCAAATTCCTCTCATCATTTATACTGATGTTTGATTATCTGTTTTTAGCCAAGTTTGTTCAGTTTTTGGCTTTTACTCAGAGTAAGAGGGAAGGTACTGGAGGGTTTTGAACATAGGAGTGATACATTCTCAAAAAGATGATTCTGGAGTTTGCGTGGCCAACAAAGTGTAGACAGTACCAGGGAGGAAGTAGAGAAACTAGTCATAAGGAAGTTACAATAATCCAGTCAAGGCGTGACACATCTTGGATCGGGGTGGTTTAGGTGGAAAGAATGGTGGGATTCTGGATATTTTACATTGTGGAGAAGCTTGTCTGGGGAGGAGGGCAGGGTGTGGAGCACAGTGGACCCCTCCTTGTGTTTCAGTAAATCTGCATTATTTCTTACTGGTATGCCTTTATGTTAACTACAATGATTTGTTTACATTTCTGTCTGCTATGGTCACTAATCAGTAACTGTGTGTTCCTAGTGTAGACTATTGCCCCTTAAAGGGAGGAGGGGTGGTCGGTTCTATGAACTCACATAGGAGAACTCGGTTCCTAGTTGAAATACCCCAGAGCAAGTTGGCGGGTTAGGGTTTAGAGAAGGGTTCTGGGAATATCAGATGACCCTCCTCTAGCTCACATGTACCTTTGGAGAATTAAGTACAGGTGACCTTCTAGATGGGGGCAGAGCCGAAGGTGATTTTGTGAAAATGAAAAGTGGGGTTGAAGCTGCCCAGAGCCACGATGCAGTCGTGGACCCCAGCCCTCACTCCCCTTTCCGCCCAGGATCCTTGTCCGGGACAGAACCTGAGCAACTGCTCGGGGCTTCCCTGCCTCAAGGGCCCAGGGACAAAATAAACACACCCGAGTCTAGTCCCAGCACCGCCACCCACTGTGCGCCCTCCTTTTTTTCGTCTGTGAAAAGATGGAGTTTGACTTCAGAGCCTTTTAAATGACATTACTTAACATTTGGTTCACCACAGCCCAGCACTGTGTATGTGGACTCGAAGTGCCCGAAAGCTGGAGTTCTTGCTAGAAGAAAATTCTGACTTGTTCTAGTATTGCTTCTCAATGTGCCGGTGTTTCCCAGATTTTAAAATGCATTACAGCAAGTGAGTCAGATGTGTTCTTCATGCATGACAATAACAGTGCGCTCAGCCCCAAGTTATGGATACTGCGAAAACCGTGTTCTTTAAATACACGCAGGACGAGACTTCCAGGCATTCATAGTGCATGTTCTCCCCCTTTCCTTCCTTATTCATATCTGCTTCCTTTCGTGAAGTGTGTAGCACTACGATGTTCCTTAACATTAGCTTGCAGATATAAAATACAAACTCCTATCTCTTGCGTGCCCATTTGGTGTTTTCCTGTTGTAGGGTTTTGCCTGTTCACAAAGGTCATTGCCTCAGAGTTCAACTTCCCCCAAATTAATGCAGTTAGTTTAGTCCTCTCTCTGATGATTGCCATATATAGAAAAAAAATCTAATTATTTTCACTGGGCACCATTCCCCATGTCTCTCTTGTGGAACATGAGTGATTTGGTTACTTCCACCAAGAATAAGCAGAACATTCCCAGGGCGGCTGAATTCTATCTGAGAGCATCACTGGAAGGGGGCAGGGGGGAATAGTTGAGATTTGCTGAGATAAACTCTTTTATAAGTATGATACTGTGGCTTTATTTTTTTCCCCTGTCTGCATGGTGAAAAGGACTTTTCATTTCACTGAGGTGAAAACTGGGTCTGTGAGTGAAGCGACTTTCTTTAAAAAAAAAAAAATCAGAAACCAATTACTTGATATGCAGAGCTGAAAGCCTCGCTCCCTTAACAAAATCAGTGCAGTGTGCACTGCCGTTAACCTGAGCAAAGCGGCTGACATCTCTTGATTACAGCTAGAGGTGGAAGGACCCAAACTTGCAGGATCTCCCTCCCCCTCGAGAGATTGTTAGTCCAGTCCTTTATAGAGAGGTTCGTTTTGGCTCTCTGTCATCACCGGGACGCTGGCAGGGGATGTGTGTCACGGTGACAATAGAGTGTGCTAACATATAACAACCATGAAAGCCCAGCGGGAAAGGCTACAGATTCCGGGGCTGACCTTGGAGTAAGTATTGTCTGTCTTTAATATTTTAATGCTTTCTGCATGGTACTCGCTTTCCTGCGACCAATAGCTATTTAGCGTTTGTTTGTACTGACAGCCTCAGAGCACTGCAGTGTGAGGTGGAGGAACATGTCTTAAATTCACGGCATTTGGTTTCAGCTAGTGTGGAAACCCAGACCCTCGCGTTTTACATTGCAGTCAGAGGAAAAGCATTGCTGCATATTTAAAGTTACTAAACCTCAGTGCTGGAAACATCTTAACAGCTCATTTGGAAAAAATGTATCAGCAGGCCACGGTGTGTCTGTCTTTTTCTCTTTCTCTCTTACTGTTTGTTTATCCCTATGCTGTCTTTTTCTAAAGAAAGGCCTCTGTCTGCGTTGAATAATAGAAGACGTGACAATGGATTAGAGTGCAGGAGAAGGGTTATTTGTGACATTCATTAGATGTGATCCATGTTTTATCTGTGCAACAGAATATTAATGAACTGTAGTACATTTTGAATCCTTTCTGCAGAGTCTCCAGCCACTGCATGCAGTGTGTTTACCTAGTTGAGCTCTGTGTTTGCTTAGCTGTTTTTTTTAACCCATTAACTCATCTGACTGCCTTCTGATTTGATGTCACCTCATGAAAATGTCCACATCTAATCTGTGGTGCAGAAGTTAAACATCTGCGATGCAGGAAGTGTCAGCAAATTTTTATTTTAAATCTCTTAGTCAAAGATGCAGAAGCTGCGAGTTAGTCTGTGCTGGCACCCTTAAAATAATACCCAGTAAAACATAAATCCGGCAAAAAAGCACAAGTATCCCTTTTTCTAACTTACAATAACGATACGAGATTACATTTTGGTTGAAACCTGTGCAAACCCAATTTTCTTATACTGGACTGCTTCCAGGAAGAGAACGGTGCCCAGTTCCTGGTATTAATTATTTCCCTTGAATTCTGTAGATGCGTCATGAAAGAGAAATTATTTCTTAATTAGTAAATTAGTAAAAACAAGACATTTCTGAAGTGATTGGAATACTTTTCTAATCAGTTCTTGCTCTAAAATTGTACACCTTTTTTATACAAACAAGTACTCATAAAAAGTTTGAGCAAGGGCTCTTACAACCTTCTTGCTACATGGGGCATTTTCCATAGTAGAAATATAAACAGTATTTACTATCCCCTTAATGTTTTGGCCCCACTTCCGTCTCCATCCCCACATTCAGCCTGCGCCCTGGGTGGGGAGCATTTTAAAGGCATGCACTGATTCTTCTACTTCACTCTCCTTTCTTCCGCACCGTGGACGCGCACAGCTAGGGCGCCCGTAGCTCTGCGTTCAGGGCCCAGGCACACTAACCCCAACTTTGCTTCCACCTCTGTTTCTGCTTCCTTGTTTCCTTTGCACTTAGTATATATTATTTCATTTTATTTCCGCCCTGCCTCCCTCCCACCCTTTCTTCTTTCCTTGCTTCCTTTCCCTCCCTCCCTCCCTCCCTCCCTCCCTTCCTTACTTCCTTCCATTTTTAACATCTTGTCTGTATAAAGAGGAGACACTTTAAAGTAACTTTTTAAAATACAAACTCAGCTGTATCACATGTTCTGTTTATGGCTTGAAAGACTGAGGTGTGCCACAAGTTTGATGACTTTGCCTAGGATGACACAGGACATACAGGTCAGCTGCGCAGTGGGTCCCCTGGATTGTATTTGGGTCTCAGATCGCACCCCCTCCAGTGGAGTCTCTGTCCTGGGAAATGTTGGTGCACCCTTGACACATATCACTCCTCTACTGCAGCTTGAGATAGCAGAACAGAGTATAATAACTCTTAAATGTCATCGTATTGTAAGCATGAAGTTTACTTTGAACCTTTTATTTATCTTGAAATGTAAAATTACTCTTAGGTAGACATAGCTAATTTTACATTCATTTGTGGAGGAAACTAATTCTGTAGTTTTGAGTAAATTCAGTTTCTAAATACTGCAGAGAGACGTTATAATGGAAATCTTATCACTGGTTTTATTGAAAGCAGGTTTAATATATTTAATTTTAGTTATTTGGGGACCTTATAACCAACCATAGTATACAATAGTTTTTGGGTGTTCTCTCATGAGATGTTAGTGTTTTTCTTTGAGGAAAGCTCATTCCATAGGTATTGCACCCACAAACTAACATATTTCATACTCCGTAGGTGCAATTCAGAATTTTCCATGTCACTTATCAATAACATGAGGCATTTTCCAATTCCAGTTTCAGAAACTGAAATCCCAGTGGACTGAGCGTGGGCTGCGAACCAAAGCATCGCAGGTTTGATTCCCAGCCAGGGCACATGCCTGGGTTGCAGGCCAGGTCCCCAGTTGGGGGTCACATGAGAGGCAACCACACATTGATGTTTCTCTCTCTCTCTCTTTCTCCCTTCCTTCTCCTCTCTAAAAATAAGTAAATAAAATCTTAAAAAAAAGAAAAAAAAAGGAAACCGAAATCCTAGATGTGAAACACCAAATCTATAAATATTTCTCAAATTAATGGATTAATAGTTTTTTTAGAAATTTATGACTGACAGATTGCCTCAGCATGGCTTTCCAGTTTCTGGGAAAGAAAGTAGGTTGTTTTTCTTCTTTCTTCCTTTCAAGTATGGAATGAAGCTCATGGACACTTTGTAGCACACTTCATATGTGTCTCTGTTTGGAGACTGGGGTGGCGTCAGTGCCTCTGTGTGCTTATTTTAGGGCTGGAAGGGGCAGATAAGGCTGTACCTAGACAGCCGGTGGCTGTATCAGCGTTCATTCCTGAGAGCTTCCCAGTGAGCTGTTAAGTGAAGAGTCCAGTGTGCCTGAGAGCAGCAGCTTTTCAATGTGCTGCGAATGTAAGAGGAAACCGAGTCCCCAGTTTACCACGTACTGACACTAAACTGGAGAATGGTTTTAGGAGATACAAAACTTTGCTCTGTTGAAACATTCTATTTAATACAGTGGGGCATTTTGAATAATAATTTCATATTTAATTTAAGACAAATACAGCCAAGTCTCAATTATCCATACGATGGGAAACAGGGATGGCATTAAGAATTGGGTAAGCCCAAATCTGGTTTATTTAGCCGCTGGTGCCCCTTCTCCATTCAGTGAAGGGCACAGCCAGCTTGCACTAACCCATATGCAGATCTGTTCCAAGACCCCTTTTTCCATGGTGGGAAGCATGGAATGTATAGTCATGGTCCAGAGGGAGAGAATGTTCTTTAAGAAATTTATTGCATGGTAGCCTGAAAACTGGTGCCAGAATACTGACCGAGCTAAGCCTTACTTTGATTTTGCCATGTAGAGATAATTGGGAGTTGACTAGTTTTAACTTCCTGTTTTGACAGATCTATTGGCAAAATTCTTATAAGTAAGGTGTCTGACAAATTTAAGTTTTATTTCTTGTTGGAAAGAGACATGAAGCCAAAAGGAAAAAAAATAATGGGACTGTAAGCTGATTACCCTCATATGAATATTTGAGAGCTGGCTGGTGAGTGCACTTGGGGGTTGGATGGCCGGCAGGGCCAGGGTGTAGTGGTCCACTGACAGCCAGATTTGAGAAAGCCTCTGAAACTAGAACAGTTTATAACTCTCTATACGTGAGAAATTTTGAAGATATTTATTATGAACATAAATATACTTTATCATTGCCCCTTAGGAATAGAGTAGTGTTGTTGAGTGCTTTTTCCGTGAAGTCCTTAAAAATGTATCTTCCTATATGGAAATGTTTATTGCTTTCTATACGGAAATGTTAAAATACAGTATCTAACCTGAAATTTCTGTTATGTGATTGCTTCCCTTTAGTTCCACTGCAGATTTTACCATTGATTCTTAATTAGAAATAGGATGTACTCCATATAAAACAGGATAGAATCTTCTTGGCAAAAAATCACACGTCTAAGGTATCTGCCAAGTTGCTTTGTGGCAAAGGAAAGGCACAAATAAAAATGGCAGCAGTAGCGTCAAGAATGTACATTTCAGCAGGAAGCAGTGTACTTGCTCGGTGTTTTAGAGCAGAAAAAGGACAAGTGATTAGATCATTCCCCAGTGGTGTTGATAGGCATGCTGTGGTTGATTCTGGCCTCAAGGGAACATAGCCCCTTCAATGAGCTCTGCTGTTTTTACTGCCATCATTTCTCCCGCTTGGAATGACATTATTTTAACTTTCAGTCTCACTCCAAGGAGCCTGAGTCCAACCCCATCCAGCCCAGGCAGTCCCTGTAGTCCTCTCTTCGCTTTTCACTTCTGGAGGTAAGCGCGCCCCAGTGCCTGCGGAGGCCGCTCTGTCTTTCCCGCCTTCCCCCAGTTCCCACCATGGGTGTTGGAGCACTTTGGACTCTGCAATGCATAATAAATGTTTTTTTTTCTTAATTGCTGTCCTAGCGTAAACATATAGAGTGGAAACTGGTGGAATTGTTCGCTTGATGACTTACAGGATCACTGAGAGCATGTACTTGTTCATTCCATTTAGCGTGTCTTGTAATAGTTCGCTTGGTGTCTGGTGCTTGGTTGGTTGTTTGACTCCCAGGAGGATGTTACAGTGTCTCGTATTGCTTTCTTAGGAAATGATCTGCGCTAAGTCCCACAGATTTTTATGAATCTTGTATAATGATACAATTTATTATAACTTCTGGAAAACATTTTCTAATTCATGTTTAAGTATCAAAATATCTGTTGCCACAAATGTTTTCATATTCTGTTATTTACAAGACAAGTATTTAAATTGTGTGTGTAGATTAGTATTTAACTTTTTTTTTAGAATGGCCAGTTATGTACTACCTCACCCCCTCACTCACAGGCTGATATGTAAATTTATTCTTCTCTGTTCTTTAGAGAATTATTTCCAAGGAACTCTACTTGCATTTAGCCCAGTTTGTTACAGAATACATGATAGAAAATACTGCTGGTATGGTATGTATAGTACACATGTTCTAATGGAATTGGTTCTAAATGGAATTGCATACTCTAATGGAGTATGAATTCAATATCTATGGGTATAGTGGGTCTAATGAGAGGATACATATAAGGTACCCAGCATTCCTTCCTGTCTCTTTTTAATCATAAGGAATAAAGTAGAATCATACTCTCAGTTGATGGAAAAAGTAACTTAAATTATTTATTAAGGTATACGTTTTACTTCATATATGCAAATAAATGAAAAAACTTGTCACTCATGGCCAGTTCCTTAAAAATACTAACTTACAAGCTTTATGCTCAGATGGTATCAATGGGGTAACTTAACCATCTCCTCCTTTCATTTTTTTCCCCTAAAATAAGACTGAACTAAAATCTGTAAAGAAGAATTGACCTGGGAAATGAATTAATGGCTTTGAACTTTGGTTCTACTCTTCTGCTAACAGGATTATATTTATTATTGTAAGAGTGACTTGCAACGCAAAAGTTCCTTATAATAGCTTTTATGAAGACTCCTTTGAGTAAAACAGATCTGAAAATGTAGGAAAGTTTTCTGACCATCCAGAGAACCCTATTGCTCTTGTAACGCGTCCATTTTCGGTGATCCAGCCAAAAGCGGATGGCCTGTCTTCTGAACTCCTTGCTGTAACCTGTCTTCATTAGATGCCCACATTTTCTTTTTCCTTCTTAAAGGTGGTGGGCTACTCAGGATGAAGGTGCTGTCACTCGTAGTCAGACTGAATGTTGTGGTCGTGCGGAGGACGATGAAGTTCTGGAGAGTATTTTTGGAGAAAGTTTTTTGAGCACTGATCATATTTGAGCTGCACCTTAAGAAAATCGTGGGGTGTCAGTGGGGAGAGATGGCAGTGAAGGACACAACCAGAGAAAGAATACAAAAGAGGCAAGGGGGTGAGAGAGTGTGGCATGTTATAGAAGCGATGTGTGTAGCTAGAACCTAGGGTGGGGAGAGTAGAAGAAAAGCACGGAGTCGTACAGAGATTGATATGGACTTAAAAATTAATTTGGAAATATGCTATGTAGGGCCTTGAACACTGAGCTAAAAAGTTTGACTTCCATTTTGTCAAGACTGCACAGTACTAGAAGATTTTTTTAAAAAGAAGTAGATAGCCAATCTGAGCTCAGAATGAGAAAATGTACCTTTACCAGAATTAAGAATGGGCTGAATTTTAGGTAGAAATTCCAACGAGGATGCTGGTATAATATTTCATGAGTCAATTGCAATGAATTAAATTAACATTTACAAATTACTTTATAGTTGACCAAGTGCTTTTATTTACGTTGTCTTGTTCAGTTTAATCCACTTGACACTACTACTGGGCAGGAAAGTATATTGCCTTTGTTTATGGATGAAGATGTTAACACCCTTAGAAATTAAGTAGCTTAAGTAGCCGAGGATTCAAAATGAAGTCTCCAGTCTTTCCACTGTGACCAACTTAAGATATACATATTGCTATGAGATCATGAATATCGTTTTAATTATGTGGTTTCAGTAGACCTCATGACCTCCTTCAGTCATGTTTATTTCCCCAGTGCCTCTCTCAATGACTGGAATGTAGTAAGTGTTTGGGAAGTGTTTATTAAAGAATGAGTAAAGAAATGAGTGGAAAATAAAAACTATCATAACAGTGCTATGCACAAATCAACCACCAGATAAATATACATGAACACGGTTGTGATTCTCAGCCGCAGACCAGGAGTGTGGGAGAGGATCTGCTCCATGCAGTCATTCAGGGATTCAGGGGACCTTCAACAGCTTCCCCTCCAGGTTGCCTTGGGCATCGACGTCCAGCTGGCGGGAAGGGCAGGAGAACGGGAGGTGGCGCAGTGCCGGCCTTGAGAGTGGCACCCATCACTTCCAGCCATGTTTCACTGCCTAGACTTTAGTATTCTGACTACACCTGGGGACATGGAAGGCCCAAAAGTGTAGCTCACTTACGTGCAAAAAACCAAGGAAATGAGGTTGGTAAAACAGCATTCTTTGTCACAGAAGTTGATGAAAGAAAGGTGTCCATAGCAGGTGTGCAGTAAATATGTTTTACCGAGTGGTTGGCACTGAAACTTCCAGCATTCATTGAATGGAACCCAAGAAAGCAGAGTTGGAGATGGGGGAGTTATAGGAATGACGAGTACTGAAGACATCTCTGGATAGGGATACGCGGTCAGCAGTGTGGAATTGGGTTTCTCTGATAGTGTGCCCTAAGTGATTGCCTAATATGAATTGGAGAGACTCCCAATATGTTTAGGATATTATCACAAAAGAGTATTTATTATACACCTGCATTGAACTGTTTTTTCCTCCATTGATTGTGATGGATCAGATTTCCTCTTTGTTCCTTTTTTATGAGTGGGCTGTGAAGATCTGGGGAAGAGTGATGGTGGTGAGCATTAACTCGCTGTGTCTGTGCCCTTTGGAGGTGCTGACACACAGCATTTCTAAATATGGCAGCAGCAGGTGCTGTTCCTTTCACAGATGAGCCCTGGAGGCCAGCTGCGCTGAGAGGTGAGTTGGCCCTCCACCTCCCTGCACTCTCCCAGTCCAGGCTCTCTGAAGCTTGCCCAGAAAGAAGAGATCTGCAGCTTCCCTGGCAGCTCAGTTACTAAATGAAATTTTAGTTTGCTATGTCTTGGGGATGCTACATTGTACCGCTGCTTATGGCAAATGCTGGCTCAGTATGAGGTATTCTACCTCTCTCAGTATGAGGGGTAGAATTTTCTAAGAAAGCTTTGTGCATGTAGAAGGGGCTGCCTCAGCAGTCCGTCAGTCTCATGGCACCAGAGGTTTTGCTGGAAGGCCAGGTTCCCACCTAGCTGGAGAGAGGCAGAGGTGTTCCTGAATCGAGCAGAGTATTAGACCACGTTTTCCCCAAAGGTCCTTCCATCCTGAAATTCTGATACTTTTTTGATCTTCCAGCAGGGCTAGGGAGACAGAGGGACAAAATGTACAATTTACCCACAAACTAAAAAAAAAAAAAAAAAATGGCCCAAATATTAGTTTATCGGTATCAGTGTGAGCATCTTAAAAACTTTAAGTAGAAAATTTGCATTTCTTCCCCTTCCTTCTTCTGAAGCAGCCATAGCCACTCAGAATTTCCGTGGTCCATGACACTGAAATTGAGTACCACTTAGTAGCTGTTCATATAATGATGACATCAGTGCATGATGAGTGATGTGCATGTAACCTGTGCCAGCTTGTAATCCGGTCTGCGATGAGATAGCAGGATTCCAAAGGCAGCTACCTCATTGTATGTTCTCATTATTTTTCTTGGCATCTAGCATGCCTTCCCCTCGACAGGGACCCAGTGAGTAGCTGGGGGCTGGCCACCATGACTCAGAGACATTTCTATCATAGTACAGTGATGTTCTTTTGTTTTTTCACTTCACACCCCAACTTCTGAGTGGATGGGGAGCGTTAGAGTATCTGCTGCACTTCCGACACTCCCTCCCTTTTAATTCCTCCATCCTTTCATTGGCCTTTCTATTTCATTCCTGGCGTCTCAAGCCAGTAGACAGGCAGTGATGCCGGAGTTGGCCGCAGAGCAGGTAATCCATTCCTTCTCCCGAGTCTCCCTCTCTCTGTTTCCGCTGTGCCTGAAAACTCACATGCCACGTGGCTGGTAGGAAACAGTCCAAGTTTCAGAGGAGAACGTAGTCACCATGCTATCGATTCCATGGGGACAACCATTTTTATTTATTTTTTTCCAAACGACTAACCACACACCTAAAATAGTGCCTGACACTCCATCACTACCTATGGGTGGAATAAATGACTGTCATTCCTGGAAACTCAAGCATATTTCATGTTTTCACCTGTGCCCAAAGCATGACATATACTTTGTGGTATGTATACTTTGAGAATGGTGCTGACACCTTGGGAGACAGGGCATGCATTTTGATTCTTCCATAAATTTCAAATTATAGACATCAAAATATAAAAACTGACCCAGTACCAACCATAAGTAAAGGTCCAAGGACAAAGTAGAAAGGCCTTATTAAAGGAAGGTAAACCCCAGCCGGCTCTGACGAGGGACAGAGAACATGATCCAGGAGTCGTGGCAGGTCTCAGGCTGCCGAGGATGCGTCAGTTTAAGGACGGGTGGTGGGAATGCAGGCTCCGCGGGTGGAGGCCCGTCTCCTCTCGCTCACTGCCATCTCCCTGGCACTGGCAACAGCACTTGGTGTACAGTAGATAGTGAATAAAGTTAACCGGTTGCTGTCATTGAATGCATTTTCAACCAACAAGAGAGTTCTGAATTGGGGATTTTCAGGGGCTGTCTTTTTAAAAATTTGTATTGTATTTTTCCCATTACCATTTAATCCCCTTATTACCCCCTGCCTCCTGCAATCACCACACTGTTGTCCAAGTCCATGAACCCTTTCTCCTTTTTGCTCAATCCTGCCACCCCTTACGTCCCCCATGCCCTGCTGTGGCTGTCCTCCTGCTCTCTATCTAGGAGTCTGTCTCTGTTTTGCTTGTTGGTTCAGTTTGTTCAGCCCTTCTGTCCTTCATGGTGTGCTCCCTCGTGGTGTGATTCTAGTCCAGCCTAGAGCTGAGTCACTGCTGCCCTTTTGCGGTGGGGCTCCTGTCCTCCTGGGCGCTGCGGACCCCTCCTGGCTGGCTTCCTTCATCACATGACCTGACAGGCCCAGAGGAACTGAGTTTTGGAGGCCAACAGACCAAGCGTCATAGTGCCTGGGTCTTAGTCACTGCTCCCACCACAATCAACTTCGTGACCTTGAGCAAATCATGAATTTCAGGGACCTTTATTGTCTCCACCTGCAAATCTCCAACCTCACTGACAATATGAGAATAACTATTATAGCTGAAAGGTATTTGATCTGATCAATTGGATTAGCGAGAATGGGACCTATGGTGTTCCTAAGGATAGTGGGAAGGGCAGGCAGACAATACCTTCAGAGAGGAAGGTATCAGGGACAATTGTGAATTTTTCCAGGAGCCTGTCCATTTGTTCTGTTGCTGCTAGAATGGTTACTGAGTGCCCATGGCTGCCTGAATTCCCCTCGCTTCACTTGTTGCCATGGTGAGGGGCAGACATAATAAGCATTTACCAAATACGTGGCAATATGTTGTGATTTTGCATCTCCTTTTCACAGGGAACCTGTAAGTATGGGAAAGTGTCCTGATGGCTAAACCCTTTTTGTTTCATTTACTTTGTAGGATGAACAGGACCATTTGTCTTTTTCATTCTCTCTCCTTGTTCCTTCTTTCCCTTTATGGAGAATGTTGTAAAAATCTGAAGAAGCTGGTACCAGATGGCAATTTTTTCGTACTCTGCAGACACCAGTTCCTGTGCTTTTGTGAATGTGATGGTTTAATGAATTGTCTTATGCACCCCTGAGTTTTATTTCTGAATTGTGCTGTAGGACTGAATCTGTTCAGTGCAGACACTCGGAGGAATGGCTCTGCTGTGCAGAAACGAGCTTGATAATGGGCACTTGGCTGGTCCTGGGGGTGTGGGGCTGGGCTGACAGCACTGCAGGGCAGTGGAAGAGGTGTGGGCCGGCCAGTTAGCACCGCTCTGGGCCCCACCTGCTCTCTGCCACCACCTGGAGGATTCTGTTGCTTGTAAGAATCCAAATAAGGGAGAATTTGATATGTCCGTGATGCCAGGGTAGAGGGCAGATGGGGATAGACTCATGTGGTTAACATTGAGTAAAGGCAAGTGTAATAAATTTACTGCAGAAAGATGCTTAGGTGGCTTCCTTTGATCTTTCTGGAACACATTATTTTTGAACTTATATTATGAGTTACCTTTTATAAAGTTCCTGATCCTGCAGGATGAAGTCTTATGAGGTCAGATGGCCAACGGAGCATTCAAGTCCACTGGGTCCCTGGGGCACATTGGTCTTCTCTGAGCCTTGCTCAGGCCTGGGAAGGTGCCAACGTGTGCCAGGCCCTAAGAGCCATTCCAGGGCTTTGGTTTTCATTGTGATGATTCTCAAATTTTTGTTACATGTCCACTTTTTCATGTCAACTTTCCTTTTTGGCCTACTGACTTGGGTGGAAGGCCAAAATCTCTATCCTCGGTGTTTGCACATGCCATGGCTTAGTTGCCAGCATTCCTGGAGAGTTTGCTACATGTCCAGTGCTGTTCTTGATGCTGCACATGTATTCTCACAGTGTGCCTGCAGGGCGAGGAACACCGTTGTCACTCTATGGATGTGAACACTGAGACACAGGGAAACGAACTTCTCTCTGGTGACCTTACATCTTGGGTTGCTCAGGTTTGGTTCTGTTTATGTATGTTGTCCCTTTATGATCATGAAAACTGCTGCTTTTTCACTTTAAACCCTCCACATTTGGACAACAAATTATACCCACTCGAACCCAATGCTTTGAATGCTGAGTTTCCAAAAGCCGTAAGAAGCTAATAATAATTAAACAGAACACTCATCCTAGAACTTTTCACAAATGTTGCCTAATTAATTCTTATAACACCACTGGAAGATATTATTATCCCCATGTTGCTGTTGGAGAAAATGGAGAATTTCTCCATTTGGTTCGAACTCAAGCACCAGTAGCAAGAGCCCACACTCTTGTACGGAGGTGGAGAGCTGCGCTGTCTGTGTTTCCCTTCCACATATTTCAGTTTGCAGTCACTTAAATATGGGTGCAGAATAGACTATTCTCTTGACAGGAAAGGTGAGCTTGTCCGTCTGGTGCTCTTCTACTTGGCTCATTTCACTGTGCGCGTACATTTTCAGTGCTCCGTTGAGATTAGAGTTATGGGGTTGAGGAACATGTTTTGAGTTGCAACACTCTCTGTTCCCTTTTTTTTTTTTTAAATTTATTTTAGGCAAAGCCCAGAGTGATACAATGTGGGTTAAACTGGTTTCCTTTTGGAAATCAGGCCGAGGGCCCCAGTGGCTGACATTCAGCTGCCGCTCTAACCTGGACAGCCTGTGCTGAGTCCCCTCCGCGGGGGGACCTGCTGCTGCCGTGGGGTGACAGTGTCTCCTCATTGCTGTGATGGTCCCAGGCCCTTGGAGCCCTCTTAGAAGACAAGCCACTTCAGGCCTAAAGAAGGAGCCTCACCCCATGGGTGAGGAGCCAGGGCACGTCTTTTCCAGGACCTCCTATCAAACACCCCTTTGGATCTAGTCACTCCAAGGAGTGTTCATTATGACGTAGCCTTCCTAAACCGAACCTCATGATCACTTTATTTAAACCAACTTGTGGAATTTTGGTTTTAGAATATATTGGAATTACTCTATGGAGCCTCAGCAGTTATCTCATATTTACCAGAGCTTCTGGGGGTAAACGAAAAAATTATTTTAGTGTGTGTGGGTTGGGGGAGGTCCTGCCTTAGATTCTGCTTTGTTACTGCATTACTTTGTAACTAGGAAAAAAGGAACTTCCCATCATTTTTAAAAACCTATTTCCTACATTTAACATGTGCCTGCAGCCATTAACACCCACCCTGTTGATAGGAGAATTAAGGTGCGGTATTCTTGGAAAGCATAAGGTGGTGACGACAGTGTGAAGCACAGAGGTGTCTCAGTGAGAGGAGGGATACAAATGCAGAATGTAAAAAAATTCTCCATTTTCTCCAACAGCAACATGGGGATAATAATATCTTTCGGTGGTGTTATAAGAATTAATTAGGCAACATTTGTGAAAAGTTCTAGGATGAGTGTTCTGTTTAATTATTATTAGCTTCTTACGGCTTTTGGAAACTCAGCATTCAAAATGAACTGTAACACTCGACTTTTGTATCCAGAATGTGGAATATGCTCATTGAACGTGACAGTGAATGATGAGACATTATGAAACTGTACTAATAGCTGCTCTAATGGTCCTGGGGGAAAAGGAGATGAGATGAATTCCATGGATTTTTATGCTTTTCCATAACTTTTCCCATGACAATATGCTCAGCTGAATTATTACTGGATCCAGTTAGTAAAACAGTATGGAGATACCCCAAAGTGAGAGAACATTTATTTTCCTGCAGGGGTATCAGAATTGTTTTTCCTCTCCTCTTTATGTAAAAATGGAAAGCATAGCTCAATCTTAAACAAGTTCTGAGGTAAAAAGTCATCTTTAAGTCTTTTTGTTTTTGTGTATGTGGGTGTGTGTGTGTGTGATCCGCTAGGAAATTCTGTCCATTCTACCTTCGTAGCCTGCTTTCCTCTTCACGCTTGCCTCCGTACACCACTTCAGTCTGCCCTCTGCCCCTGGATTGGGGTACTTGCCTCCTAGCTTAGCTTGCTGCCTCGGATCAGCCTTTGCCCTCGGCAGTCTTTTCTCCACTGAGCTCTCAGAGTGGTCCTTGTGTGTACGCACCCGTCTGCCAGAGCCTCTGGTCGCTGTCTGCCACTCTCTCTGGCCCCACTTCCTGCTGCCTCCCCCTCATTTCCTTCTGGCCACACTGGGCTCTGCTTTTCCTTGACCAGTCCGGGCCTGATCATGTCAGGGTCTATTGTCTCCTGTTCCTGGAACAGTCTGCTCTTTTACCTAAAAAAAAAAAAAATCTAGGTGAAGGTAGAAGAGGGTATGGGGGGGTAACTAGTGATAGAAAAAATACAATAAATTCTAAACCTACAAAAAGTTGGTAGAACAGAGTAGTCACCCCCACATGTCCCTTCTGTGCACCCGTTGTACCTGCCTGCCACAGGGGCTTTACCCTCCTGTCTCCTTCCCCGCCCGCCCCGGTCTGTGTTCAACAAAACGTTTTTGCTGAGCCATTTGAGAGCAGTTTGTAGACATTAGGCGCTCCCTAAATATTTCAACATTTATCTTCTAAGCACAAGTATGTTTTCTTCATGACTATAGTATTACCACACCATTATAATGCTCCCAAGTCAACCATGATAAAATATCTGATATGCAGTCCCTGCCAGATTTCTCTGATTGTCCCCAAATAGCTCTTCATAGTATTTTTTTTGAAGTCCAGGATCTAATGAAAGATTCTGTATTCTATAAAGCTTTCATATCTCTTTAGTTTTCTTTAATTTAGAGTAGTTTCACTGTTTGAGGGGCACTGTTCACAACGCTGACGTTCTGTAAGGGCACAGAACGGCTGTTTCGTTGACTGTCCCACAGTCTCACTTCATCTGACGGCTGCTTCGTTGCTGGATCGGGTTTAAACATGTCGGGACAAGCCTTCCCCGTAGCCTCACCCTGGGAAGTCCAGACTCGGTTGTTCGCCAGATTTGTCTCTCCTGGTGCTGCCCACCCTCTCCCTTTGTGCAGTAATGTCCGGAGTGACATTTGAGTCCACGTGAACATCTTCTCAACGAGCTTTCGTCCCATGGTCTTTGCATTCACTGATGACAGTGATTCAATCAAGTACTTTGCTGTGTGTCCAATAAGTTTTCTATTTTTTAATTAAATTTTTTCACTGATTCCAGAGTGAGGGAAAGGGAGGGAGAAAGAGAGGGAGAGAAGCTTCGATGTGAGAGAAACATCGATCAGTTGCTTCTCACACACATCCTGACTGAGGAGCAAGCCTGCTACCCAGGCGTGCGCCCTCACTGGGAATTGAAAACTGTGACCATTCACTTTTCAGGACAGTGCCCAACCAACTCCAGCCAGCTGAGCCACACTTGCCAGGGCTCAAAGGACAGTTTTCTAATTCTGTATTAGCTGCTGTTTTTCAGTTAGAGAATAATTTTTCCCCGTGCCACTTCCTCCATTTTTAGGAGCATTACTGTTGATTCATGAATTTTTTAAAAGAATAAAATAGAAAACAGGTATACATTTGGTGTCTCATAATCTACGATCTTCTATTTGTTGGTTAGATAGTCCCAAAATTTGTCAGTGGGAAGCCTTTCAGGCAGACTCCTTGGTTCTTTTGACTGACCCTGTTAGTCCTGGAGCGCTGCTCCCTTCTCTGGCACAGTGAGATGTCCTAGTTGTGCAGAGCGGCTGGAGGAGCACTCTTCCTCCTGATCCCCAGTCACCTGACCTCTTCTTCTCTTCTTCAATGTCTGTACTAAATATATTGCCACACAGGCCTTCCCCAGGCCCCCCGAAAAGGGCCCCGCAGCACCCTTTTTTAAGCACACTGTGTAATGTTTCCTGCAGTGCATATTCCCACTGGGTATATATAACATTTATATGTTTGTTTGTTTGTTATTCTTACCCAACTAGAAGGAAACCCTCAAACTGGCAAGGCTCTGCTATTTGGTTCACCACTGGGCTCCTGCTGTCTGGTACATAATACATTCCTAACAAATACTTGGGAAAATGAATGAATGTATTTTTCCCCATCTTGAGGCTATATCAAGCTCTTCCAGATTAGCTGCTCCTCTCCTATTTCTTGACACGGAGATGAATCAGGCTGCAGGGGCTTCATGCTTATCCATCTGGAGTTCACTGCAATTTTACTCCTAGTGGTTTGCCTGCCTTTGGATTCTGGTCATATTTGCAACTATTACTAACAGTGCATCACACATGACACTCACTGCAAGGCACTTGGCAATGACAGTGGAAGCATTTGTGATGCAGTTTCTTCTCCAGCTTCTCTGCACAGAAGGTCTGGCTATTTTGGAATTAAAAAAATGAAACACAACACTATGTTAGAGTTTTTACATGGGCTCTAGTTCTGGGAACTAAAAATTGAATAGAATAAAGGTTTTATTTTCTAAATGAACAAATAAGTAAATCATACCTTAAAACGCCTTCAGGGGACTTGCAGAGTAGTTCTTATCCTCAAAAGAATTTCTGTTCTAACTGTGATGGGAATTAAGAAGAGAATACAGAGTAGGAATTGCACATTAACATTCGGTGTAATTGATGGGTGTAATAGAATGGTGGCCCCAAAGCTATCAAATCCTAATCCCTGGAACTTGTAAGCACTATCTCAGTGGGAAAAAATGGTCTTTGCCTATGTGATTAAGGATTTTAAGATTAAGGAGGGTGTGTTGGATTATCCCGGTGGTTCCTAAATCCAATCACAAGTCTTCTTATGAGAGACCAGGGGAGATTTGACATAGTGAGCTCTAAGGAGCAAGGGGCAGAGTCTCTCTCTGCGTCTGCCGAAGAAACGTGGCCTGCTGACTCCTTCCTTTTGGCCTATTGATGCTGATTTTGAACTTACAGTCTCTAGAACTGGGAGAGAGGGCATTTTTGTTGTTTTAAGCCATCGAGCTTGTGGTCATTGTTACAGCAGCTGTAGAAACCAGATGTAATGGTGAACTGTACATTCATCTTTATTGTGACTGTCAAATGACCCTGTGAGAGCCGTATGGTGGCTCTTTCACCTCCATTTCATAGAAGAAGCCCCCAGGACTGAGGGAGTCATGTGACTTGAAGCAGCTTTTCTAATTCTTGGTCCAGTGTTCCTTTTACTGTACTTGGTCCAGTGCCTTTTCCTAAAAATGAAAGCCAGTGAACAGCACAGACTGCTGACAAAGTTGGTTCATGAAAGTGACAGCACTGTGGCCAGAAAGATCAGGGACAGACGTATGAGAGGTGGAGCCCGAGTGCATCCTTACAGGATAAAGACATTTAAAGGGTTGGACCATGGTGAATTCTGTTTCCCACAATTCAGGGGACGTATTCCCTCTGCAGGTACTATTTTAACCTTCCAGTTTTTGGATGCCTTTGAGCATGTGTATGTCCATGTGTCTGTATTCATGGAGGGGACAGTCCCTTGTTGTGTAGATGGCAGGAGATTTTGCCCGACCTCATGAAGGGATTGCTGCTTCCACATGCCTCATGGCTTTGTGACACATTATAGCCAATGGGATCTGGGTAAGCCAGCACAGGCTCCACAGAAAAGCCATGGCGTGAACTGTGGTTCCAGCCTTTGGGGCCTTAACCATTCTTGGAAAGCACCTAAGGTTAGGCTCACTCTTTCTCTCTGGCAGCCGTTGCGATTCTGCTGTGCAGACCCTGCTGCAGATCTATGCTCTCGGCCTCCTGGCCTGCACCGCTGCTTCTGCTACTTACCCAGCAATGGTGCACCCTGTTCCCTAATTTATTCAACAGCCATCTTGCTTCCATGAACCAGGGGCAGTGCCAGGGAGATGAAGATAGGTGGGACCCCAACTCTCCCCTCAGGAAGCTTTCGGACGTGTATGGGAAACTGTTTGACTGAGTGTGCCAGCGATTAGAAGTGATGCTAACCCCATGCTACTCCCTCTGCACAGACATTGGGAGAACAAAGCAATGTGTTTAATAAAGGGGGCTCTGTAGGCTCTCCCCATCAGGACATGGAAGACAGTCCCTAGACCGTGGCATCTGGCAGGAGGGTCTGCACAATTAGCATCCCCACAGTGCAGATCTGGGTCTTCCATGTGCAGTGATTATGATGTGCTTTGGTCTGTCCATCCTTTACCTGTGCCTTTTCTGGAACTTACAGCACTGTCTGGCAGCCATGATCGTATGGGCTTCCTGTTTGGCTCAGTGTGAGACAGAGTAAGGATAATTCAACACTGTTTTTATTTTTTTAATAGCCACTGACTACCATCGTAAAGTCCTTTGCATCTGTATTCTTCTGTTGATGATGAGAAGTGTTTAGTTTTCTAGACATTGCACGAAGACCAGTGCCCCAGAACCATATGGCATTAGATAGTATAAGGGGTCAGCATTAGGGATGTGGTATAGACCGCCTCACCTTTGTGACTTGGGGAATTCTTTTTAATGTCAGGCATTGTGTAGAACACCCCTCATGATTTCTTGAGTATCTCTCTTGATTGAGCAAAGACAAAAAGCAGAAAATGACTGTGAATTCTTGAACATTTAAAATTTTCTAATTCACTGATCACAGCAGCAGCTATAGACATTTGAAAAAAAGTCTAATGCCTCTGTGTGTGGCTTCATTTATTCAGGCCCTTGGCACTGTTTGGGATTGTGGGTTCTTTATAATGGCTTCTGGGGCATGGGCCACAGTCCTGCGCCTCTATGGCCCATCAGGCTTCCACTGGTCGTCGTTCCTTTCCAAAAGGAGAAAAGACTATAAATCACCAAAGTTAGAGAAATAAGTGAGATTCTATTTGGTGCTATATTTCTTTGTGAAAATGAAATTGGAAGAGTGTAATAGAAAATATATTTTTATTGTTTTAGCAGTTCTTGCATTCACTGGTATTTTGATAACATGGCAGTGATTTGAACTCAGTACTTGGAACTCTATGGTTAGCCTGTCTCCTAAGGCATTTTCATTTCTATTCTCTGCTTCTTTGGAGCTTCCATGCAGAATCCATTGCCTAAAGTAGTGTTGTCATTTATTGGGGTGATCACTACATAAGTTACCTAAATCTCTAATCACTATGTTTATTGGGGTGATCACTACGTAAGTTATATAAATGTCTAATCACTATGTTGTACATGCGAAATTAATATATATCAACTGTAATTGAAAAATATAGCATAGTGTTATAAAAGTACACATCTAAAACTATATTGCATGCTTATTTTGAGGCACTTATTTAATCATATGCACAAGTTTGTGAATTCCTTCATTCTCCCTTACCCTCTAAAAAGTATACAGTTTCTTTAGAGTTTTCAAGGCTGGTTGACCTTGAGTGAGTTGTAGTCATGAGAACAACGTCCTAAAGAAAAGCATGACCTAAAATATGCTCATTCTACTTTATTCTGTTTAAAAATCAGCCTCCTTAGGAAGTCATCTTAACTGTTTGTACAGTGTAGTATAGCAGTCAGCAAATGGAACTGCCTCCGGTCAGTTTGCTCTGCTAGTGCTGTATCCAGAAGAGAAGGCGGTCTGATTTTCCCGTTTGAAGTGACCATCTGGTTAGGCCTAGAAACCTGAAAATAGAGAACATAAAGGGTATATTCTGAAAGCTACATAATGGTAAAGCCAGAGGATCTGAGATGTTGGAAGCAGAATTTGAGCTGCACCATGAAGGTTGATTAGGCGCTAAGTAAGTGAGAGGAGGAAGGAAGGTCACCCGGGATGAGCAGAAAAGGTAGGAACGGAAGGAACGACGGGACGTATTCAGGGATGGGGCGTAAGGCGGCTTCCCTGAGAGCTTAAGCAACATCAGAATGTGGGGAGAGGGGACTTTCATGGAAACGAAAGTCTGGAAACAGACTGTAGAGTGTCTCACGTGCCAGTCTACAAGTCATGGCTTTAATTTTTTTCAGTATGGAATGTGTCTGAGGGTTTTAACCAGCAAAATGGTAGTTTTAGCAAGATTTGGAGAAATGTGGTGTGAATAGAGTGGAGAGAAGCAAAGTGCAGAGAAAGAACAGTCAAGAGCAGAAACAGAGAGATGGTGGGGGAAGAAGATTGTGAAGGGTGCGATGAAAGAACAGTCAGTCAGTGGACCTACTGAAGGACGGGAGGAGGCTTTACACAGATTGGAGGGATTGGAGCATCTCAGGGAGGGATAGGGAAGTTGGAGAAAAATCCACTTTGACAATAACGATTTCACTTTTAATTATGTTTAATCATGTCCAATCTGAAATGGATGGCATTGTGGCCAGGTGGCACTGTGCAGCATGCTGCGGGAGATGCAGCCCCAGAGCTGAGAAGAGGTTCCAGGACTTCGTGTACAATGTGGGTGAAGCTGTGGGAGGTATGAACAAAGACACTAAGGCCTCTTTCAAATTGTGAGTGGGAGGCAGATGCTTTGCAAATCCACCTTGCTCATCGTTCGTGTGGTTTGGAGCCCAGGTGAAGGATAAATAGTGGACAGTTCCCAGTTCAGGCAGGGAACAGGACTAGCCTTGGGGAGATGTGTTCAGCTGTGACTGGCAGCTTAGATTTCTTGAGTTCATTAAACTGGTGGGTAAGCCTAGTGCTCTGATTGGAGAAACACCTGAATAGCCTGAAGTTCCAATTTGGGCCCCTTGAGATGCCCCAGAAGCTAGGCAGAAGAGTTTCTTCTACTTACAATGCCAGCGAGGAATCTGAGGGATTCTAACGGTAGCAAAAGTCTCTCTCTCTTGGAGGAGGACTACAGGGCTGGCTGTTAGCCAGGCCACCGTTCTCTTATCAGGAAAGAACAAGGACTATGCTGAACAAAAAATAGTGCTGGGCTGAGATCCCAGCGCTCTGTGCATTTGACTACAGGAGAGATCATTTGGGCACAAAAACTTCAAAGGCAAAAATTTTGTAATCTGCTGTCATTCCCATGTTACCTCACGATAAAATAGAAAGTGTGACTTTGAGTTGCACTGCTTATTTTTAAGCCTTCTACTGTGAGCTACTTGCAAAATGTTACTTAGAATCGCTGAATATACTGATTTGATGGGTGAAGTAATTTAGTAATGTTGCTTTTATATACTGGAAATTATCAGCTTGAAGTCAAAATTTTCATCTTGGAAATCTTTTGATTATAAGTCAATTGCTCATTTCTCTGTTCTAGGGATGGCTAGTAATTGATATTTTTTTCTGACTACTCTTGTAAGACTCACTCAGAAATCTGTGTTGAGAAGGATTCTGAGGGAGCTTAGTGGCAAAAACCCAAACACTATATGATCAGTCAGCAGTACTGACTGTGGTCATGGTAGGGTAAGAATGGGGATGGCACCTCCCGTGCCACAGATTTGTCAATGGAAATTGTGTTCTGGTGTAGTTACATTGAATTTATTTGGAGAGAAATTGGCCAGAAGCTTCAGGTCCTTCTGAAGAAAACAAAATCCTGGTTTGTCATCTTTAGAGAACATGCATTTCATCGCCCTATAAATTGATTCGGGGTGTTGAGAGATAAGAAAGGCCAGGGCTGGCCTTACTTTAGCCCCATTTAATTTTTCAAGAGACTCTCTGACCCACTTTGATATTGTTTCTGAAGGAGCATTCAAAACTCAGCATCTTTGCCAAGATCAATTTGGCTCAGTAATTGTAAAGTGCTCTCCAGTTTGGGGACAATTCTCACATACAAAGTCTAATTGGTTCCTCGTTCAAGCCCAATGAGGTCATCCTCAGTGTTTATTTATTTAAACTTCATCCCGTCATTTAATTTTTTATAATGCACAAAGCAGCCCCAAATGATGTGAGGCCACCACTCTGTGGGAATAGGTAGGAAATGTGGAGTTATTCATTGGTGTTATTCTCATATTATGGGTGAGGAAGTCAGGATTCACAGAGATGAGTTTCCTGTCCAGCATGTTACAGACTAGAATGGGTCAAGGCCAGGACTCAGCTTCTTGGGTAGATGGCCTTGCTCATCTTAGCTTCCTATGGGTGATATATTCCTTTCCTTTTGACATCGTCAGCCTCATTCCATTCTGAGCCAGGGCGTCAGTCTCTGAGTGTGTCTGTCTGTCTGGGCTCACTCATCTTAACTTCTCCGTTTTTCTTTACTGAAGGAAACTAAAGTTGATTCTAACACAGTCATCCCCCCTCATCCTCAGTTTCTCTTTCTATGATTTCAGTTACCTGCAGTCAGTGGCAGTCCGAAGTTACTAAATGGAAAATTCCAGAAATCGTTCGTGTTTTAAATTACACATTATTTTGAGTTGCGTGACGAAATGTCACACCATCCCACCCATCCGGCCTGGGGCATGAATCATCCCTTTGTCCAGGGTACCCATGCTGTATGTACAGTACAGTGGGATGCTGTGAGAGAGACCACATTCAAATAACTTCTATTGTTAATATGTGGTTATAAATGTTTCATTTTATTATCATTTATTATTGTTAATCTTTTGCTGTGCCTAAACCATACATTTGACTTAATGTACAGGAAAAAACGTAGTACATATAGGGTTGGTACTATCCATGATGTCGGGTGTCCACTGGGGATCCTGGGACGTATCTCCTACAGAGAGATAAGTGTTTGGTGAAGTGTCTCACTGGTGTGGGGTCACTCAGAAATGCAATCAAATGGTGTGAGTGTGTCTGGACACTGTTACCGCATAGGTAGGAGAACTATATCATAAGAGTATTTAAGGACGACAGGACTTTTTAATTATTTATCAAACTGGGTATATCTGCAGACATCACGACAATCTATTGGAATCTCCTGTTAGTGGTAGCCTGGGAGAACCAGTGAGGCCTAAAAAAATAACATCAATAAAAATCATCTAAAGAGCTGACATTAGAAACAAAACTCATGTTTCCCTTGAGAATGTCATACTGCAGCTGAAGCCCAACCCTGGGCTGTGTTGGCGTAGTTAATGGCTCCTTGCTCTGACAGCCTTTTGTTCTTCCTAGCTGATATTTGGGCGGCGGTTATCAGCGTATCAGTTAATGTCCTCTCCCTCCTATAGGAGATGATTTGACAATAGTTATGTTAGCTCATTTTTTCTCCCTCATTAAAGTGCCTGTCTGTAATTTGTTCAGAGGAGGTTGCCAGCCTGCAACTGCTATGGGAGTGTGGTGCCCTTTTGCTGGTGATAAATTTGCACAACTACATAGAGTTCATTGTCTAGTTAGAGTTAGTTTTAGTATCAATCTAAGTACACTAAACTGTGTATCAGGGAATGCTACTTCATTTATCAGAGATTTGTAGCTTTTATTTAGCAGAGAGCATTTGTATAGCATTTCTTATTTAAGGAGCTCAGTGGCAAGTATTGCTTTGACCGTATAGTTGACTTCATTTCTCAGGGGTAAGCAGACAGTTCAAAGTTCCCACCCTTCACTGCCAGTGAGCATTTCTTACACTCCTGACAGCTATGTGTGGCTTCTTCATTAGGGGGATACGAAATGTCATGAGTGTCACTACAAATGGCAGCATTTGTGAGTGAGACCCTATGTAAAATTGCGGTCTAGGTTTAGTTCTGGAAGCATTAGCTGATGTCAGTTATCTTCATGGTTCTTCCTCTCCATGATCACAGATGGTTGCTAGTTAGCTGTGTTCCAGAACTCTGAATGTGTGACTCTGGCTCTGGATTTTGACAGAAGCTGGGATTGGAGATGATAATTTAAAGGTGAATAGACAGTTATTCAATAAATATATCTAGGTCTCTCTCTGAGACATTTTAACCTACAATTTACAAGACATGTATGGCTTTATCATTTGTGTAAGGGGCTTGGGGCAGGTTTCATAGCATCTCTGAGCCCCAGTTTTCCTCATCTATAAAATGGGGTAGTTAACATGTATCTTTCCATATGGAGGATGACCGAGTACCAGGCACAGAGAAGATAATTAGTGAACAGTTTCTATTAAGCTGAGGAAGAGGAGGGGGCTTGGAGTTATTTGCTTATGTAAAGTTGTGACTTAATCTCCAGAGGGTCTGTTCCAGTGGCACGCCTTCTACAAAGTCTAATTAAAGGTAGAAATTCTGCGAAAGTACAAAGGTGTAACCTACAACATCATATTATGGAGCATATTGTCTAGAATATCATTAAATGTAAACAGAGAATGGACAGAGCAATCCTGGGCGATCATCCGTCTCAGTCTTTTGGCCAGTAGTGTGTAGGAGTTTACAGGGGAGACATAGGCAATGAACCTGACCTTTGTTCATACAACACTCATTCATTTTGAGTGCCAGCTTCTGGTAAGGCTGTGTTCTAGGCTCTGAGGACACAGAGATGAACAAGGTGGGAAGGTCTCCACTCTCATGTAGCTTATATCCTAGTGGGGTGTGGGAATAGAGAAAAAGAGGATCTACTATAAAAAAGCCAGAAAGACATCGAAGAATAACAAGTGATATGCAGAGAAGTTGAAACTGCTGAGTATTGTCTCTCTCTCTCTCTCTTTTTCTTTCAAGTTTGTTTATTTCTTTATTTTAGAGAAGGGGAAGGAAGGGAGAGAGGGAGAGAAACATCAACTGGTTGCCTCTTGTGTGCACCCCAACCGGGTACTGGGCCCACAACCCAGATGTGTGCCCCGATCAGGAATCAAAACCAGAGACCTTTTCGCCTTGCAGGACAACACCCAACCAACTGAGCCACCCCAGTCAGGGCCGGTGGCTTCTTTCTTTCTGAGGGAGTGACATGTGAATTGGACCTGAAGGAACAGAAGAAGACAGCCATGTGAATAAGAAAGCAGAGGCCTTCCGAGTAGAAAGAGCACCCCTACAGAAGATTGGCGTGTACAAGAGGAAGGAGCGTGACTGAGCGGGGAGATGGGCAGGGCCAGGTGGAAGGTCTTCTTAAGTTGAAGTCTGGAATTGGCTTTTCCCTAAGCCTGATAGGAAAGCACTGGAGGTTTTGAAATAGGAAAATAACAGTATAGTTTGCATTTTAAAAGTTTCCTCTCACTGCTTGTGTAGTGCATACACTGAGCTCAATTTAGAGTTCAGGAAGTAGTCTAGAAGAGAGGTGGTGGAGGCTGGACTGAGGGTAAATGACGAAGCTGGAGGGCAGTCGTTGGATTCAGGCAGTATTCTGAAGGGAGGGTGCACACGACTTGCCCGGGGACGAGTTGGAGGAGGGGGTTTGAGGGAAACTCCATCAGGGTCGGCTCCTGGACTGCTGGCTGGAGAAACAGAGCAGATGGTGGGTCACTTTGCCAAGCTGGGGAAGACTGGGGAAGGGCAGCTTGTGGCAGAAGATCAAGAGTTTGGTTCTGTTCATGTTCGCTTTGAGAGGCCTGTATGATACCCATGCGGAATCGGGAATTCCAAAGAAAGTTAGGTCTGGAGAGACACATGCAGGACTGTCAGCCAAGCAGGTGGTACAGAAAGCCGGGGGACTGTTAGGAAATCAACCAGTGAGAAGTGGCTGCAGGAGAGATCTTGACATTACAGACGTCAAGCTGACGGGCTGGAGGGGACGTGGCCAGGGGTTAGAAGGAAAACCAGGTGAGTGGTTTCACAGAAGTGAAGGAAGCTCCAAGTAGGAGAGTGGTTCCCTGTGCAGAGGGATGCTGAAAGGTCAGTGCTGATCCAGAGGCCATGGAATTAGGCCAGTGGGGCAGAGTGGGGGCGGAAAGAAGCAGGGTGGTGGACGGTAGAAGAATACAGGCGCTAGAAGAAGCACTTATTAAAGGACAAAGGCCCTTATGATACTGGAGTTAGCATCCTCTTAATTATTTCCAGCTGGAGGGGCACTAGATTTTCCTTCTGGGAAACTGAGGCTCGTGGTCATTGGGAGAGACCTCAGAATTACCCCTTCAGAGGTCTTTCTCTTCCCTGTTGCCAAGTCAGGTTTATCTTCCATGCCAACCTTATGGGAACAGTAAGTAGGCCTGGAGTGATTTTAAAACTTTACCTAGTTCTTTTCCTTCAACCCATAGCATGTCTGTGAAGTTGAAAAAGGCCTTAGGGTAGGCACCATAGGAAATCAGGCTGGCAGGAAGGATAACATTTGGGTAGGTGGACTGAGGGTGTGGGGGATGAGACAGGGAATTAGAAACAATTCCGTTGCAGCAGGGGGAAATCAGTAATGTCTTTGACATGGTGGGAAAACTCCAGTGAGCAGCACAGCAAGAATGGAAACCCAGGCTTCACTCAGTCCTTGCACACCACCTAGTTCTGAAGGAGATTCAAAGCCCCCTGCAAGCAGACTGACATGAAAGAACCACTTATTCATCCTACAAATATGTATTGATTGCCAATAATGACCCCACCATAGAGGCTGGGCTACCCAGATGGATGACCCATGACCTTCCCTCGGGGGAGACAGATGTGAAAACAGTTAACTGTTATATAATAACAGAAAAGGAGGGAGGACTATTTCTATCTGATTTAGTCTCAACAGGGGAGATGCTGGCTGCCAGCAGGATGACAAGATGTCAATCAGGGAGCAGCCCCTCCTGGGCAGAGAGCACAGCTGGAGCGGATGGGCAGGGATGGGAACACGTGCTGTGGTTTCCACACGGAGAGCCACGGTTCCTGGTGGGTGCAGTGGTGGGGACGCAGCTAAAGGGAAGGCGTGTTCAATGCTGAGGCTGCAGAGGGAGACTGATACCAAGCTGGGCTCTATTTTTGTAGACAGGAGTGATCATAGGTTTGTCTTTTTTATTTTATTTAAGAGTAATTTATCAGTAACTATAGATATCCTTTGGTTTAAAATATTGGTTAAAAAATTCTGTTTGATCGACTTAAAATTTTTAGAGCAGTTTTCAGTTCACAGCAGAATTAAGGACAGGTACAGAGATTTGCCACAGACTGTATACATACCCCTGTCTGCATGCAGGCTGCATAGCCGCCCCCGACCACATTTCCCACCAGAATGGGCATCCGTTACAGTGGACGAAGCCACTTTCACACATTATCGTCACCTAAGTCTGTAATCTACCTTAGGCTTCGCTGTTGGTGGGGCACATTGAGTAGGTTTGAACAAGTGAATGATGACATGTATACATCATCATGCTATCACACAGAGTGTTTTCCCTGCCATAAAATCCCTCAGTGCCCTGTCTGTCCCTCCTTCCTCCTGTCCCAAACCTCCAGAAACCACCCATCTTCTCACTGTCTCCATAGTTTTGCCTTTTCCAGAATGTCATTTGGTTGGAATTGTGTAGCTTCATCAGATTGGCTCCTTTCACTCAGTAATATGCACTTAAGATTCCTGCTTGTCTTTTTGTGACTTCATAGTTCACTTCTTTTTAGCACTCAATAGTACGTCATTGTCTGGATGTACCACAGTCACCGGTTCACCTACTGAAGGACATCTTGGTTGCTTGCGCATTTTGGCAATTATGAGTAAAACTGCTGTAAACGTCTGCATGCGGGCTGTGGTATTTGTATAGCCATAAGTTTCCAGCCTCATTGTGTACATTCCAAGGAGTGCAGTTGCTGGGGGGTGTGGTAAGAGTATGTTTAGTTTTGTAGAAATCACAGGTTTCTAAAGAGAGAAATAATTCACTTTTATTATAGAAGGAGAATTTGTAAATATAGACACCAGTCTGTCTCTTCCTCTGCTTATTTCTAGCCCTGTGTCCGAAGGCTAAGAGAACGCCAGCCGCTTCACTGAGTTGCAACCACATCCAAGTATCTAAGACTAGTATCCTTGCCTCTCTGTTGTGTCGCACACAAATGTTCGTGTGCGTGTGTGTGCTCTTCTGTGCCTTTCAAGATCCTAAGTGTAAAATTACGTAGATTTACTAGATTCTTCACGATACTTTATATGCTAGAGAAAATATTTCTTGACCTTTGTATATTTCACAGCATAAAAGAATAAAATATACTCTTTAATGGGTGTGTTTTAGAAAGATCTTTTTTAAAGTTACATGTGTATATACGCCTGTATAAAGTTTATGTGGAAAAATAGGAGAGTCTTGGTTTAGGAAGATCCTTGTCTTGTAGGTGACATTTTTTTTTTCTTCTTAAGTGAATTTATAAACAAAACATGTCACACTTTTACAGTTTACTTGACAACACACAGTGTACGCTGATGAATCATGTGCAGTGTGTTTTTAAAATCAGAACCTTTCAAAAAAGCTGGATAGCTAAGTGGCAAAATTGGCTTAGGACATAAATTGCTAAGAAATAATTCCAACACTTGTAAGGAAAATTTAGTTTCCTTTGTTACATATTCCATATGTAACAACTGAAGTGAAAGAAGTGTTGATTTTTTTCTGTCTCCAAAACCTCTGAGAAGTTAATGTTTTAAGGAAAACCCTCCCAGACCCACAGACCATGTCAAATATTTGGTTTGGTAGGATTAATATTTCACTGCAGAGCGACAGTGGGAGTACTGTCCTAGTTTTAGAGGCGATTATGTAAACTAATGAGCCCCGTCCGTTAAAAAACTTAGGGGAAGAAAAAGCTATTTATCATGTGGATTGCACTGACTGTGTTCAGAGAACATGGAAGTAGGTATTAAATACTTACAGTCGGGTTACGTTTAATTAATGTTGCTCTTTTGGTGATGCTAAGTTAATAATTATCACACTGTGCACATGTTTAATATTGCTTTATTAAAAGAAAACTCAATGGTTTGTTAGTCTGTCCCCACTGGCTTATAATTGACTTTTCAGTGAAGTCGACTTTTCTCTGAATTATTTTCGGTACAACGAACCTAAAGAATGACGGTCTCTTGGGGCAGTTGTAATTGCGGATCTTGGCCACTAGAGGGAAGTGACCTTAGTATTTATTCTGGAGAGAGAGGTGTTTAATATCTGATCCTTTCTTTGCCTACTCATTGACCCTGAACATGGAAGGGGTCTATCCCTAGCATTGGGTTTATCCCTGTTTTTATACTACGGAAGACTCTCTGGGAAGGAAAAGGCAGAATTAAGGGCACTGGACTCGGGCTTGGTGTATGGATTTGTGTGCCCGAAATGCGGGTGGGGTCCATCCAAACCCTCCAGGGTGGCTTTGCCGGGGAAAGTGAGCGACTCTTCCAGCAGCGTTCGCCCATTGGTTTTGACAGCACAGTAGACTGAGTAACACTTTCTAGGTTATGAGGCTCTATTCTCAACACTCCAGAGATACTGACAATCCCGGCAATGGCCCTATGAGGTAAGTGCTCCGATTCTCATTTTACGGAATAGGAACTGAGGCACTTAGTCATTAAATGACTGACCCGAGATCACAGAACTAATCAGTACTGATGCTGCAGTCCCAAGCCCGGACAGTGGCTCCCAACCCTGGTGTCAGCCACTGGGACAGTGCCTGTTCATACTTACCCAGTTTCCCAGTGCTGAGGAGACAGTCTTTCATAGAATTGTGACAGATTTGAGTCTGCAAAATAGACTCAAATCTTGGTTAAAAAATACAAAAAAAACCCCTGCAGAATCAAAATTTATATTATATTTTAGATAAAACACATTTCACATTTGAACATGCCTGAAATCAGGTTGTGGCTTACAGGTTTTTTTTAATTGCAGCTTACAGTTTTATTAGAGAAAATGAGGTATTTGTCTGAAAACATACCAACTTCACTCGTTACGTTTACCAATCACAAAAATGTAATATTTGAAAACAATTTCTATTTTAGATCCTCGCACTTCATGAGAATTCCCGAGTATGTGTGATGATTGCTTAGACGTGAAGCAAAAATAGAAAACGTACATGACTCATAGGAAAAAAAGGTTTAATGTGGGATGTGGTAATGTTTGACGCTGTGTCAGGTGGGGCTTCCAAAGGTAAGAGTTCCAAGAACCCTGGCACTTTTATGCACCCTGCACTCGGCCTCTTCTCAGACTCTCAGAAGCACCTTTTAACCGTGACTGTCCCCCCTTTCCCCTCCTTGTGCATAATCTGGTGAAGGCTACTTATTTGTCCTTATCACTTCAAAACTAGTAACATTATAGAACATCAGGGGTGAGCTGCTGTCTTCAGAGTGGTTTTGCCCCATCATCGATCCATTGAAGTTCTCCCTGGCTCACTGAAGTCTGTGACAGCCCCGAGTCATTCACACAAATTGGGCAGAGTCTGCGGTGTTGGGGACTGGAGGCACAACAGCAGTGCAGGTGTGTGTGTCTGGCCAAAACTCACATTGGCACACATGTGCACCCTGTGCAAACTACTACTTTATGTGGTAAAGTGTTATGTTCACCCCACTGACATTTTGAAACCAGCTTTAAGGAAAGAAATATGCTTTCAGAAACATTTGTAAGGAAGTTCCCAAGAGTCCTCAATTAACCACACATTCACACTAGGCAAAAATTTTTGCAAGCAAGGAAGGAAACACTTTCCTAGAGTAAGTAAAACCTAACTTTTTAAAACAATTTCTAGACCATCTACCTTAAATCTCTTTTAAATATGATTTGCATTCTATTTCTTATTTTCATTAACTTTTTGAAAATCCATAGTCAATGACAGAGTACTCAAAGGCTATAGGTATCTGTGCACACTGAGAATTTTGCCTTTGTAGCTTTATTCTATATCTCTCCCTTAGGGCATTGCTCTCCTGCAAGCCCACACATGTTTCACAGAGAAATGCAGAAGTGAAATTCAGACTTAGGATTTGCCTGTTGATGATAGCTCTGTGGAAGGTTCCAGGTGAGAAGAAGTTTGAGTAATTTCATCAGGTGAAATTTATTACTCATGCTTTGCTTAATCTCTTTCATCAAAGAAATAAAATAATTTTTATATGGCCTTGGAAACTGATATCAATAATAAATTGTAATTAGAACTATATTGTATTTATGAAGTCAGTTTTTATACCCAAATTTAAAGAGCCATAGTACCACAACTATTCTATGTTACTTCACCTCTCAGTTGATGATAAATTTACATGGCCATATTTCTTTGAGTGTTTTTTTTTTTAAGTTACTTAACTAGTCTTGCACACTTCTAGATATAAATCCTGGAATCAAACTTTCCTCAATAGGAACATTAGATGTGATGTCACTTGGGGAAACAGATTTAAAAATTTACTGGGCTTTTTCTAGAATAGCATTTTATGGTTTTAGTTATTTCCTCCTGAAATGCTGATTCTTTGGGTGAAAAATAAAAATAAGCAAGATTCAGAACTATGTCAGTGAGTGTCTCAAGGCACTTTTATAGGACCTTAAATTCCTACTTCACTCAAAGAAGCAGTACCCTGACCTACTGTGAGGTAGTGAGTGGGGTGAAGAAGGGTATTATCGACTCTGGGCAGAGACATTGTCCTGATAACTTATTATTCACCTGTAAAAACTGGCCGTATGGGTTGCATACTCTGGTCTGTTCATCTGATCATTGTTTCCACTTGTTCTTTGATTCACTTGAAAGTAGGACATTGAAAAAAGTTCAGTAATTTATGGCTTGGCTAATGTTCATGAGACATCAGAAAGACTTCGTTTTCCCTTTTCCTCCAAACTGTTCTTGTTTGAATACTTATGTTAACCGATAGCCTCAACCCACAGATCACATGTTGGGAATTACCTGTCTTAGATTTTAAAAACACATATTAAAATAGCCTTTGTGATTTGGGAGACTAGGCCAGAGCTCCCCAGTTATGAAACTTGCATGCAGCAGACGTTGCTCCCCAGTAAAGCTGGAAGTGACAGATACTACCTCAAGTTTTAGGTGCCTGACAGACAACTGCAAGCTCACTCAAATGTATATAATCCCATTTCTGGGGCAGAAACTCTGAACGAGTCTTTGAGCCATGAATTCTGCAGTGCTTGTTTTAAAAGCTATGGTACTAGACAATGACAAAGGATAAGTAGAAGAATCGATTATTTTGAAAGGGAGAGAAAGGACTTTGATAAAGTCAAATGCCATTCAAGATGTTCAGTGATGATTATGTTTATCTTTTAGCTGCTGGCAATTTATCGGTTAGTGTTTTGGAACAATTGAAGGTTGTCCCTCCCTGGGCTACCCACAGAGACAGCCTGCCTAGATACTCACATTTTTTTCCTGTGTTTTCATATCAAGCAGTGTTATTTGAAAATAGTTGGAGTTGCTTCAGGGAAGATAGATTGGCAGAAAGTCAAAATGGTATAATCATGGAGTAAGTTACCAAAGACCAGGAAATAACTGTTAAAATATAAAATGTGCTTTGATATATATTAAAACAACGATAGCAGAAATGAAAGAGTAAGATAAATCACTTAGGATTAACTGTTTCGGGGCTTTCATGATGCCTATAAATTTTCTATATGCATATGATGACCTCTAATAACTAGATATTTCTCAAGCAAAATGTGTTTATTCAGAACAACAAAATTGCAGTTTTGGACATGAAGTCTAATGGTGATCTATGTGCAGGTCCAGAGAACAAAAGTAAGACACATACTATTCTATAGGGTGCGATGGGGCGGCGGGGGGGGGTGAGGGGGGGCGTTCAGAAGGACTGTTGTAAACAGAGTCCATTGGAGGAAACTGGGGAGTTTGCTGTATTACTACACTCCCGGCTACTGCCTTTTATTGGCTGAATTGTAACAGTCTTTCATTGGCTGAGTGGTAGCCGGCGGTGGAGAAGATCCTCCTTCTTCCTGCTGGAGTATTGGAGTAGTACAACATTTCTGTTACAGAGGGAAGGTGTCTCTCCTCCTGTTCGGGGTAATCGACAAGCAGCAGAGTGTGAGAGCTCCCCCTATAGGCCAACTCCAATTTTAATGAGGTTTCTGCTTATTCCTCTTTACACATACATGATTTTATCTAATTGTAATCATACCATAGTTATCCATTTTATGTTGTTTTTTATGTAATATTACCATGTTGTTATATAATCTACAATGATTATTTTTGGTGTCTTCATAATTAGTAAATAGGTCATCTACCTCTGATGCCCATATGGAAAATTTTAAAAAGAGATAATAGCATATACTCGTATGTGCAAAGTTTCCAGTGCAAGGTTTTGCATCTTCACTTCTATTTTCCAACTGCCAGTCTTGGGGAAGCCTGTCTCCAGATTCTGACCGGCAGCCTCATCCACTAAACTCGGACTGCTGCCCAACACCGACTCCTTGCACCTTTCTCTAAAACTTCCAATCCCTTTTAAAATGTAAACCCAGCTGGATAGTCAGATCTTCAGCATTATCAACTAAAACTTTAATTTTTAGTTAAGCCCTTAGATGGGATAGTTGGCTGCAGAATAAGAGCAAGATGGAGATGCAGGAATGGGCATTTGCCACTGAGGAAGAGGGGTGCTAGGAGAGGAGACGGACAGAGGCGGCCGGTCGTCACACATGGCTCGCGTGGGCCACATCTGTTCACCTTGGCAGCTCTCCCTCAATGGGGGAGAAGGTTTTGCTGTGGAAGGTGACACACCTGAGCCCTGAGCCCTGGGCAGTGAGTGGTGGGAACCTGCCGATCACAAACCTTGAGCTCGCCTGCTGTGCCCTCTCTGTTCTCATCTGCTCACTGCAGTGGGGAGGGTGTGCTAATCATGTCCCCAGTAGGATGGAGTTTCCACCCTGGGGAAAAGGTCGCCCTGCCCTAGTTCCTGTTTTTAGTCATTTTTTCAGAGGAAACAAAGGAACATTTTACTTCAGCCATGCTTGTTGTGAAGGAAAGTAAAAAGCTAATAAGTGTTTTTGGTTCATGTCTTAATGAACCATTAAGATCTGCCTAAAAATCATAGATTTACATTTTTATTATCCTTTTTATTGATCATCATGAAGATGATCAACAATGACAGTGATTTAAAAGAAAGAGTATCCAACCAGTTGACAAAAGGCAGCATGGTTTCAGAAGCATACCCCTAGGGCTTGTGTGTAACAGTTGGCAAAACACAAAATAACAGTTCTTTTTTAACTCTAGAAAATAATATGTGTGCATCTACACATTCTGTGGAGTATCTGCTGTGTACTTTGAGGCATACACAGATGAATGCAAGCTATCCTTGTACTCGTAGAGCTTAAAGCCTAGTGGAGAACTGGATGTATAAATACACAATTGTGTGCAGGAGAATGCTCTAAAAAAGGCATGGATGTGCATAAAACTCACAGAAGATCCAAGAGAAAAAACACTTATGTTTGCAGGAGAAAGTCAGGTGAACTTGACTGGAGAGGTGACCTTAGAGCTCACACTTGAAAGATGAGCAGAAGTTTCCCAGGAAGAGGAGGTGGAACAGGAACAGGGAACAGGATGTGCAAAGGCAATGAGGTGTGGCCAAGCTGCTGTGTCTGGGGATCTCAAAGTACTTCAATATTTTTGACAAGCACATATTTTATTATTATTGGAGCATGAACCACAAAGGGACATGATGAACCACAAAGGGACATGTGTCCAAGGATGAGGCTGAAGAGATAATAAGGGACTACATCATAAAGTGTTCTCTTTAAAGAGGTTTGGATTTTCCTATGAAAAACCTCTCATACTTTAATGTGCATAAGGATATACTGGGCACTTTGGTAGAATGCAAATCCCTGGGTGTTACTCCTCGAAATGCTGAATCAGTGGGTGTGGAGAAACCTCCCATACTCTGCACTTCTAACAAGCACTCCAGATAAATTAGTGATGGTAGGATGGAAACCACACTTGAAGAAATGTTGCTGGAACAGTGGGGTGCCATGAACTGTGTTTCGTGGGAGAGTAAAGTGATTGTCCAGTGTGGGCGCACAGGAGCTGGGCAGCTTGGGACAAACAGTTTAGGGTGTGCGCTGGCAGGGTATTGTATTAATGTAGGCACGAGGTCACGGAGGCCATGACCATGGTGTGGCCAGTTGTCCCCAAATTTATTTTTCTCCCGTTTTCTTATTTTCCAACTTAGTGTATTTTTTTTGTCACTTTTAAGTGAGATTTGCTCTATTCTCTTCAGTTTTCTATGCCTGCTGTGTGAATGTCATCTGGTCTTGTTTTATTAGCATTCTTTATAATTCTGTATGTAGATCATTTAGTAAGAGCCACCTATAGACGATCTTTATTTCACGTTAATAGATATTAATCCATCACCCACTTGCCACTATATGGGATGACGTGATTGGCTGTTATCATAACACTTAATAAAGGGAGTAACTTTTTTTAAGGATTTTGGTAGCGATGCACTTTGATATGGTTGTCATCCATGACATGTATGACAATACATTGGTTCAAAGAATATTTCTCTGCTTGGTACCAGAAACTTGGTCTTTGCCTTTCAGTCTTACAGTCTGGCTAAATAAAAATAGTAAAGTTTGAATTATCTAACCTTGTGGAAAATAACAAGGTTGTGTATATTGGAGAGAAGTGATCCCAAATTATAGCTAATGTAATTTTTTGAAATTAAGATTTTTTACTGTGTACATATTTGGCTTATATTAAAAGCAAGCTTTTCTAAAGTACACGATTCTGAGCAATGAAAGAAGACAGCTTTCACGTACAGGACAACAGAGCAAAGCAAATCTGAGATCCAAAACTTCTTGGGTAGAACACACAGCCAGACCAATCTGGAAATACTAACATATATATTAAACCAAAAACAAACCACTGCATGGATTTATAACCTAGTCAGCTTCAAAAATACCTATTTGCTTAGTTGTCATAAACAGGTAAGGATTTATGTGTAGAAAACAGGCATTTTTTTTCATTTTTTTATGTTACAAAATTCCCAGGAGATGAAAAGGCTTCTTTTAAAGTAATTTTAGTATTTATTTCTAAGGTTTGGATAGCTTGTACATATGCAGTATATTTTGTCAAAAAATATCAATCAAGTTTTATAAAAACGTCTGAGTAAAAGTACGTGTTCTTAAGCTTGTAAACCCTTCAAAGTATTTTAAAATAGTCAGGAATGTGAATTCTCAGGTCATGATAAAAAGACTGTTAAATGTGTGGCTTCTGGAAATCAGAGTTTTCAAACCTAATTAAAAATAATACAGATTCATAAAAAATAAAAAAGTATAAAGAGGAGTAAAATTAGCCATAATCCCACACTCATAGATATTCACTAAAAATACTTTGTTTAGTTCCAACTTTCATATTCATATATATTATATTTTAAACAATTTGTATCATAGAAGTGCTCCATTTTTTAAACATATTTCAGGAACATTTACCATTTATTAGAAAATTTTCGAAACATTTTCATTTCCTATGACTACTGTAACAAGTTAAAACAAACCAAGTTGTTTAAAACAACACCTTTTTTATTCCCTTAGAGCTCTAGAGACCAGAAGTCTCCAGCTTCCCGGGCCTAAAAATCAGGGTATCCGTCCGCAAGGCCGAGCTCCTTCCAGGAAGCCTGGGCTACAGTGGGCTTCCTCGTGTTTTCTGGGTCGAGGGCTGCGTTTCCTGCATCCCTGTGGCTCGGGGCCCCTCCCTCCAACCCCAAACCAGCCGCACAGGCAGCAGGCTGCTTCAGTGTCACCTTACCCTCTTCTCTTGTCCAGTCTTCCTCTGCTTCCCTCTTGTGAAGATGTGTATGATTTCATCTAGAGCCCACTCAGAGGGGCTAGGAGACTCTCCTTGTTTCAAGATCCTTAATTTAATCACATCTGCAAGATTTCTGTTGACATAAGATAACATATTCACAGGTTGCAGGGATTAGAATCTTTAGAATCTATTAGTCTGTCTACCACAGTGGTCTTTATTACCTTTAAAGACCATGAAAGTTCTCTTTAATTTCCATATGCATACAGTTTTGTGCACATACATGATTATATTTGTATACCTCCTTGGATATCAATTTATTACATATTAAACAGTATATATTTGTATATGTATATTATATGTATATGTACATATGCACACAACACATTTATATGTATGTGTCTGTGTATGTGTGTTTTTATTTTCCAGAAAGTTGGTAGAAAGAACTTGTCTCCTTGCCTCTCACTACCATATTTTCTTTTCTTAATCTTTGCCAGTTAAATGGGTAAAAAAAAAATCTGATTGATGTTTTCATTGTATTTCTATGAAAATTAGCTAGAGTGAACATTTTTATGCCTAATGTCTATATATTCTCCTATAAATTAATATTTCTTTTAAGTTTTTTGTTTGTATAAAAATGACATAATAGATTTAGATACTAAAGCTTGCCTGAGAATTCCACGGCTAAACATTCTGATTACTTCAGGAGCTCATTGTGTCCAGCTCTGTCTGCTGTGCCCCCTACATGGTACATTGATAGAAACTCTCACTTCTTATTTTAACAGGATAATTTTCCATAACCTAAGATGTCTGACCTGGAAAAATGTCCAAGAAAAGAAGAACTGATAAATTAACCTTAATCCTATATTACAGAAAGGTCTTTGTGTCAGTTACTACAGGGCTAAATATAACTACTGACCCACTTACACCAAATTGGTACTTCTTATAATTGTACTGTTAATTCATGCTCAGGCACTGGATGGCAAATGAGTATCTTAGATCCAAGCTTCTGAATCAAGAAATATCATGTCCTTGAAGTTAATTCTAGACAGAGGCCTAGGTAGTGATTAGTGACTGAAGGTCAGTGTTACAATAAAAAAAATTTGGTATTTCTTAAAACTACTTATATACACATATATATGTACACATACAGGTATATGTGTGTGGTCTATATTTTCTGAGATTTGGAAATTTGAGACACTAGACCTGCCTCACAGGTATACCATGTATAGATAATGGAACAGACTCATGAAACTCAAAGAGGAATAGACAGAAAAAAATTGCGAAGACACATCTGTGTCTTCAAAATATCAGGGTGCTAGACCTAACTTTGCTATCAAGTATCTTTCCAACCTTGAGCGAAGCCTTCCTCCCTTGCCTTAACATTCATCCCACTGGTTGTATTGAGGATTTAAAGATGAAGGAAGTACAGCCCCTGCCCTCAAGGATATCTTCCTCTAAGGCAGACGAACCTGCAAACCAATGGATTTGGATTTGACAGACTGGGAGAATGCTTCCCTGCAGGAGCAGAGCCCAGTGGAGGAAAATGTGACCCAGTGGGGACTGGGAGGCTCATGGGAAGGCTGCATAGAGTAAATGGCCACAAGTCTGTCTTAAAGCAAGATAGAAGTTAGCCTTCCATTTATAAGATGGGGGTGTTGATCTCCCAGCCTTGCTCTCGGCTCCATAATTGGATTGCTTAGCTCTATTAGAGACCAGGGCTCAGTGTGCTTAATTGATGGGTCTTTCAGACATCTGGTTTAGATGCAAAGAATGGTTCATCTCCGGCTGTCTCCCATCGTCTCCTTCCGGCAGGATGACCCCTCTGGCCCTGTGAGGATGACACAACTTTTCTGTCCATTTCCTCTTCCAAGGGGTGGAACTCTGTCAGACTAAGCTTTGGGGCTTCTCCCAAGACCTTCCCCTGCTTGAAAGGCAGAGGATAGAGTGCCAGGGCGGTCTGCTCACACCATGATTGTGAAACCCTCCATGGCTGTGTGTGCTGGGCAGCCGTCATGCATATTCGACGCCACTGCTCTACCACGCAAGCCAAGGAGTCAGCACTTTGGGAGAAAAATGTGCCATTTACCATTGCTTTCTGTTCTCTGCTCTTGGATTTTGTGGAGCTATTATTTGCTACATTTTTTGAACCTCCGATTCTGTTGGGATCCATGGAATACCTGAGGAAAATGTTATATTCTCCTTCTCCTCAGTTGGCCAGTCTTTGGCCTGTCCTTTCCTGTCTTGGACCTTACCCTTCAGACTGCCCTTGGGGATATGTAGTTCTCTGTTGAAGCTACCAACAACTATAGATCATTTTTACTGTTCCCCTTTTTTATCTATACAATTTAGAAATCTTAACCTCTGTACCTGGTAATATATTTTTAATATTCTAAGGATGATATATCCTTACTTCTTATCCATTTCTTGGTTTCTAGCATTCAGATCTACCCCTAGAGGTTAGTTTTTATTTATCCTATCTTCCTTTGTACTTTAGTAAAGTAAGCAAAACTAAAAAAGTATTCAACACCACCAGAAGAGTTTTTGTTCAACTTACTCCCATTGATGCAACTTTCTTCACATTCCTAGCCCAATCTTTAAACTTGATTTTTCAGGATGTGCAGTGGTTGGAAGAATTGTCATTTAAGCTGGGCAATTTGGTATTTGTCCTCCTACCCTTCAACTCTCAAAACAGCATTTGGAAGGTGACCAAAGTAGACCTGTAGGTGTGGATAGCCTTAGGGAGGTAGTCACCTCTAGGTGCTCTGAAGATGCAGTGGATAAAAGTCAAAGTTATTTTATAGTAGAATCCTCAGACAAAGCCAAGATTAGGTAGAATATGTTTGGAAACAATATAAACCCCGCTTTCTTTAATGTCTTCTCATTGGACATGCTCTTGTGACCAGAGGGTTAGTGTTGAGAGCTGACAGCTTTCTAGGCCTCACACCTATACTAGTAAATAAATAGTGTCCCACAGTGTCTAAGTTCAAGACAAAGCTCCAGGGATATTTAACACTGTTCTGTGTAGGCAGGAGGAAAACCCTACCGAATGGGTGTGGAGCAGAGGGTGAGGAGTAGAGAGGAAAATTAAAGTCAGTAAAAAGGACCTGGATATTTTTTATATGTGAGAGGGGAGTAAACAGTGAAGAATTTGACCATTTCTGAAATACACTGAGTCTTAAGCTAGTATTTCAGTAGCACGCAAGCTTATTTTTTTAATCTTATATACCTTTCTCATAAAACAATGTCGGATAATAACATCCTGATTAAATTAATAAGCATCCTGTATCACAAAGCTTGTCCATTGCTGTGTAGGCTTACTTGTTATGTAATAAGTAGAAAATCCTGATGAGTCTCTGTATATTGACCTAGATGAGCTATTGTCTTAAGAATTTCCAATAATCTCAATTCCCTCTTAATTCTGTAGCCAGAGTTTTACCACAATTGCAACTAAACTATACTCTAGTTTCTGCCAGTATAATTATTTTATCTGTAGGAAAATGTCAGTAGTTCTGACAATTTTAATTCTTGTGTTTACTGACTGCATTCCCTTCTGAATCATAGGTTCCCAAATCAAGTCAAACAGGTTAGAAGACAAGTTACAATTTGGTGTCACGCCTACTCTTATCTTAAATGAGTGTGGGAATGTATCAGCCACTTTCACTGTATTAACTAGTTCATTTCTGGGTCCTCATTACTTTACCTATTTTTATTTTTTTCATTTTGGATACAACCCAAACTCTTGCAAGCCTTTTAAGTGTAAAAGTCATCTAAAGTTATAAAATACTCACGTCCTTACCCATCCCTTGAAGAATCTGCACAATGGATTCCCCAAAATGTCCAGAGTGGAGATAGTCAGACATCTGCTGACCACAGGCCAGGATATTCACCATTCAATCAAGAGAAGAAATGAATATTTTCTGTCATTGAACCTTGGAGAGTACAAGATTAGGGGAGTACTGAGTCATCAGGTCTTGAAACCATCGAGACCCGAGTCTCGCCCACTGCATCCCCTTTAAGTCACTTCTTTCCGCCCAAACACCCGTATAGGAAGGCCTCCGCTGTTGTTTCTGCCGTTTTCACCTTTGGATCCAAAGATTCTTCTGCAAAATAGTTACTTCACTATTCAAGGGCCTCTGTCCTTGGTTCCCTAAATTTTCTCTCCTCCACTTTCAACAGAGTTCCTACAGCCCATAATTCATATAGCACACTTTCAGGTCCCCTTTTACCATCTGGTTTGTTCTTCTTTGGGAAGCTTCTAATATGGAATTATCCCTCTAAACTGGGATACCTAAAAATGAGCACAAAAATCATTCCCTAGGCTTACCATTGGGGATGGGGGGTGGGGGGATTCAAAGACAGTTTCCCTTGGATGTGGTTGTGGCATTTCTTAGAGCCATGTGAAGACTGAAGAATGCTAACACATCTGTTTCCAGTTACAGAATGTAGATAAAAGTGAGTCAACAAGAGAATGTCTTTAGAATTTAAAAATATCCTCATGGGGTTCTTAAGAATTTGAGATTGTTTGAGAAAATCAACTGACCTATACTGCCAATAATTTGGAGGCATTTTAAGAGAAAAAATAGATACATGAGCATCTGAAACATCGCCATTCAACAAGCACTCATTAAATGGTTGTACAAATCAGGAACTGTCAGATTTTGGAAATATAAAGATCAATAAAACATCATTTTACCCCTGAGGAACTCACAGACTAATAAGGGAAGAAAGATAACAGTAAACAGCCGGTTATAATTCAGTGTGACAAGCAGCTTGGTAGAGGAATGTTCAAGGGGCCATGAGAATACAGGGCGTGGTATGGGGTACCCTCGTCCCAGTCTTCCATCTCTCAGCGTATTGTTCTTTTAGCTTCTGCATAGTGTCGACGTGTACGTGAAGTGTGTTCTAGACTCTGCTTGTAGGGGCTTCTGTGTGTCATCTCATTTACACAGGCCAGCCTGTTAGAGGTTGGTGCTATCATGGACCCCATGAAAAGGGGGAAAATGGGCAGACGTTAAGTGATTTGCCTAAGGTCTCAGTGATGATTGGGTCCAGAATTCAAACCCAAGATTTTTGCTCTTAACCAATGCCCATGCCACCTTTCTCAGAGGGAGCTTTTATCTAGATTAGTGGTTCTCAACCAGGGGTACTTTGCTGCCGCCCCTGCCCCAGGAGCATTTGGCAATGTCTGGAGACATTTTTGATAGTCAAAACCGAAACCTAGAGGGTGGAGGTCAGGGATGCTGCTGACTGTCCTCTATGCCCAAGACGGCTCTCACGGAATTACCCAGCCTAAAAGGTCAGCAGTGCTGAGGGCAGGAAACTCGGCCCTGGAATGTGGGCACTATCTTTGTGTCAGCCGTTAAAGCAAACTTTTAAACTATGTAAAAACATTCCCACTAAGAAGAAATGGCTTAGTATGGGGGGGAAAATAGTGAATCAAGCCCCAAAGTATCTGGTAAAGTGTATTTTATGTCTTGTAAATTTGAGAAAATGTTGGATTCTTTGTCTAACCTTGTGGATTTCAAGGATCTGAGGTAGGAATCTGAGGAGCTAATGCACAAGACAGCCCTGCACAAGAGGATTACCCTCATCCTTCGAGTCCCTGAGGTGGAAATACTTCTGTCGATCACAAGTTTGATAAAGTTGATCCCAAATAGAACTCCTGTCCCTTGTTTACCATCTTCCTTGTCCGCTGAAGGTGTCCCCCACCCTGTTCTTGTAAACCTCTTATTTCTGCCAGCAAGTTTGTTCCCAGTACTTACTGGGTGAACTGAGCCATTTTTTACAAGTTATTTTTGCTTAATTTTTTTTTTTTAAATTAGCGTCTCTTGCTATATTGCATCAGATTTAAGGCAGCTAATTTAAATTCCTTTTTTTTCTTTATACGCTTTTACACAAGCATTGGTCAGTTTCAGGATCTACTTGGAAACGTGCCCTTCTTCAAAATGAGCGACAATGACTTTGATTCAACCTCCCCTTCATTCCTTCCATTCAAACTCTAAGGCACTTGGAAGGAAAATAATTCTAGCATTTGTTAAATAAATGCTGGTAGTGTCTTTAATCATGGTGGCTGAGCATTTTCTAAATAAGGCCTTGCCGTTTGAAGCCAAACAGGTGTGCTCTGTGGTAATCCATCAAATGCATGTAACTCATAAATTTAGTTTACCAGGTAAGCGTCGCAGCCCACGGCGTGATTTTCCTACCCAGCACCCAGCGTCTCGGTGGGCAGGACTGACTTCCTCGCGGTGGTTCAGTGGTGATCCATTCCGCAGTGAGTCACGGGTTAGCCATCAGGTGTGCGCTGCGCACTTCACCCCCGCGCTCCGGGAGCGCTGGATTTATTTATTTATTTAGGGGGAATGATCCATTTGGGCTTCGGGCCGGGGGCGCGGCCGAGAGATGCTCCAGTGTCCCAGCTCCCCGGCCGGGCTCCCGCCGCCCCCACCCAGGTCGCTGCGAGCCCCGTTTCCCGTGAGGCCCCGCTCCTCCAGGGAGCATCGGGCTGGGGGGCTTCGGGGGGAAGGGGCCCTCGGCCACTCCCGGTCAGCACCGGGCTGGGAGGCGACACAAAGGTGTCCCGCGCAAGTCCGCCAACAGGCCAGTTTCGTAGAAGTGCTTTTACGTTTTCCTTTCTTGGGGGAGGGGGAGCAGAAGAGGAGCTTTTTCAGGGAAATTCTTTTCCTTGTATGTAGATACCAAAAGGAAACTCAACACTGGGCATGTTCGGATGTCGAATGGTTTGCTGATAGGCAAGAGCCTCCCGGAACCGAAGACTTAAAATAGTCGTCTCCCCCCCCCCCGGAGCTGCGAATGGTATCTGCCAAAGAGATGACAAAGTGCCTTGGACCGAATCGCACCCAGACAGCGTTTTGAGCAGAACGCGCGGCCCAACTCTTGTAATTACTGTTTGTAGCTGGCAGAGGCTGGCCGGGAGAGGGCAAACCCGAGAGGAAATAAGTTTCCTGAACCCTGGAGGAATAGCTGTGTGCTAATGAAAGGCTGGGACGGGTGCTTCTCACACCTACTCCAAGTTGTTCTCGAGATCACAGTTCGCAGCACGCTTCCTCTGCAGGGTGTGAGTAGATAATCGGGATTATTTCCCCTCACTTCTCTCCGTTTTGGTCGTATGGCCTTGAACCCGCAGTGAATTGAAGAGAGAAAGGAATGGATATGTCTGACCCCAATTTTTGGACTGTGCTTTCAAACTTTACTTTGCCTCATTTGAGGAGTGGGAACAGGCTGCGGCGAACACAAAGGTAAAAACGTGGGGCTCCTTTGCCTGGAAAGGGAAAGCGTTGGCTTCCGAGGCAGCTGGACGGTCTAGCCGCCTTAGAAACCGGGGTTTTGTTTATTGGGTGACAGTTTGAAAAGTTTATACCCTGCCAGGGGGACACTGTTTCAGGAGTTCTCTCCTCTGTGTGGATTTCCTGGGGAATCCTGATGAATGTGCTTCTGAGGCTTATTCTATTGAAATGTGGATAATACGAGGTTGAATTGCGAGTGGTGGGGATAGGAAAGGGGGGGGCAGATACTTTGTCTCAGTCTGTCTCTTTGGTCTGATCATGTTTATACATTTCATTCACCCAGACATCACGGCTTCTACTTCTCTATGTGGAGCCTTTCAGATGTCCCCTCTATGAAATACGTGACCTTTATAAGATGCAGATGTACTACCCTACAAAGATAGTTCAGGGTATCCTGTTTTGAATTGTCTGCTTAAAGAGCCAGGTCTGCATAACTTTGCCATTTTGTTTTTTTTTTCACTGGCTTGCTGACATTTGTTTCTAATACATAGCTGGCCTTTTCGTTTGGTAACATATAGTTGACAGAATAGGTGGGCGGAAAAAAAGACTTTTAAAATCAAGAAGCTCATGCCACATGTGAAAGGCAGTTTAGAGTGAGTTGCTGGCACTGGCCTGAGAGAACATGATTTTAAAGGAGCTGCTTCTCCTCTCCACGTCTGTGTCCAGCACAGAAAGGGGCATTGTGGTTTTTGAGGTACACACCCTCTGAATTGTGGAAATACAGACTCTTTGTTTTTCTTCTTCAAAACTTGCCTTGCACATACACGTGAGCATGCATGAGAGCAACCGTGCAGTCAAATAAACAGGATGCAGGCTATCAGATTTGGAGCTTCATAATCTGTGTACTGCAGTGTCTAAAGAACACAGAAAAAAATGGTCCATTCTGTTTGGTTACACGTATAACTTTTTGTCACATAATACTTGGGGGAACTTAGTAGTGTTGTTGTTGTTTTAACTTTTCCTTGGTATTTGTTACATTTCAGAAGCATCCTGGAATACTCACATACACCCTATTTATACATTTGCATGTATACAGAGATCAAGCAAACACAAGTGTGTGTGTTTGTGTGTGTGTATGAGAGAGAGATTTAGGTCATAATTACCTTCTCATGCAACTTGAACAGTGTTGGTACCACCGAACCATGTTAGATTCTAAAGTTGTGCCTTTTAAATAGGCGGCTATGTTTTTTTCGTTCTGTGTATCTTCAGAGACAGTCTTCTGGTGTCGGTCGTTTCTGTTCAAGCTGTATCATCCACATGAACGAGTCAGTCGAAGAGATGCACGCTGTACAAGAACAAGGCCACTACTCCTCCAGGCAGTAAATCTTGTAACTTTACCTCTCCAGTTGATCGGGAGGCCTTGAATATGTGTGAGTGGTGGAGCCCTGGCTGCCATGCAGCCTCTCCTCTCACCTGGAGCCAATTCTTGCAGAGATAAGTCTGCACTGGCATCGCACCTGTGTGTCTAAACCTGAAAGGCAGTTGGCACCTTTCTTTCCCTTACCTACCTGTTGATAGTATTACTGAGACAGTCAAATGCATGAGGAGTTCTCAGGCTGGCCTGACCTCAGCCTTAGGGCACTATCTCTCCAGCCCAGAACACTCCAATTTCAGAAGCTCACACTGGCAGAGGGCCTAGATTCTGAAGCAGCCTGGGTTCTTCCCAGCAAAACGGGGGAGTAAGGGGCAGGTGGCTCTCTCCACACCCCAAGTCCTGGCCCCATATCTTCGGTTGAGTGAAACCGAAGGAGGAGAGTTTTCTTTTCTACCTTCTAACAGTAGTGCTTTCACAGCCTGTTTGTTACCAGGGACTTCAGGATTCACAGAATTGAAAGTATGTGTCCTGAAGATCATCTGTACATACCTCTGCTTATTGTGGGTCTCAAAAGGCCAGCATCACTTTATGTTTGTTATGTAGATTCAAGAAGATGAAGGGCAGCTGTCCTCGTCCCCAGGGCAGTGTGTGTAGCTGTTGCATTCTCTCATTATATGGTGATCAATTCCAGCCCGGTGACCTTCCCTGAGGACAGGGAGCGTATGCTTACTGTGTGACTCTTCCCCTTCGGTGACCTCCCATAACTGCTCTAGATCCTGCCTCCTCCTCCAAGACCCACATTAACCCTGTTCCTTATGTGGCCAGTCAGGTTCCCTGATGCTGTCCTTTCAGAAAGACCTCTTGGATCCCACGATGTCCTCTCTTTTCACCAGCCTCACTGAGGGCGTGCCCAGTGTCTAGGTGAGGATGCCTTGCCCTTGCCCTCAGCTGGAATTGCTTTAGTCCTTGGACCACATCTCCTTCCCAAGCCTACCTTCTTTTCTGCACGTTCACTGACTTTTATTCATTTCGCATATTTTATCCCAGCAACTTGTTCTGCCTAACATTGTAATTCAGAAAACTTCATTTTAACCTTTAATATCAGCTTCTTATGTCTGTCAAAGAGTAAAATCTGGCTTTGGGCCTGTGAGTAAGCACCTTAAGGCTCCTAGGGATAGGTTGTGTGTACCACTTAGACAAAAGAAAGAGAGGTGACTGGTTTCAGACTCTATCCTTAAATCTGTGTTATGGGAGAAACTGTCTTCATGGAAGACCTTGCTTTGTCATATCACATTTGCCTTGCCAGTGCAGCATGACACTGGTTCGTGGGCTTCTCCTCTCACAGGAAAACTGTAAAGGTTTCCCTTCCAACTCAGAGCCCTACCGGGCCTGTAACTCCCTGAATTCTTGGGAAAAGATGCCTAGAAACTTAACTCCCAGGCCTAGACTCTTACACAGTACTGATGAAGTCAAAGCCTGGGACCCTTGTGCTGTGTCCCCAAAATGGTATATTGTTTCCATCATTATTTTCTGCCTTGACCTTGGCAGACATTGGGTGGTCCGGATGGACATTGACTTTGTCTGCTGTTTTGGTGTAAAGCTTCCATGTTCCATTGGAAACAGTTTCTTTTTTATGATGGGCTTTGCACTTTTCTCCCCCTCTCTCCTTTCTTCAAGGCAGTCTCCATACAACTGGTGATGACCTGCTGCTTTCAGGGACAGAAATCTAGGCTGAGTGGACAGATTATGTCAACCAACATTTGTTGTTTTAAACTGAAGTAATAATTGCATGCTTCAGAGACTGCCAACTTCATCAATCTGTGGATACTCCATTCACTTGAAGAACCCGTCACATCTTAGAATAGAAATGAGTTTGCCTGCTTTATGTTACCACCTATGTTGACCCCATCTTTTCTTTTCTTGTAAGATTAGAAGCATGGTGGGGAAGCAGTCAAGCTTCTTTTACCTACAACTCTGTGTCTCAGTGTAAAGAAGGACTCCCATTGCTTTCTAGATGTTGCTACTCGGTTTTGAGGTTCACCTTTAGTTTTGCTAAATTATATGCTAGTGGTTCTAGAAGATGCTTGATTTTTTCATTTTAATGGCCAGAAATCTGTCATGTTTTCTTTCATTGGGTTTAAGTGATCATCTCCAAACCTCAATGATCTAAACCAACCACCTGTGAGCAGTGTGTGACTCAGTAGATAACTTTGAGTGCGTCTTTAAAAATATTTTTATATTTTTTTGAGAACCCTTGGGACAAATGTCTCCCCTTCCTTTTTCCCACCCTGAATTCACATTACTCAGCAGTTGCTCTGAACAGAAGGTACATTTAAGGATCTTCAAGTAACTGCTGTAGTTGTCAGATTATGTTGAAATTTTACGTATACTGCATTTTCCCTTCAGAAACAACTATAGTGTTTGGTGAGTTTTTCTTTTTGTTTTGCTCATGCATGTATGTTTTTGAAAAGTATGAAGAATACACTTCTTTCCTGACCTGACATGTCAAATATTAGTGAACTTGTACTCACCCCTTTGATGAGAAACCCAGTTAAGTCCTTGTTTATTGAGCATCTCTTGTGTGCCTAGACTCGGAGACCCAAAGCTGAAAGCCCTAGGCTTGCCTTCAGTGAAGATATGCCCATGAATCATTGCAAACTAGGGTGCAGAGAAGTGTTTACAGGGTACACGTAAGCCATAGGAGTGTTCAGGAGGTAAGAGTGGCTTTGGTCTCAAGGAGCCAGGAGACACCACATAGAAAACGTAACAAACACCTCAGGGAGATTTTGGAGGATAGGTTGGTCTTTATCAGACAGAAGGAAAGGTCTCCCCAAGGAGCAAAAGAAGTGGTGTGTACGAAGGCATAGTGGCCTTGGCATCACAGAGTTCAAGGGACTATACATAACTCAGTATCGCTGGAGCATAAAGAACCAGAGGCATAACTCAGTCTTGCTGAAGCAAGACATTTGAAGAGGCGATATAATATAGCAAAATGGTTAAGAGATTTGATCTGAAGCCAGTTCATCTGGGTTTGAATGATACTGGGTAAGTTAATGTCTTTGGACGTAAGTTGCTCCATCTATAACATAGGAACAAAGTCAATTACGTATAAGGTTATTGTGAAGATTCAAATGTGTCCATAGATATCAATGCCTAATTCAATGACTGACACATAAAAGCTCTCAGTAAATTCTAGTTATTAATATTTGTACTATCATTACAATGAGGAGATGAGTAGTGGGCGATGAGGCTGAGGAGGAGAGTTGAGGCTCTTGGTATTTGTGGGAGCGTGGCCTTCATCCAGTGGGAGAGTGTGCTCACTGCGGTGGCACATATCCAGTGGGAGAGAGCAGTGGTATTTGTGGGAGCTTAGGTCTGGGAGTGGAGGGTGAGACCTAGAAACCAGTTAACGAGTTATTGCAGTAGCCTCTGTAAAGGGTTCTGCAGGCCTGAGCAAAAATGTGAGATTATGCCTTTGAGAGATACTAAGGATACCAAACTGATAGAAGTTGATAAGCCATTGGCTCTAAGGAATAGGGAAAGATTTCACAATGGCCCCGGGGTTGTTGATTTGAGGAACCAGGGAGATGAAGGAACCACCTGTACAGGTAAGAGTGGGAGAGGGAAAGACACAGGAACGTGTTCTCACCCCTCCCACCCTGAGAAGTTCAGTTAATCCACATTTACTGAGCATCTGTTGTGAGCTGATTACTGTGGTGCGTTGATGCATTCATTCAGCCAGTATCTGGCTGAATGTCCAGCGCTGGGCAATGGATATAGTGGCGGACAGGACAGAGAGTGCTTGGGCCACACCATGAACAAGTATCCAAGTCAGTCCATTGTCAAATGGTGGTCACTATTCCGAAGGTGAGCTGAGAACTGAGAGTGTGGGAGGCTGCTTTACATAATGTGGTCAAGGAAGGTCTTTTGAGGAGGTAATATTTAAGGGGAGACCAAAAGGACAAGAAAGAGCCATCTGAGGGAAGAGTTTGGGGGGCAGGCATCTGAGAATGGTAAAGGCTCTGAGGCAGGAAAGAGCGAGCCCCAGGCAGGCAGTTGGATGTGTAGTCTCGAGAGTCATCCCTGGGACTGCCTGAAAAATACCTTAGATGAATCTGCAGGAGAACTAGAGATGCTACATTTAAGGAATGGGCAGAGAGGCAAACAGGTACAGAAAAGGTGACTGGGAGAAGAGTCCTGCAAGAAGGAAGGGAGCCAGCAGCTGTTCTCACAGGGGTTCCAAGAGAATGGTCAACACTGTCACTCCACAGAGAGCTGGAGGGAACCTGGGCATCGTATCTGACCACAGCTGGGAAGGTATGATGACTTCGGCATGAACATCAGCAGCAGAGTGGTGGGGTGGGGAGGGCATAGGGAGGTGACCAGCCAGAAAGCAGTAGTGAAGTGAGGAATTGGAGCCCTTGGGTGGTAACCACTCTCTGTGGGTAGCCAAATACAGCATTGACACATCGTTGTGTCCCATAGCCTCTGCATACTCACAGCTGGCCCGTCAGCCCTCTTCTCTGAATCATATCCCCTTACTCATTGTTGCTCACTTTGCCTCATGACCCAAATAGGCTATGACAGTTTCCTTTTCACCTCCTCTCTGGGAGCTCAAATTGTTTCACAGCCTTATGAGGATCTGCTTTCTAACGTGTTTACAGTTGAAGTTTCTCTTTCTTTAAAGGCCTGGCCCTGAGTGGCTCTAGCCTCCACCCACCGCCATTCTGTCTCCTTCAGAGCCTGGGAAATGTCTCCTCCTGAGCCTGGGAAATGTACCCTGCCTGTCCTCCTAGCCTCTTCCGCAGGTGGCTGGAACCCTGCAGCCCTCGCTGCTGCTCCTCTTACCCCCCCACGCCTGACCTGCAGGCTCTGCCCCTCCCTGAGCCTCTCTGCCCATTTTCTTACCCTGCTTTGCCCAGGCCTGTTTCATAACTGCTTTCTTTCATCCTTTTCCTTTTTTCATGCCCTAGACTCTACTTTCCATAGGCAGGACAGGCTGCCTGTCACTGCCGGGCTCACCCTTCAATCCTTCTGTCATAGTTGGCTCTAGCATTCGTAATATTCCATGAGGGGTCACTTGTGAATCCTCTCCCCTCAACTTAGTCAGGGGTACACCTCTGGAAGAGTTGAATGAAACCCCAGGCCAAGAGCTGCTGCAGCAAGCTGCATGATTTCCGTGGGGAGCCTGGCCAGCCCACTGCAGACCCGCGTGTTCTCAGGCTGTGTGCTCCATGCACCATTGAAGTTTACCACGTGCAAAGGACGTGAGCAGGCGAATGCACTTTGAACATGTTGCTTTTAGCCTGTAGTGTGCAGCTTACAAGAGATTACAGATAGTTTGTTTTGCCCCTTGACTGTGTAGATCTTCTGTGGGAAGGGGGAGGCAAAAAGGGAAGGAGGAGGAAGTTAATGAGAGATACAGATAGAGAAAGAAAGAGGGGTGAGAGTGCAAAAAGTGGATTTTGAAAGAAGTTTGTTAAAAAACATGGCACCTCCATTCCATGGGCAGGTAGGAGCTACTCACTGCTCCAACTGACCAGCACGGGGAGTGGTGGTGTGCATAGTAAGTTCACTGGGAGGGGATAGAACATTCTGTGCTTTTATGGCTTTGTTTGCTTCTCTTACACATTTACCGCATTATCAGAAGCCTAAGTAATGTATTTGAAACAGAGGAATTTTTAGCCTTAAGATGAATTCCTTCGGAGGAATTTTTAGCCTTAAGATAGAAACTGTCTGCCTTCAGGACTGAAACTATTACACGTCTATCCTGTTATCAGAACCCTAAGTAATGTATTTGAAACAGAGGAATTTTTAGCCTTAAGACAGAGACTGTCTGCCTTCTGGACTGAAACTGACAGATGTCAGTTTTGAGAAATCATATGAGTCCCTATGTGAAGACGAAGATGGCCCCTGGAGGAGAAACATGGCATGGGACTCGTTCTGAATAATTTGGGAGATAACTTCCTTGTGTTGGTCGAAGTAGAAAGAGGCTAGTTTCTCAGGGAGATTAAGACTGGTGACCCTAATCTGCCACCTCCCCCCATACGTACCCATCTCCAGTGTGGGTGAGCACCCACCAAGCTCTATTAATCTGAGCTGTCTTACTACATATAACCTAGTCATTTGGGAGTGACATCATGGTAACTGAGTAATAATCCTTTTGAAAGTTAAATAGTAGAGACAAGATATTAAAATGGTCCTGGGGCCACCTGGATGAAAGTAGGCCCAGGGTGTGAATAAAGCCATTTATTAAAAGCAAAGTTAATCTCCCATCAGCAGAAGTCCTGGCCCCATAGTAGCAAATTTGTTTTTTGTGATAAGGGGCACATTATATTACTAGAGCAATGTCTAAGAGTTCACATTGTTGTTAATACTTGTTGGTCTGGTACTTTATTTTCTTTTTCACTATCTTGGTAATTAGGAAAGTTCTCTTGTAACTTGGCTGTAAATTCTGATAATGTTGACCTTAAACCTGATTAACAGAATGAGAGGACCTGTGGGAGCTTTAGCTGCACTAATAGCTGTTGGACATGCTTATTAGAGAAGGTAATTATTCTGATATCAAACTGAAGCATCACATTGTTTTGTTTTAAAGAGAAATGGCCCAAGGAGGGAATTTAGACTTTGATCTGCTTTTGAAGGTAAAATAGATTGGTAAAAAGAATAGACTGTCATTAATGTTTGTCTCTTACCTTAAGCTTCCCCATTGCTCACTTTATTAGAGAACCCTGGGACTTTCTACTTCTGCTGATTTTGTGGTTTGACATTTATCAGTGACTTTGGTTTTGTTAGAGTTTGGGGTCCCTTAGGAGACTGTAACTGTAGGCAAAAGCAAGGGCAAAGTCCAGATCTTGACGTGTGGTAGGCCAACCACCATGTGCACTCTGGAGTTCTCAAGCAAGATTTTAGCTCTTTACAGGTAAGAACCAGCTCCATGTCCCTGGAAACTCACTTGGCAGGAAGTTCAAGTTGCAGGTATCTTTTGAAGGGTAATGTGTTAGGTTCTGAGTGAGTCACCTGGGTAGACAGAATGAAGAACTAGTGAAATTTGCTGGGGTCTCCTGGGGTCACAGGGTCACAGAGGGAAAAAACTGACGGGAGTCAGCAGGCTCATTGTGCAGAACAAGTGTTTGCTGAAGTTGTCTTAGCTGTGCTTTTTTTCAAGCCCCCCCCCCCAACACTCAGGAAATATTTATGTATTTATTTTCTTTTTCTTTCTTTCTTTTTATTTATTTATTTTAATTGTTGTTCAAGTACAGCTTTCTGTCCTTTACCCCCCATCCTGGCCCACCCTGCACCCAGCCCTTCCCTCCTCCCTTCAAGTTTTAAACATTTACAGTGCATGGTGATGTCTCAGGACCCTATCTTTGACCTTGCTGCATTTTTCTCTTGGGAGTCTCTATGAGTATCATCTAGCCACTGTCAGATTCCTTAGTTACTAAACCGAAAGAAAATCACTGAACTTGTAACTTGCATAAAAATCACCTTTGTGCCTTTAACATTCATATCTTTTAAAATGTTATATGATGGGTATCTTTAAATTAGAATTTATAATTATTAAATGTTTTCCTTTTATAGATTTATGGAGGGGTTAAGGGAAAAAAGTATGTTTGTCATGGGAAAAACTGCTAGCTGAATAGAGCACTCTAGGAAATAGGGTAAATGAAACCTTTGTTACTGTAAAACAATAGCTCTTAAGTGACTATTATGTAATGTTATTTCTTAAGTCTTATTTGGAATGGCTTGTTGATCTTGGACTTGACATATAATTCCTGTAAAAATATTACTTTCACTTGGCTTATCACAAGACTTTTGATACAAAATCAAAGCCTTTTCCAAGTAAATTACCTAGATCAGGCACTGAGCATTGGAGATACTGAAAGATAGATTTTTTTTTTTCATGTGAGGATTAGTTTTATCCATTTACTATTCTCCATTCTAGTGCCCGTCTGGATTAACACAAATTATTTGCTAATCCAGAAATGGTTCATTGTAAAATGAACCTATGCTTGCTGAAGCACTCCAAAGGGCAAGCAGGTGGCAAGACAGCTGACAGGCAATCACCAGACTCAGTAGGTTGAATGGATGATTATGAATTTGCATTTTCCATAAATGATAGATCCTTAAGCAAGAGAATATTTTTATCTTTGATTTCAAATGGCCATGGTGGCCAGTGGTAGGGACAAATAGAGTATTAGGATAGTTCACTGTGCTTTAGGTCATAGTTCTTGTTATGTGTTCTACAAAATGAGCTTTATACTTATAAATTATAAGTCCCTATTGTTTTAGGTTTTGATGTCTGGGGTTAGGTGTTTGTACCACAAAGTTAGTAAGGAATAAATATTGCCATATTTTTACTATGTGAACTATAAAATTTGTATGTGGTGTTCCTTCTCAATAGATGTCTTCTCTCCTGTCAATTTCTGATAAGTTAGTCTTGGAAATCTAGGATTTTTAGGATGAAGAGCCAGTAGTGGATTTTAAAAGCCTTCTTAATGTAGAAATCCAGATGCAAGGTCAGGGCTCTGCTTTCTTCAGTCCAGTTCTTGGGTCGCAGTGGTTTTGACGTCATTTTAGCAGCACGGCCAGTGCCAAGATGTCTTTATGATAGAGACACTTCCGTTTCCTTTGAAATTGTGATTGATTACTTAGCATTTTATGGCTTCTTAAAGGAAACAAGAGAAATTGTAGTTGGTCTTACCTTTTAAGATTTAACCTTAAAATCAATCTACCATCCTCACACCAGACTTTTAGAGTTCAAAAGGTACAGATAATTGAGTTGGTTAGGTATTAATATGAGCAAATTTTAGATGCTGTTCCTAGGAAACACAAACATTCTGTGGAATGGGTCCAGGGTTTAAAATCCATGAAGTAAAGGGTTCTGACTTTTGGCACTGATAGACGTATTCAAAAATGTTGTATTCAAGCCAGAGTAAATATATATGGCCTTTACTCTTTCTTTCAGTTAGCAGAAGTCACTGTTAAACACTTATTTTGGCATTAAGGAAGCTCGTCATGACCTATTGTTCCAAAAAGATTATAGTTCTCCTTTGGAGCCAGTTTTCTAGTTCCCATGTAAGCCATGCCCAGCCTGGAGCAGAGGAAAGAACCTTCGGCTTTCAAATCTTCCGTTCTTTTAGGTGTGTCCTGCAGGCAGTGGCTTGTAGCTGTTTCTTCAGCCACTTAACAGGTTTGATTTCAAATCTATTTCATAGAAACTAACATGTTTGGAGGGGATTCATGGCCCAACATTTATGGATTTTGTCGGGAAGTTCCAGGTGTGTATATATCTTAAACTCTATGTTAAGGCTTATTGGACCACAGTGATTTTGGCTTTGTTTTGTGTTGGTTTTGCTTTGCCTTCTTGCCATAGCATTTCTTAAGATACCTTAAGGATTAGATCGGGAGGGGGGAGCCCCAGTCCTAAAGGCCATGTAGCTCCTCTTCCAATTCCTTCTGGCTGCCTTAACCGCACTGAAGAGGAGTCAAATGATTGCAGACTGGTCCCAGAATAGAAAAACCAAGAGTCACTATCTGGGGGGTTCACCTCAGAAACATGGGAACTTGATTACATTTAAAAATACCTACAGGGTTTATTTATGAGTCACGAATCTTTGTGTGACCCTTTTCCTGCTTCATGGCTTGTGGATGAGCCTGAATCACCCTCTGCAATCCGATAGCCTAGGAACTTCATTTGACTGTGTTTGGTGTGGATAAGGCCTGGGGATTTATTGAATCACCTCATTTATTCATACATGTACCAAATATTTATCATTACCTTTTTGTGACCAGAGCTATAATTATCACCTAGGAAAGAAAGATACGTATGGCATGATTCTTTTATTTAAGTAGCTCAGTCTAATCATGTTAGAAAGCAATGTAGATAGAATTACTGTAATGTGTGATAACCGGTAGTTCTACCAACATCAGCTTAGGAGAAGGTAGCAGGAGAATATCTACTGAGGCAGTTGGGTGTATGTTGTCTCATTTAAGCCTGTCTGTCATATGTGTTATACAGATGGAGCAAACTGAGGCTCAGAGAAATTAAGTTAACTGTCCCCAGATCTCATCAGTAGTAAGTGGTGAATCTGGATAAAACTTTAGTGTCCTGTCTCCAAAGAAAATACAGCTCCAACAATATTCTAATTACTGAGAATAATATTTGTAAAGTAAGATTTTATCATCTTAATTTTTATAGTACAGAAGCCTCCTAGCAATTCAAAGATATTTGTTGAGTATAGAATCCTGATAATATTGATCTTTGCTATAAAAATGCCCCTTCTGTCTAACGGAAGACAGTGAAAAATAGAAGTGGATTTACTTTGTTTTAAAATAGCCAGCTGCTGATTCTCTTTCCCATGAATGGAAATTTCACATGTATTCTCCTATAATTTTCTCATCTTAAAGTATCACAGTTTATAATGGTATTCAAGTGGGCTTGTGCTTTTAAAATTGAGGTTTTACTTGCGGTGAAGCTCTGACCAGCTGCTATCTTACAGGCCGTTTGAATGAATAGCACTCCATGACACTCATGCTTATTCTTCTGAGATTTCCCTGTGTGTGTTATAAAGTCCTGTGCAGTCACATGAGTGCATCTATTCTGTACACATCTCGAAGTCCTTGATAATCTTGTGCTAGGGAATGTAGGTCATATCATGGAAGGGCCAGAAGTTCTTGCATCTTATATGGCAGAACAGTGTGATTGCCACAGATCTGTTGGGAGATTTTGAATTAGTTACAAGCTTTTTCTTTGCCTTTTAAAAATATAATAATTCCTCTGGAGTTACATGGATGTTAACTAAGTTTTTTTAAGGAGGTGCGTCGGTGCCACTCAGGTGGTACATCTTCCTTCCGGGAAAGTCACTGTGGAAAACTAGAGAGTAGTGCTCTGTTACACACAAAACAGCTTATGAGGAGAAGGTGTACCTCGGGTGCAATGTGCGAAGGCACGGATGTTATGTCTAGCATGCCCTGCACTACAGAAACCCTTCTCCGGCCACCTCTGAGCTCCTAGTGGTACAGTGTGTGAGCTGCTGTGGAGGAAGCGCTGCCCTTTTCTGAAGTGAAAGAACCCTCCTCCTCAGGAGCTTTGTTACAGGCCCAAGTGCCTTTCGTAGCCACTGCTCCAGGCCCAGGACTGCTTCACATTCCTCCGGATGAGGGCTGACTCCTTCTGTTGGCTTGCTTTGAAAAATGGAAGTCCAGGCGGCTAGGTCTGTTTTGTCCTGTTTTCTGAACATAGTTTATTGAGATACAGTTTCCATACAGTTAAACTATCCTTTCTCGTTGTACAGGTTTATGAATTTTCATAAATACCGTTAAATAACTGCTACCACAGTTAAGGTACAGGCCATTTCCACCATCTCAAAAAGTTTTAGGTGTTTTTAATGTTTGATAATGCTGATATAGGATTAGAATAAAAAGTTTTGTTTTGCTCTCCCCAATCCTTTTAAAAAATAATTAGCTCCCTATTTTATTAGAATTTGATTAGTTTTTCTCTCATGTCCTTTTTCTGTTCCAGGATCCCAGCTAGGATACCATGTTACATGGTGCCATCTTTTTAAAACTCATTTGATGAGGAAGATATTTAACATGCAGTGTGTTTACATGGTTGATGGGGTCGAGTAGGTACCAGGGAAATGCATCGGAATGAGATATTTCAAACAAAAGCCGAAACCACCTAAATTGGGTGATCCATCATTAACATATAAGAGCCCCCTTGATGCTGCCTAGGTGAAGAAGTTATAAAAAACCAGGTAAACAAATATGACAAGCAGGAAATCATTAAAAATAACTTGGAGTTGTTGTTTATTGGTGAAGGAAGCAGGGCTATGAATTGGAAGATTTGGAAAGCATATAGTGGAAAACATGGATTATGGATACTGGAAAATAAATGTAGAGATCCAGAAGGGATCTTGGAGCTTTTAAATGCAAATGAAGACAGAACAAAACATGTATTTTATAAAAGATAAATTCAAGATACCTTATTTGCTTTATAGAATAATTTTTCATGATTTTCCACTTTTTATTATATTTTCATTTCAGTGAAATGTAGATAGCTTTTAAAATAAAATTTAAACATAACACATGATCAAGAATGAAGAAAATATAATCAACCATAAAGAAAAAAATCACCCCAGATTCTAGTACTGAAACATAACCACTATCTAAAAAATGGGGTTACCCTTCCAAGGTTTTTTTTCTGGGCACATGTGTTCACAAACGTGTATACCTACCACAAAACTCACATTTTATTGTACTTCCTGTTTTATGAGCAGCTTTTTTCCCTTAAAGGGATTCTTTAAATACCCAGCTTTACAATGGCACGATTTCCAGGAATTTTGAAAACATACAGGGAGGTGAGGGGCGTCACCTGTAGGGTGTGGGAAAGCATTGGACTCGGGCTCTGGGAGCTGAGGCCCAGCCTCGCTGCGTGCAGCTGTCAGGGTCCACTGCCGGCCCTTTCCTTAGCACTGAGGGCGAGGCCACTGGCTCCAGTGATGTCACCTGGGTGGTCTCACACTTTAGGTGCTGCTGTTTTCCACCTATATTCAGATCTCTCTTGAAATGTTCCCTTTAAAAATACTAACTTGGAAAGATTCCAGTGACCATCTCCCCACAGGCTTAAATGTTAAACCTCAAGAGCTAAACGTCGCCCCTTATGTATGTGAGCAGGTTTACCAGATGGCAAGCCACTTAATATGTTTTTGTAAGGGGTAGATGTATTTTCTTCTGCATGGGGGACAATGAACGCATCTGCCCCACATCTTCCTTTCCTCTGGGCCCTTTGGGGACCATCGGCATTTAATTTTCAGAAATAATCGTGCAGCTCTCTAAGTGATACTTTCTTCTTTTTAGGGGAGATAGTTGTAATAATTTAAACTTTTTCTTACTATAAAGATTCAAAGAACCCTATGCCATGTGTTAAAATCTGTGGACATCTAGTTTTGTCCAGAGTAGTAATACTTTTTTGAGTGTTGGTCATACAGAATCATAGATTAAAAACTGATTCATAGAAGGCTTCCCTTGGAAGAGATTTTCAGAAACATCTAGTTGAACCCCCTTATTGTGAGATGAGGAAATTAATGTTTAGGTGCTAAAGTTTCAAGCGGTAAACAACTTGGAACCTGGGTGGACTTGGAACCTGGTTTTCAGGTTCCAAATTAGGACAACCTTGGTAAAAATAGAACCTTTGATCTCTCAAGGGGAATAAAAGGAATGAGAATCTTGAATAAGGTTCAGCTAGGAGAAGCAGCACACATATTTATTGCCTGTTCTCCCATGAGTTTCAGGCACTGAACTGTACACATTACCCCTGTAGTTTCTGAAACACACTGGAGTGGCAGTTCAGATCAGAGGGTAATTATTTGTCTATGTGTTGCCTCCAGTTCTCTTAAAGTTCCTGAAGGACACATGCCACGTCCTTAGTTAAGCACTTATATAGTGTACTCTCTGGGCACGGGAGGAATGGATTACTAAATATATGAATGTCAATAGGAGTGATCTGAGGGAGTGATAGAATTCTAGGAGAGTGATCACGCGATAGCTTTGCCAGTATTGAATATTCTGTAATCTTCTTTTGGGAGTGGGGTTTCTCCTGTAACCCTGTTTACCAGCATTTTTTATGCCTCCCATATTTTTGTCATAGATGGGCATAGATTCGTTGATGTTAACTAAGAGGAAGGACTGAGACTCGTCACTTTTTTCTTTTGTTCACGTTGACTTTTCTCCATCTGTAGTCAGCAACCTATTCAGTTCACTTAGTTCGCAGAGTTCAGACTTTGGATTCAGGCACACCTCGGTCGGAATCCTGTCTCTGGAACACACTAGACATGCGGCCTTGGCAGGTCACATTATTGCTGACACTTGGTTTTCCCACATTTAGGTAGGAAAAATAACCAGCATACTTTTTTTGTGCCCTAAGGAAGATAAATTGTGAAGCATTTAGGTCAAGGGTAGGCAAACTATAGCCAACAGGCCAGATCTGGCCTACCACCTGTTTTTGTACATAAAGCTTTATTAGAACACAGCCCCACCAGTTCCTTTAGGAATTATCTGTGGCTGCTTGTGCTGCAGTAGCAGGATCCAGTAGTTGTAATGTGAGACTTTGGCCTGCCCACTAGAACTAATGCGGTAGGGCCCTGCAGAAAAAGACTTTGCCAACCCAGGACCTAGGGCAATGCCTAGTGAATACAGGCACTTAATAATTGTTCATTTTACCTTCTTCCCTTTGATCATTTCAGGTTTAATCATACTTTTTAGGTACTCTTTAAAGAAAAGTAGTTCAGCTGTGGCCTTCTCTCGTAACCCTTCTAAAGCCCCTGGCCACTGCTGGAGTGTGGCCAAAGCCGTGAGCCGTGACACAAGACAGAACACCCTGAGAGAGGCCTTTCCATGACGCCAGCAGCCTGACACATGGCGAGTCTTGACTTGAATTGGGTGCTGTGTGTGCTACAGGAATAGAACTTTCTCTAATCCGCGAGTGAGCACAGGCATGCGATTCTGTTTGCAACATGACTCAACTTAGTTTAGATCGTATCTCACTAAATAGTACTAGGTATATCTAATCTATACTTCAGAAGCTTCCCAACACAGCCCCCTAAACTTGGAATTGTTTTCATGTCTAAATACAATAAAAACTATTATTACACATTCCATACCATGTTTAGCAAAGGACTTTCTGAAATCTTAGAGCGGGAGTTTTCTGAAGTGACTCTGGGTGATTTGAAAGAGAAAGTTCTCAAAGGAGGGATACAGTTTTTCTTTGTTTTGTGTTTTAAGCTGAAAGAACTCAGAGTTCTTCAGCAGGTTTGATTAGGGGCGCCCCCGTGTCTAGTAGAACGGAAGAGACCGGAAGAGACTGGTGGGATGACCCCAATGAGGACTTCGGGGGCTTCCGAGAGCTGGGAAAGGACGGTCATGCTTGCTAGTTATTTTTTCATTTTTTAAGTGTTATTGAGGGATTTTTTTTGGAATAATAAGGGGATTAAAAATATATTTTAACATTACCTCGTGACTTTAAAAAGAATACCATGAAAAAATTATAAAAGCATTACCTAAAGTTTTAGAAAGTCCTCCCTGACTCTTTCTTGTTGCCCTTCTCTTCCAGCACTTTTCAGGTTTCTAGTGCTTTCTGCACAGGCCTTTTAGCATTTAGCCCACCGTGCTGTAATTTTGTGTGCACTCGTCTGAATCCTCAGCTGACTGCGAATGTCTTGAGGCGGAGACTTCATGCCAGCATAGCGCCTGGCACATAATAGACACTTAATAAAGGTTTATTGAATGAAAGCACTCCACAGCGAGCATATTCATGCATATAGCTTTTTCTGTCTTTTGGAACTGTTTCCTTAGGATGAATTCCCAGAATAGAGATTTCTAGGCCAAAGTGACGTGAACATGTTTATGAATCTTGATACCTAATGCCAAGTAGCTCTTATGTCTACTTGAGGTTCCTTCCAAGTTTGTGACTCTCATGTTGCATGATACGTTATTGCTAGATTGGCAGTCTGGTGTTCCATATTTTCTCCAGCAAAAAAAAGAAAAATGACAGGAGGGTATATCATCACCAGATTCAAGTCTGGACTGAACATTGCATGTGCTTTAGGATGAAAAGCTTGTGAAAGAATAAAAATCTCTCCTGCGGAACTTGGGAAATGGAGGGCGGTAGGAAGCAGGGACTGAGTGTAGGATAAAGGATAGTGTTTTACAGGCAGATAACTTTTGGGGGTATATTAGTGCTCTGAACTTGTACTGCACTGTTATCAATATTTCAAGAAAACAGTTGGATATTTTTACTTGCTTTTTCCCCCTCAAAACATTTAGTGTTCGAATAGGAAAGATTACTAAATGCAAATTGTTGTTCATGCACACTTTAAGGTCTGCTTTTATCCAGGTTTGGAACTGTTTGTCTAATGTATTATACATTTCCATTTTCAATTGATCTGATTTGTGTGTGTGACATAAGATTGAGTCTACATGTTGTGACCCTGGGCGACACTAGCCTTTTTTGAGTTTGATATTACTGCCCTTCCTCATCTAGTATTTGGCAGGCTTACAAATTACCAATGACAAATAGCCCTATCTTTCTTTTAGTGCGAGTAATGCTGTCGATGAACGCAAAGAGTCGTCTGAATGCCACCTTGCAGATGGCACAGAAAGGGCGTGGTGACCAAGCTGAGTGGAGCAAGGACCACGCTCATTTAGAGATACACTTTGAGGAGAGTGAGAATTCTAGTGAATGCTTTCTTTGAACAGTGTTCAGTAGGCATTCTTATGAATTTAACAGTTTTCTGTGTTATATGTTCCATTGTATATATATTCCTTTTCTTGCTTTGTTTTAACCCACCCTGAAAGGTATGACTTCAGTTTCTGGAGAAGATACTTAGATAAAGGAGTTAGAAAAACTTCCTCCCTGGTAGCATTGGCTTTGAGAGAATATCCCTCATCTTTCCCAAGCACACTGGAGTCTGTGGGCCTTGACCTAGTTAGACATTTGTAAGGAGAATCTTTGAGAAGCCTATAATTACATGGCAGCACATGACCACACTTTGGTCTTTCCAAGCTGCCTCTGTAAAGGACTCTATGAGCAGTGAAGTCAAAGTTTCCAGATTCCCATAACTTAAAGGCCTTACATGTAGGTGTCCAGCCTTCTAGATAGGTGGCAATGGAGAATCGAAGTGAGACATCTATTCATGAATTCGAGGATTTAATATTCAGACACAGACCAAACCCATCTCCTTTATGGATGAGAGTGAAGGTTGATAGAAGACTAAGAACAGATTCTCCTAACCCAAATAGCTTTAACTCATTTGAGATAAGAGTAGTTTTGTTCTGAATTATTTATAAACTTGTGAGGGCAGAGCGGGATGGTAGAATAATTATGCCCAGTGATATTTTGAGTATTTGAAAGATAGTTTAACAAATGTAGCATAAATATGCCTCAACTTCCTGTGCATTCATTTTTTAAAAAACGTTCTGATCATTGGTCCATCTCTTCTCCATTCAGGCAAGACTTTGGTTTATTTATTTTACAGGATTTAAAAAATGTTTTCATTGTGATAAAATACACATACCAGAAAATTCACCATCTTCCCTGTTTTGTGAGTGTGCATTTCAGCGGTGTTAAATGCATTCACATCACTGTGCACCCAGCCTCTGGAACCCTGTTCATCCTGTAAAATTGAACCTCTGTACTCCTCAAACAGCACTGACCTGTTGCTCCCTCCCTCAGCCCCTGGCAACCACCATTCTACTTTCTGTGTCTATGAATTTGATGATTCATGTAAGTGAAGTCAGAGTATTTGGTTTTTGTGATGAGCTTATTTCACTTAACATAATGTCCACAAGGTTCATTCCTGTTATAGCATGTGTCTGAATTTTCTTTTCAAAGCTGAGTAATATTCCACACACACATACGTGTATACCACAGTTTGCTAACCTATTCATCCATTGAGGGGCACATGGGTTGCTTTCACCTTTTGGCTATTGCGAATAATGCTGCTATGAACATAGATCTACAAACATCTTTTTGAGTCCCTGTTTTCAATTCTTTTAGTGTTTACCCAGAAAGGGAGTTGCTGGATCATATGGAAATCCTGTTTTTACATTTTTGAGGAACTGCTATACTGTTTTGTATAGGAACTGCATCATTTTCAGTTGACACTGACAGTGTACAGGGTTCCGATTTCCCCACACCCTCACCAATACTTATTGTTTTTCCTCCCTCCCTCCCTCCCTCCCTCCCTCCCTTCCTTCCTTCTTTCCTTCCTTTCTGAGTGTAAAGTGATCCAGGTCTTTTATTTTCACTCATATTT